>JACDJE010000252.1:788001-1203104 GCA_016647715.1 Pavo muticus | reverse complement strand
CCCGGGGCCTCGCGCAGACCTCGCGGGCGGCGGCGCGCGGCGGGCCCGCCACTGGGCGGGGAGGGATGAGGCTCCGCCCCCCGGCCCCGCCCCACCGCTCCCCTCGCGGGAGTTCCCTGCACGAAACGCCCGCTCGCCCTCACCACCATAGGCGCTTCTGACTGGCTCGTAAAAGGCGGGGCGGAGTAAGGGCGGCGCTGATTGGCGGGAAAGGCGAGGCGGGCTGGAGGGGAAAGATAAGGAGAGGCGCGGCGGTTCGTTCTTTCCGTGGTCGTTGCGGTGCCTTGAGGCCCGGTTTTCTGTGTGCGAGGTTATGGCTGGTGGCGCAGCTGGGCCGGAACTTGTCGCGGCTCGTGTTCTCTATCAGCCCGCTGTGAGCCTGGTGCTGCCTAGGGAAGAAAGCGCTGCCTTCTTGTGGGAGCGCTGAGAGAGACGCGGCCCCTACCCTGCATTGGGTTATTTTCAGTCGCCCTCCCAAAAAAACAGACCAAAGAGATGGGGAGAGACGCTGAAACTGCACACTGCTGAAGAAGACTGATGGAAACGTTTGAGGTTCCTTGGGGTTTCTGTTGCTTCAGAATAGACCGAGTAGTGAGAATCAGTGAGAATCTCACTGATCTGCATGAACACTTCAGTATAACGTTACTAAGAAAGAGAGTGTAATAAAGCAAATATATGCATTCTGTGTGAACACGTTTGTGTCAGTTTTTGCCTTCACTCACATGTTTACAGCTGATTTCAGTCCTGTTATTCTGCATAAAACAGTCCAGATTGAACAAAAACGCATTGTATGATGCTATCAATAGCAATATTACCTGCTTTGCTAGTGTGCTGCAGAATACAGTATGTGAGTTAAAAGCAATAGAAATGATATAAATACCACCTCAGAAGTTAAACGTAATGCTGTCCTAAAGAAATGAGTGCTTCTCATTCATTTATTTCAGGGTAACTTCACCTATGTTGTTTTTAAAGGATCTGGTTTCACAAGTCACAGAGTAGGTAACTGCACAGGTGTCCCTTAGGAACATGAGCAGAGTGTTTTGCAGAAGTCTATTAATATTGGTATGCAAACATACTGAAAGCCATGACATTTCTGGCAACGTTCTGAATATAAATCTGCAGAAGTTAGAACTTTCTGCAACACTTTTTAAATTGGTTTGTAAATTATTAGCAGTGTGGTGCTCCTGAGGGCACAGTTTCAGCAGAGTGCAATAGGCTTTGACTGCACAGCTCCCATTAATGTTAATGCTAAATCTTCGTGCTGTAACTTATACCGCAGTGTGTAACACTACCCAGTGTTTTAAAGATAGGAGCATATGTGCAGCACTGAAATACATAATGGGATTGCATTGAAGAGACCTCATACTGGAGACGTTTTGTGAACTCATCTGAAACATTCATGATTTATTTAGTTTGTCAACAATGCCTGTATGCGTAGCTCTTTTTAACCAAGGGTTTCAGCCCCAGCAAAGTTGATATTTATTACTTTTTTTTTTTTTTTGTTCTTCTGCATGGGTAAACAGGCACAGAGGTCAATAGGCTGAGACAAGGTCATATAGTGAGTTACCGCCATGGCTAGGAATAGAAGCCAGGAGACCTGATTGCCACTGCCCTCCTCCAGCGGCTGTCCTGTGCTCCTAAATCATAGCAGGGCTAAATTTATTTTTACACACAGTACAGTGTGTCTGAAATCAATATAATTTCATAATTTCCTATGGAGGGATGCATTTATCTTTATGACCCTGAATCAGCATCACAAGGAAGGGCAAGCCTTCCAATGGAAACCATACTCACTTTATAATGGTATACTGGGATCATCATCATAGGAGTTTTTACACATGATCTGACACATTTTATCCATCAAAATCTAAAACAGTCAAGGTTTTGTAATTCCCAGAGATTACATTTTGAATCATTGGCTGTTCATAGTTACAGATTGTAATGGAAACTTATTGAATATGATAATGGCCTCATCAATCAAATGTCATCGATTGGCATTTCTAAAGCATCATTATGCTTACAGATGCTCATTCGAGCAATTTCATCTCAGTTTGGTAGAGACGGGAGAAAGGGAACTCTTGTGCCCTTCTTACTCAGAGAGCTAGTTTTATATCCGAAGAAAAGCAGGGCAAACACAACTGTCCTGGGCACATTCAACAAATGGGAGGGGCCTGCTCAACAACTGTAAGCTCCTGCCAGTCACACATTCTAAGGAAAATTCCAATAAAAATGAGAGAAAACAGAAAATAAGGAATATATATAGTGGCAACTGTAGCAAGAAATTGTGTAATTGCCTGCATTTTATATGGGAAAATGTTGGGTGTTTGAAGGACGGGCTTGGTGTACCGTTATGCTGCACATTACCATCACTATGGGTAAAAAGTGTATTTTTATGGGGTGACTGTCTTGGCTTGAACATATTACAAGCATATTACAGTTCTTGTTGCTTAAGATTTCTTCCCATTTGAATAACAGGCAACTTCTTTCTCCATAAAATTCATTTTATCTTCTTCAGCAGGATAAGGTAGACTCTAAAGAAGGCATAAGAAATGTGTAAAGGACCCTGGGCCTGGGTCTAGCTTTTATACAGAGTGAATTTTATCCCAAATCTCCTTATGATTTCATTGTATGTCTCAAAACTGAAGAGTTTGTACACCATTGGGAATGTGGTTATAAAATTCTGATTAGTTGTAAAGCTAAAATGAATACAACAAAAAACAAAGAAACAGCAAAAAAATAAAGACATAAATTGTACCTTTAAATCTGACTGGGACATGGATATAGAAAGAAAAAACATAAGTATTTTCTAGTACTCAGCACATTCCAAGATGACTCTTTCAAACACTCTCAATATCAGCACTCTGTACACTCATACCAATTTACCTAGAATTAGTGAGGTTAGGATAGGATAGGATAGGATAGGATAGGATAGGATAGGATAGGATAGGATAGGATAGGATAGGATAGGATAGGATAGGATAGGATAGGATAGGACAGAACAGTTTGTTTGTGGAAAATATTGAAAGATACACAAAATATACATACATACATACATATATACATACATATATATGTATATATTTTATATATATATATATATAATGAAATGCCTCAAAATTCACTTTTGCCAAGTGTACCTCTAAATAGCCAGTAGTGGCTAACTGGAAACTCCACTGGGCTGTGATTTTGCAAGTTATGTTTTCAGGCTTGGCCAGTTCTTCTAAGAGTAACACTCCAAATGAAGCACCAAATGAATTCGTTTTGGTCAGTTATCCTATCTAGCCTAAAGCTTAAGCACCATGAAAGTCTCACTGGGAGGTTCCAAATGCCCTGCTGTGCAGGGATATTTTGTCCAAGATGCATTTCACCAGTGCTTTAGCAAAGTATTAGAAGGAACTCTGTTGGAAATGCTGATTTCCCTATGAGAAGCAAAATAAAGGTTCTGACTTCTGAACAAGAAGTTTCTGAACATCTGAACCTCTTAACTTTATGACTGTGGTTGTAATTCTAATATCCCAGCCAGCTGCTCTGTTAAGAGTATTTCTGCATATCAAAATGTCATCTGATTGAGCTATAGATGCATTACTGACTATATCTTACATTTTTGCTTTCCAAGTGTTTTGGTTTCAGTGGTGGGCGAAATGATTCCAGTGTATAGTTTACATGTTTGGTTATAAACCACTGAAGTGGACAGTGGGGGGAGGGAGTGGAGTGAAGGAAAAGGCAGTTTTACCAATAGCCAGAACTCCAGTTGAAATGAGCACTCTGAAAAGGAGCTACCGTATACATGAAACACAACATGAGCCATCAGAAATGAGGAAGATTTTGGATTCTGCTTTCACACAGTCCCCTTTCACACTCAGTACCTCAGTAGTAGATGCTGAGTAAATGGGGAATGTGTCCCCTGTGGTAAAGATGGATGCAGATGAATAGAAGCTTGTTTTACTAGTATCATAGTTGTGGAAGTAGTGGTCAACTTTCTCAACTCTCATTCCACTCAAAGCTGCAAATATAAAGAAAAGTGCAGCAACTAGACATGCAGATTCCCACCTACTAATAATTTATTGCGTGCTGCCATTTCATGTAAGCGTCTGTTGCACATAAGAATGTAGCAGTGCAGCTGCATTGCAATATATTGAGAACCTAAATAGACCTTTTATGTTCATAAAATACATGTGCAGACCCCTTAATTGCAACAGCAGAGAGCTTTTTACTGTGGAAAAACAATCACTATGCATCCATTGTTGAATAAAGATTCTGTCAGAAGGAATATCTGTCTTTAAAAATGTGGTTTTATTCTCTTGAAGTACGATTTTTTTAATACTTTGATGATGTCTGTGAGGCTACAGCCACACAGATATGTATGTAAACTCTTCTCAGATAAATACTTTTATCATCTGAAGGAATAAAGTGCTTGAGGCAGAAGACAGGAGTCTCTGGGAAATGCACTGCTGAGAAGAATATATTTGTCAACTGCGCGCCACAGTGATAAATTTCAGGGAAGATGAAAAGCTTTTTCATGACAGCAAAAGATTTGTAACTCAAAGAGGAGAAAATGAAGCAAACAGTTTGCATTTATCTTTGCATCTTAATTGACAACACTATTCCTGTTTTCATCATGTTGTCTTCATTCTCATGTTAAAGGATTTCCATTTGTGTAAAATATTAATAAGAAACACACAGGTAAGGCTTAGTACTCCTGTTAGCTGCAGCACTTGCATAGTCAGGCTAACGTATGGTTACTTTGGTCTGAAGACTTTCATTTGTACTGATCCTAGTCCTGCTTTGGACCCAACAGTCAATGTGAAAAGAGGGAATGTATTAAAACCTAAAACCTTATTATTAATTAAGCTTTGATAACTTGCCTCTTCCCACCCTTCCCTAGAACATATGCCTCAACAAATGAAATCAGAACAGCGTTTCAGCTCTTTGATAGCTGTGTCTGCCACTATAGCACCAGAGTAAGCGTTCATGTTCTTGTGGGAAGCACAAAGACTAGGCCTAAGTGAGAGCAGGCTGCAGGCAATGTACCTTCTGCTGAGGATCCTTACTGCTGAGCATGTTCTCCCTCTCTGTCTTTTTGAGGTTCTTAGGACATGCTGCATGGCCTGTGTTTTCTCAGACTGGGGGGGAAAGAGGGGGTGAAGGCTGGCTGTGAAACAGGCATTAAAAAGGAAGACGTTTTCTGCTCAGCTGCTGCTGGGAATGGCTCTATGACGTACCACAAGGCATTTGCTACTGCAAAGACTTTACACTAAAAACAAGAGGTGTATGAGCTGTGTGTATGTTAACAGGAGAAATAAGAACCTGAAGACTTTTAACAAAGTTAGGGCAACACTATCTTAGGGATAAAACTCATGTTATGTTTTTGTGAAAAATGTTGGACCTTTTTGTGACATAAAAGCATTCTCTGTGTTGTACAGCGTGGTACAACACATTACAAGGTTGCTTATGATTGTATTTAGACCAACATATATTGCTGGTGTGATGTTTCCTTTATTTTGCAGCCTTTTTAAATTAGCAAAGTATCACACTTCCCTTGGAAAAGCGGAGAGAATCACCTACAGATCAGCCAGGACTGAAATGAATGTAATTAAAGCTCTCTTCCTGAAGATATTAACACCAAATATTCCCTAAAGTACTGACTGTGGAGCTTCACATTGCCATGAGGTGGTTTTGCTAAATTTAAATTCATATACACCAAAATAGTATAATTAAACTGAAACACTGGAAAAGTTCCATGTAACATATTTGGCAATAGTTCCATACAGACTACTGGTCTGTGCAATCCTGTGTTGATTTAAAAAAAGACTTTTTGTGTGCACATATTCACATCAGTAGGTGAAGCAGAACAGGAATATGTATTGAAAATGCTGCATAGGCACTAGGTTTTTGTTTCTAAACTGCAGGTTTTCCAGATAGATAAGATATTCTAAAATGAATGTATTATGTTTTCAATAATTATGTGATGCAATCGTACAGTTTGTGTTATAACAGCAAAGTGTATTTGAATATCATCAGGTTACTAATCATAGTTTACTAAATGGAAATGCACTGAATTTTTTATTCTTTAGAAATATTTACAAACAGGGTGTTTTGAGGTCTTCCACGTTGCATGAGCAGCTGTCAGAGGAAATGAAGGTTCATACCCTGCACGTAGCAGGGGGCTTGAAACTAGATGATCTTTGAGGTCCTTTTCAACCCAGGCCATTCTATGATTCTATGATCTTCTATGATTCTATGATTCTATCCTGCAAAATGCAAACCTTGGAAGAGAACTGCCACAAGCCATGCCACGGATACAGTGCTAAGCAGCATCCTCTTCTTGTTTGAAATACTGTTGAGACACACCCACTCGCACGTATCTGTATGTTGTATAAATATTTCTATTATTTCCTTATTGCTTTGCTTAGAGCAGGCATTTGGCTATATGTGGATTTTTTCATTTTAGTGTTGTTATCTGCATTAGTGCTATAGCTGAGATTTCCTGCCAGGAGTTTCTTTTGTAACTGTATATAAATAGAAAAGTAGCATACTTCCAGCAGAAGAGAACCCTTGTCAATACGTGTCCCTGTACAGGCACAGAGGAAAAAGCAGTTTCTGACCTGGCAATCATGCCATGCATGCATGTACAGCAGGGAGCAGTGCAGGATGCAGAGGTGGAGGCAGTGCTGGGTGCTGCTCATAGGTGTGCTAACAGATGGGGGCTGCCAGAGGATTAGTTTTCGGTGGGCTCCCCAGCCTGGGCAGGCTGCAACTCCAAATAAAACTTAACTCAGAAGTAATTTTACTGGCTAATATCTTTGCTCCTTCCCACACAAAAAAAAAAAAAAAAAACCCAAACCCAGCCAAAAAGCCTTCCCCTGACATCTGGTAGAAACATTGACATCTTCAGAGCTGAATACAGTGTGCCACCACCCTCCTGGCTGGGAGCAGTGATGCACTCTGTACAGACTTGAACATTTCCTGTCCAAAAGGGGCCATGGCTGCTTTGCCTGTTGTTAACAGGTACATACGTAATTACTGAAAAGGCGATACTGTGCAAGGCAAAGGGATTTTGGCTGGGAAGGATGTGTTTGTTCGTTCCCTTGAGGCTTTCTGGTGGGCCAGCATGAGGCTGGCCTTGTGAGGCCTTGTGAGGATATACAAGAAAGGAGAGAAGAAGAAAACCGGCACTCTGGTCACAGTAGTAAAATTGCATGTCTAAATCCAGGATACAAGCCTGCACGTATATATTGGCAGGTCTGCGTGTGCTGAGCTGCAGCTTTTTCCCTATACAATCATCTCTGTGATTGCTCTTGGACTGAGAACTGTGCAGAGCTGGGACTGCATCCTGATAGCCAATCTTCCAGCTCTGTCAGAGTGCTGAAACAGCACAATAAATAATACATACGGACGTACTCTGATCAACTATAAAGCCCAGAGGAGACACATGTAATCAGTGGAAACCTTTACTAGTTGGTGGAAGGTTCTGACCTTCAGAGGGTTAGTGAAATCAAGTCTGCGTGATGGGGGAGCAGACACATCTCCTGAAGCTGACAGACATGGCTGGCCCCTGGACAGGACTTGGCCCCAGCCTCTGTGCAGCACCACCATACTTCTGGTGTTGGCCTCAGCAGCTGGGTCTCTGTCACCTGAAGGCTGAGTGGCTGCCCAGGGCTGATGCTGAGGAGCACCACCAGCCTCAGGTACTCACCACTGCAGCCTGAACAGCCTTGGCCAAGTTATCTTCTAGTTTTGTGTTCCTGAGTAAGCCCACTGGGTTTATGTGCTAGATGGATGGACCAAGCTAAGGCCCAATATAGTTTCTAAACATGTATGTATATCTATATCTTTATGAACTGTGGGATAACCTACAGATCCCATGACTGTCAAGAGGAATTTTAAATTAAAGGGAGTAGGATTTTATGTAAACTCTTCTGTGTGGTATACTGTCGCCAAAAAAGCAGCACAGCCAAGCATTCAGACTCCTGCTGAGGGCTGGGCCTCAAACAGCACGCAAGCAGTGCACGGGCTGAATCTCTCTGGTGCACAAGGACTGTCTGCAAGCTGAGGCAGAAGACAGGATGTAAATCTACAAGGTAACAGCACAAGAGTTGAGAAGTCCCTAAGCAGTAGTTCAGAAAATTGGTAGTCCAGATGGCCTCCTGCCAGGGAGGAAAAACCCTGGACTGCATGCTCTTTGGATGAAATTGCAAATGGCTTTTACACTTTCTTCTGGCTTTGGCCCTTTTTAAAGAGCATTTCCTTCACTGTATGCTTTCTCCTGTGGGGGATTACAGCCCAGTTCAGTGCTTGCAGTGCTCTTGAGCTTCCTCAATAAATATGGCACGCAGCTCTTCAGCCTCCTGCAAGCTTCATACATACAATGTACTTCGAAGTGTCAGCCCATCACAATTGCATGAAAATCTCTGTTTATGGGTATATGAAGGAAAGAATCTAGTCTTCTTGTTTGAAAAGAAAAGCCTAACAATGTATGCATTCAATATGTAATGTATCTTAAAGTCTAAAACCGCAGAAAGAAAATAAAAATAATACTGTTGTTTTTTTTTTCAAAGACCTCATGACTTCTGTGGCTTGACTCATGATCTCTGTCTGCTTGCTGCTGACACTACCCTCCTTTCCATTCTCACACAGCTCCTTTTTCCAGCTCCCTTGAGACAGAATGGGGATTTTCCATGTGGAGGAATGACAGTGTGGGTGAAGTGAGCTACCAGCCCTCCCCTTGCTCTTTCTTGTCCCTCTAAAGAGGAGTCTCACCGTGGGGATGAACCCTTCAGGGCTGCCATCCCCCACTTCTGCCCCACTGCACCCATCTGTGATACACAGAGAGCCAGGCTGAAAAATACTATATTTTCTTTCTGCTTTTTTTTTTTTTTTTTTTTTTTCCCCTGAGTGATCTTTAACTCAGATCTGTCCACTGATCCGGCTGGTTGCACAGCCAGAGAAATACCCCCAACCAGGAAAATTCAAGGACAGAGATGGGAGAGAGGGGTGGGAGCCATAGGCCTGCTTCTGCAGGCGGCTGCCAAGATGCACGTGCATGAGAGCACATCCTTCTCGAGAGGCTGGAACACCTCAGGCACTCGCTGCCTGAACTCGAGCCCCCAGACCTTGCAAAATGTGCTTTTCTATGCATCTGGTTGGCAGAAACTTTGCAATTTTTTTTCCCACTGAAACTGTACAAAAGTTGTGAGATGGCCAATGCTTGCTCGTGTCAAAATAAACACTGTTGTGCAGAACACAATACATTTCCTTTGAAACATACAGGAAAGTGATATTAATTACCTCACCAATTCCATGTGTATCTGGTTCCTTGTTTTTGATCTGGAGCTACTCTGCTTCTGTCCCACTCATTGATTCTAAACATCAGGGTTAAGAAAACTCTGGAGAGTAAACAAGGATATCCTCATGATCCCTTTTGTAATGTAAGCTTAGATTTTCTTTCCTTTCTTCCAAAAAAAAAAAAAAAGAAAGAAAAGAAAGAAAAAAAATGCAAATCTATTTTATCCATTTAATTTAGAAAAAGGAAAATAACTCAATGTACTGAGTGCTCTATGTGCATTCACACTGACGTGCTCTGTGCTATTTCTAAATACTCTTATCAAGTCTAATCATCCTCCCAAAAATATATTTGCATTAATCAGTGCTTTAGAGTACCCCTAAGCTTACTCTGTGTGATAAATCAAATTAATATGGGACGCTTTCTTTGCTGTCTCCCACAGGACTCAGATAAAGTCGAGTAACCGATTTTCTCCTCCATTATGTGTCCAAAGACAGTTTAAGGGAGTCTGGTCTTTTCTGAGAGTATTTTTACACTCGATGTTGTAGTTCCCTTTGCAGTTGAATGAGTTTAAAAACTAATTTTAAAACTTTAATTTGTAAATATGAATACATTCAAACAATTTAATTTGAAAACATGAATAAGTTCAAATAATTTAATTGCATGGTCAAGGTATAGGAAGGAATAAATTAACGTGGGGGGAGCAAATGAGGAAGGACTAGCTGAAAGGCCACTGGCTCTCTCTTGCTATCTTGTCTCTCTTAAATTGTAGCAATATGTATGTGGTAAATCTGTAATACTGCAGATGCTAAACCCTGTGACTTGGGGACAAATCCCTATGATTCTGGGTAACCTGAAGGGTGGGAACCTTCCCAAGTCACAATGGCCCTCCAGAAAATGCACCTGTGTTTCCACCTGTGGAAGCAAGAGCCAGCGCTTGGTTAGTTTTTGTCCTTGCACACTGTCAGTACACAGGCAGCGTCCCCAGCTGGGTGTGGGAGCTTGGCAGCTGTCAGGGCTCACAGGTTAGCTGCATCCACATGTACTGCAGTGCTTGTAAAAATGCGTTTTCTCATCATTTCACTATTCCTTGTTGCATAATGCAGAAACATTTGTATGATTCTAAGTCTGCGTGGCACTTATATAAATGTATATAATGTATATATGTATAATGAAAATTTGTTATATTTATCTAACAACTGAAATGACTATTATAAAGGAAAAAAATACAAGGAATTCGGGTTCTGCAACGCTTTTCAGCATTGTTTCACTTAACTTCCAGTGCAAAATTATCCTAAAGCAGTACGCCTGGTTCTTGGTGCATCCAGAAAAAGAAAAAGGAAAAGAAAAAAGAGGGAAAGGAAAGGGAAAGGGAAATAGAAAGAAGAGAAAGAGAAAGGGAAGAAAAGGATAAAGGAAAAGGGAGAGGAGTTGAAAAAAGAAAAGCGTAGAGTCCTGAGAAGTTTATATTGCAGTACAAAGGCTGGCTGGAGAAGGGGGGAGTTGCTGTGGGACATCCTTGAAACTCCAGTGATGTCCAGGTACAAGATGGGGCTCTCAGAATCTTTTGTCATTGTCAGAAACCATTTGGCTGAACTAGTATCTGAGATGTGGGGACACTAAAGCAGGTGACTTTGTACCCAGCTTTCTGGTTTTCTTGTTAGCTACTCAGCTGCATTTGGGCATCTGCTTCCTAAGGGAAAACAAAAGTCCAAAAGAAGCTGCTGCTAACAGACCCAAGCAGTTCAACGCCAGTACAGTGCTACTACAGCTTATTTCCAAGATCATATAGTAAATGACTCCATTTTGGTTGCAAGTGACAGAAAACTCTGAATATCTGTTTCTATGGAAAGAACAAACTTATTAGATGATCAAGGGAAGCTATAATAGAGAACTGATCAGGATAAACCTAGAAGAACAGTGTAAATCCATTAAGCTGGTAATTGCCTATGCATGATAACCTTATTTTAGCTACTACACTTCTCTTGTAGAAATACTAACACAGCACTATAAAATTTAGGGCTTCTTTTCATGTCTGCCACATCCCAGGGGACCTCAGCCTGAAATACTGCTCCAAGGGATACAGCACATAATCAGTCCCTTTGAAACAGTTTCAGTAATGCTGAATCCATATAAGTGTGGATGCCAATTATGCTAATGAAACTGCAGTGGGAACTGCATTTCTAGCCATCTTCTAACAGTGCTGTAAAAGTCACATCACAGTCAGCAACTAAATTTGTGGAGCACATGACTAGATAGAGGCAGTCCTGAAACGTACTGTGTGGTGGAAGTGAGGCCAAACATTCACACAACCTAAGTATGCTACAGAAGGTAACAAGTATCTAAAGCAGTTCTGGGAATTTCTTGCTATATTCTCTTTTCCATTTTGACAAGCATCTCTATCTCCAGAAGATGCAAGGCTAACACAGGCAGTGTCTGTGACTGCCTTGTCTATGGCGCCTTCCTGCCTTGCAAGGCAGTGCTCCATACTGAGCACAAGGCAATTGTTGTGTGTTAGATTTTGGCTGTTTTAGCCAGTGTATGGCACTGGGAAACACACTGTGCTAGCAAAAGTTCGGGATGCCCCTGCAAAGAACAAAGGCACAGCTTTAGCATCTTGTCTTCCTTTCCTTTTTGGGACAGATAAGCCAGAAGTATGGCGTTGCCTCCTCGGTTAGGCACTGCTTTGGACTCAGGTAGGACCAGTCATGGGGCTTCTCTTTTCCTCACTTGTGTCCAATCACACAAGGACTCCTATGGTGAGGAGAACCCCTCATCCTGGGTGAAAGGTGGAGGTTTCACAGACTGCACATTAAAATATCCCCTTTAAATGCCCTTTGACTAAAAGCAGCACATACTTTCAGTAGGCGTATCTCCAAAGTAAATACCTCAGTCAGGAGGCCAAGGAGCTTAAAGACTTAAATTTCAAAAAAGAGCAGTAGCTTATGGTCTCCATGCTTTACCTCATACCATCATTTCAATTCAGGTTTGCATACTGAATGGACAATACGAATTCTTGCATAACTGGCATGCATACATGCTTGCTTAGAGTTCAGAGTTTCTCCATCAACCCAATAGAAATGTCTTGACAGCCTGGTAATGTTATAATCATCCCTGCAGTGCTTCACAGGCCAAGAATAACAAAACAACTTATGTGAACAACACCAGTAAAGCTACTATAAAGTCTTGCTGAGGACACCTTTAGGGTGTGGTGTGAGTGATTAATATAGGCCATGAGAAGACACAGAAGGGAACATGGATTCATCAGAAGTAAATGTTTTCTCCCATGATTAATAAGGAAAAGAGAAAACAACAATGTAAACTTGATCAGTCTTCATATCATTTGACTGCTATTTCTTGCATTAGCATGCAGAGGAGTGGAAAATCTTCCTTCACTAGGTTTTTTCACACTAAATCCTATCAGGATCACTACAGTTCCTGGACTTCAGTGTTTCAGCAGCCCTTGCTCAGTTCTTCTTGCACACTTATCACAGATATCACAGATATCACAGGCTGATGGAAACAGCTTTGAAATCACCATTGCTGCAAATGCATTTTTCTTCAATTTATGACCATGACAATTGCAATCAACAATCTTTTTGTAAAATGATTAAAAATATACAGGTGTTAACCTTTTGTTTGGTTTATAAAACAATAATGTATTGTCATGTTTTCCCATCTTGACAGATGTGTTTGATGAGAAGTCTTGCTAACCCACTAACTCCATGGTACGTGATGGATGCTTGGAATTAACATTATAATTAATGGCTGTCAGCTTCCTATGGATAGACTTAATTCCTTGTCATGCCTGTAAATCTATGCTGATGTTCTTCCTTTATTTCATAGGGCACTGGTTCAAGAGCAAAGGAAACCTCCAGTTGGGGTGGTCCCTGAACCACCTGCTCTGCCCCACTGCACAGGCTGCTGAGCTACTTGTGAAGCTGCTCCTAAAATACTGCTATTTACAGCTTTACATATCACACAAGTGTCAAAATGAGGTAGAAGTATCCATCTTGTCAGGTGTCCTGCTGTTTGCTATGTCTTTTCTTGAGTCAGAGCCCAGAGATGTGCCATGATATTTGATTAGTAGGCTGCTCAGATGCTCCAAACACAAAGTACTTCCCAAAATAAAGCTTCCAGATAGTAACATCACCGCATCGTATTTTCACATTTTCAAGGTCCAGAAAAAAAGAAAATATTAACCATACTTAACGATCTGCTTGATTTTTTCTATATTATTATTACCTCTTACATACAGCTCTATCCTAATCCTAAAAAGGATTTGCTTAGAAAAACAAGCTGCCTTTGGTACCTCAGGTGGCGTTGCCTCTGACTCCAGAGCAAAGGGATGAGCAGATGTCAGTACCTGAGGAGTGCTCAAAAGGAAATTCTTCATTTTGGAGAAGAGGAGCAAGAACACGGCATAGCACAGTACAGCCTTTCCTCTGCATTTCTCTGTAGGTTTCAGCTTCCCTTCCTCAACCCCCAAATGGCACAAGATACAGTGTGAGAGGTTGTGCAGTCTGAGCTTGAAGCATGCACTAAATGGCCAATGGATGAGAAGTGCTAAAATGCTCACATTTCTGAGGATTGCATTGCTTCTACATGCGATCTGACCTATTTGCAGGAAGTTTTGAGATACACACATTGGATAAAATGCCCTCAGAATGAATGCATAAGTCATATCTGGAGTTGCAAAGATGCACACAAAGAATGCAGAAATATACAGGTGTGAAGATGGAATAAAGCTAGATATAAAACTCAACAATTTTAAGTAATTTGCCAATACCACATTGTGTTTGAAGCTTGAGTACGTTTCATCATTCCGTGCTTGCTACTCGCTGCTGCCACCACGTGTTACTGCAAATTCTTCCTGAAGTGATAATGCTCCTTGAAACAGAAAGGTGCACTGCTGTGTCTGGAAAGGACCTGAAAACTGGTAAGACACTACCCAAGAGAAAAGCTGGGAAATAGGAAAACCATTCCTTGGAACGGTAGGCATTACTGGAAACAGTAAAATAGACTTGAGAAGAGCCCCCTGTAAACAAAAGCGTTGGATTTAGCATTGAGGAGTCATGTTATTTGATCAAAACAGACATTATGGGTATGCATTGGGAAGTGTCCGAATACCGCAGGTATGTACACTGATATCCTCTCTCTCTCATCCGTGCCTTCCTCTTTCACTTGGATCTTCTGTCATTCTTTTAAGGAACTGCAGATATGTTGGGCTGTTCTCAAGTAGCGTTGGGACTGACCTTCCATTTCGTCTTGAGGTAGCTGCCTCAAAGTGGCCAGACTCACAATAACGAATAAATGTAGACTGCGCTCAGGAAGCAGTTTCTTCGTAATTCTACTAATCTGGTAGTGTGCCTGTTCCCTAAGAAAAGAAAGCCAGTCTTCCAATTTGGGCTTGTTAAGACTAATTGTGGAATTTTTTATTGTCAGTATGCACAACTAATTAAGAGATTATTAACATTTGCTGTGTCTCCATGATATTAAATATGGGCAATTTGCACCAGTGTCATTACACACTGTATTAAAACAAATGAGGCTCTGGACCTGTCAGAACAGCGAATTCTTATAGGCTAAACTTGCCCCAGGACTACTAGAGTCTCTGCTTTATTTATTTCCTCTTAGATAATGGTTTAAGAATGACATTTATGTGACAATCTGTTGATAGCTAATCACATGCTTACAGGATATCATTTCAATGGGCTATCTCGATAAGAGAGTAAAGGTTCATTCAGCAGTTTGCTGATTTATTGTCCTGCTCAGGAAACATGGAGCATATGCATGACTTAGCTGCTCTCTTTTCTCTCTTCTGAAAGCACAATTCTAGGTATAGATGTGGTGTTACTAGTTCCCACTTTGTTTAATGTGTTATCAACATATTTTCCTGAGCCAAGGAAAGATTTCAGAGCATTAGCTTTCACTTAAGACACAAAAACAAGTTAGTTTCCAGCTTTGGTAACTGAGGGATTCCAAAGAATTTTCTTTGGATAATTCCAACTCCAATAATGTGGAAGGTGTGTATTAAATCACACAACATTTTGGCCACTTGTGTTCTCTAAGGGAATGTTTATATGTGTGACACCGCTGAAAGTTTTTCTGAAATGAGTGGTCCTCTACGCACACATGCTTACTATCAAACATACGCTTAGAGACCTTGCTGAATCAACACTGAGAAATGGGAGGGAGGTAATGCCAGAAGGGGCCTTGACAAAGATGTGAGAAAATGGGAAATACACAGAGATGAAGCCAGTCTTGCTTTTCATAGAATTTAACCTATTGAGGAACTACTTCTGCTTTTGTATAATTTTATTTCCTGTGTGTACAATAAAATTTTTGAGAAAACAGAAACAGTGTCTTCACAGCATTTTCACAGTAGTACAAGGCAGGAGAACAAGAGAAAACAGGCATGCCTTGAAAGATTAGAAGTTCTGACTGGATAAATGGAAACAGCATGAGAGCCATCGAGAATGGAAATACACTGCCCAAAGAAGGCATACAGTCTTTGTCCTCAGAGGTTTTCAGAACCTTACTGGATAAAGCCCTGAGCACTGAGGTGTGTTGTAATAGCTGACTTTGGGAAAAGCCCTCCTGGAGTCTTTTTCCACCTGAGTGTCCCTATGGTGGTATTTAGTCCATCAGCTGTGGGCTAAAATGACAGCAAAAGCAGACTTACATTCAGCCATAAATTAATCCACTGTGGTTACAGCACCCAGAGATTCTATACAACTTTAGCAATGTTAGAAAGTAACCATCATACATAAACATCAAAGCCAATATTTTAATCAAAAGAGAAGGTTGAAGTAGTTAGTGTGTGTTTTCAAGGGTCAGTTTTCAAAGAAACATTAAAAAATGTGGACTCACATTTTATCCAGTGGTGAAGAAACACTTTTATTTATGGGAGAACAGAAGCTCTGCCATGATTTGGTGTCAGTGTAAAGCTGACTACTGAAAAAAATACAGAAAGTACAAGGCCATTTCTGCAATTGGACTTTGGTCCCTGCAATGGAATCAAGTTCATCATTTTGAGCCTTAAAACTTTCCATTGCCAACCCTCCTTGATATGACATACTTTTCATACACGTCCCAGTTTGGAGCCTGTTAGCAGACATCAAGAAGTCTGTTCCAGGCTATCTCCAATATTAAGTAATTAATATTCCATTTTCTTCTGTTTTTTCTTCTATTTTCACCTCATCATTAACTAGTTCTTTACAACATACTTTCCGATTGCTTATTGCCCAACTACTGCCATTAGTGAAGCAAAAAGAGGAGAGCAAACACCATAGGTGTTCCATCTTCAGAAAAATGAGACTCTTTGATTTCAGTTCTTGAGAGCAGTGATGGTAAACCACTACTCTCAACTGATGGAGTCACACCTTTTTCTACTTAAGGGATAAGTTGGAGAATTGGCTCCTTGGTTCTGTGCTATTGTCTCTGACTCTCTTGGCTAAGGCTGTGTGTCATTACTATGATGCTATGATGACATATATTATTTTGTGTTTGTCAGAGGTAAATGCTCGTGGCTCCTCTCATTTTCTTCAAAGCTAATGTGGGTGTCCTGAATGCTCTATAATCTTGAAACAACCAGTGTTGCCTTCTTGGAGCTGTCATTACTACACCTAACAGCAAACAGCGAAGAGAAAGAAAATATGTGTTTTGAAAGATGTGAAAGGACTCAAATAAGTTTAGAATGATAAATAAAGGCAACACTTCTTTAACAGAATAATCCATATGAGATTTTCCTACTGAGTACAAAAGGATCTACATCAGCTACCTCCAGGGAAAGTCTAAAAAATATTGTAAATGATGTAGGCAGTCATTAAATATGACCTTTGTTCTTGGCAGCGGCACAAGGAAAGCAAGAAATAATTAAGCAAGCGATTGTTGAAAGCACTACTGACCGATTTCAACACTGAGTTTGTTTTCTGCTGTGAGATATTTTTGCCTCTTGTTTCATTTTCCCATGTTGAAAGCAAGACACCAATTTCATTTTAGCGTCTGCAAATCTAGTTATGATAATTAGCGTTATACATTTAGAATTGGCATGAGTTATTTTCATAACATACTACAGCATCCAGCACTACTGTTTATCTTTTTATGTTTCTGGGTTATGAATTTTTAAGTAATTCTCTGGAAACTGCCAAGTAAGGAACAGTGTATTGCGGAGTTCTGGAAAAATGGAAGCAACAGGCCATATATTCCTTCAAGGCATAATAAATGAATAAGAAACTTCTTTCAGTTCTTTGCCCTCTTTTCTCACTGAGTAGAAGGAAAACAGTTTAACTGCTCAAATGGTTAGAGTGAGCATCAGCTGTGACTAAAAAAAGTGCCAAGAAATCTTCCCAAAATGCCTAGGTACCTAGCTACCAAACTCCTCTCGATTGGCACAAAATAGGGAAGGTCAGTATATTGAAGATACAAATTAGCTTAAGGGAAAAATGCAAAAGGCTTAGTAGTTCTGGGGATCAGATAATCATAATTATAGAATTTTAGGGGCAACTTTGTAGGAGATTTGTTAGAATTCCAAAATTCCAAACCCTGTTCCAGTTCCCACCTGTGTTCTAGTACAGAAGTCACAACATAAGCTGCTCACAAGGCTGTGTAGTCCAGAGACTGTGGGCCTCCTTCCCTGCACAGCCCCAGGCCAAGGTTGGGCAGAACTTCCAACCATCACTTAGAATAGAAGAAAAGAAGAGGTAGTCAATAGATAACTTTTGAAGAATCTGCTGACAACAGAGAATGAATAGGACATCGAAAAGACGGAGTGCCACGAAACAAAGCAAGGAAGATGAACCGATAAGCTCACAACCTTTGACCCCATGCAAAGAGAGACTCAAAAGGAATGAACCCTGGGAAAGACTGAGGGGAGGGGGGAAAAGAGGATGAGTCCACCTGATATGAGATAATGGTTAAAATGGTATGTATATCTGTAGAAGATCTGAGTTCAGGGCTCTCCCTTTGTGGTAGTAGCCCAGCGTATATGATGATGATTATTTGGATAAAGCAAGAACCTAAGGTACCTGTCAGACTCTCTGGCAGTCTTTAACACAGTACTTGGAAAATTATTGCAATCAAACTAAGCAACAGGTATCATTTCCAATCAAAATATGTCACAGGTTGAATAGAAATCCGCAGTGTCATAAAGTCGCGAAAAAGTCATCTATTCTTGAGTACTGTGGGCACAGACCAAGAAGGGCATGGACCTGTTGGAGATAGAATGAGAGCAACAAATTCTACTGTGTTGTCAGATGCTGTGTTTTGTTTGCACAGCTTATAAGGACTGGAGTAATCTTGTCAAGCAAGGAGAAGCGTAGGGGGATTGAGATGCCTCTTGAAATATGTAAATGGTTAGAGAAGAGGAATGAACTACTACTTATTGGAGTCCTCCTGTGGAAAGGATGAGAATTAAAGGGCTTTGAAAGCAACAAGGAAGATTCAGGTTAAATATCAGGAGAAAAGAAGTTTAACAGTAAGGGCTAATTGAGGACAGGACTAAGTGGCCTGGAGGAGCTGTGCGCTTAGCACCACAGAGAAGCCTTAATATCATAGGTCTGGCTCTGCCATGAAGAGAAAGGACAGACAATAGTTCCCATCTAGTCCTGTTTGCTGTGGTTCTGTGATTCATCATGCTGGAAAGCCTTTCTGCAATTCGTGCAGCCAGCAACATTAGTTCCAATATCAAAGCCATTCTATTAATGGGATACATGAGCGCATGTGGATAGAAGTTCTGAGGAGTGGAGCATCGCATCCATCATTTTTTTCTTTTTTTTTCCTGATTTATAGTACTGTACAGTGGCCTGACTTAAGAAATTTGTTAATTATCCAGAGCTCTGTTAGTAGAAAGCATCTGTTTTGTTTTAATGTTTTGAAGGTGCGAGGCTGGATGCTCAGCAGTATCTTAATTTCTGTGGCTTAAAGGATTGCTGAGAGGTTAGTTTATGCCAATAAAATTAGGGCCTTTTTTTTTATGGTAACGTTAAGAGAACCATTTTTATAAACCTTTAAATAATGAATGAATTTTCCTCCATTATTTCACAATGTGTAGCCATAAATAACCTGTTGTAATGCTAGTCACATCATAAAATTAAGCCAATTAGAACCCAGTTAAATAACTGATGTAGTTTAATAGTCCACGTAACTAATGTGAATGGTAAGCAAATAACTTTAATGGTAATAAATAGATCTAATACTAACATTGCATCACAATGAGACTAGTTTTTAAGAACATGGATGAGGATTAGCTTAAAAAAAAAGCAGTTTAGCATTGGCAGTGAATAAAACTTTCAAGCCAGCCAAAGGATATGAGAGCAAGCTTTTATATTCCCAGATGTCTGTGTCATTTTAGAAAAAGGAACAGTGTCTTACATTCAAGGGATGTTGTACCAGTATCAAAGCATGAATATAAACCAGTAGCAGCTGGAAGGGAATATCTGGATGTATCTGCACATACTGATCTGGGGCTTTCTTTGGTCCTTCAGCTGTATGAAGACAATAACTTGAAATGACATCTAGTCCTGGGAATAGCTGCTCTAATGTTGCTGATATTCCCCTGGAGTCCAAGCTACTTCACTAGAACTCTCGTCTTTGTATATTCTCCTTGAAGAGAAGTCCTCTCCCTCTCTCACAGGAGTTCGGTTTCATATGCCTCCACTTTCCCGAATATATGCCTGTTTAAGAAAACTTCTATGTGCACTTCATCTAATTGAAAATAAAGATCTCTCATCTTCCTTCCTACAGAGCACTTTAAATGCCACAACCGAGTCCTGCATTTATTTATAGAGACAAAATCTGCTGACATAGTTTATGAGCCTCTCCCCTTCTCCTGGAAGAAGCTGTCTCTGAGGACGCAACAAAGCACCTGAGCTGTGCCACACTAATGTAGAGAATAGACAAAGATGGTGGTCAAACAATGATGCAGAAAGAGCACTTCTCAATGTTCCCCAAAGCTGCACAGCCCTGTACCTATAGCCCCATGCCCAAGGATGGGGCGTCCTTTCTGGGTTGTTCTTCCCAAGAGGTCTGTCCCATCACTTCTGTGCCTTGGCATGATCTGTGTTTGGTCTACCTCTCCCTGTTCCTGCCTGACCATGGGGCTGGAGTCATTACATCCCATCTTTCTGCATTTTTTGAATCTATGCCATGCCAACACACTTTTCTGCAAATGGTTGGTATTTGCACGTCATTTTTCTTTTGGCATGTTGAAAGCTGCTAGCCTTGTAGAAGACGTCAGCTAAGAACATAAGAACATCTGATAGAAGGCACTTTAAAATCCATTAATCCTCTGTCATTAGTAAGGTTGTTACTGCATCTCATGTTTATCATCTCATTCTTGAAAGACTGTCTGGAAGCACTTAATGTTTTTACAGCTCATCTCTAAGGTGTTTTTTTTTACCTTACTCACCAGCTATTCAATTTTGCTACTTGCTTTAGTACAAGAAAAAGGCCCTCATCACAGTTTCCCAAAGGATAAGTATAAGAATAAAAGTTAGATGTCAAAGGGCATTCACCTCTAGCTGCTTAAGGGAGCAAGTAGGGTTTATTCTGTTACTAAACGGGGTTTTCTGATTCTCAAGTTAATGGTAAGACCATCAGATCCTGTTGCTCATCAGAAGCTATAATAAGAAACAAAATCAATCTAGATGAAGCCATTTCTATTATTCTCTATTGGTGTTATGTAATGTCTTGTATGCTGAAATAGCTCTCATTTCATTTCTAGAGGACTTCAATGTCTGTGCCTCTATGTAAAACATATTACATTCACTGGATGCCTGAGTAATTATGTTCTTGTAATTATGTTCTTGTAGCTTAATGCAGGATCATCCACTTAAAAAAATAAAATAAAATCAAAGATAACAAATAAGGAAGGATAATCCAAGCTAAATTTTGTGTCTCTCACTACTCTGGCATCATTCCTGCTACTCTTTTCTGTTCAGCTTAAGTGAAATCACATCTTAGGCCAATTCTTTCATTAAAGTAGTGCTCTAATTTAGGTTTACCATGTGACTTAGAAGACATTTTATTTGTGTGATTCTGCAATGTGGTTTCTCTACAGTCATTATTGTGTTGGGAGTCAAGAAGAAGAAAGAACATTTAGACTTTTTCTAATTCATCCTGTACACATTCACGAGGAATTTAGCTCCAAATAAGCTCTAAATAATAAAATGCATGGCCTCACAACATACTGCAGTTTTTTTGCTATCTATCTTAATTCACTCTGACTGATTTTGCAAACAGATGCTCTAAATACCGTTCTTAATTAAAGACCCAGATTTGAATGTTGGTCCATGCCAACACAAGATAGCACAAATCTTGGCACCAAACCAAGACCTTTCTTTAAAGAAAGATGCACACACAAAATGAGGAGAACAGAAAAGGAGAAGGAACTGCTAATAAATGATGGAAGAAGAGGTGGAAACTTGGCTTTGTGAGCCGTTTTGCTCCCTGGCTCCTTCCCTAGCTCACTGGTCAGGTTATTTCTTTGGATTAATTGGATACCTTGGACTTAAAGTCATTGGTAGCCTGGGGCTCAGGAGCTAACAGAGCTAGAAAGCTTTCAAGGCTGCATGTTCTCCCAGTCAGTTTCAGAATCTTAACCTCTCCAAGGTCTATTACCTATATTCCCACATATAAATTTTAGTGAACTGATTAATAGCCAGTGTTTTTATTTAAAAGTCGTAGTGATAACACTGTCCTTTGTGTCAGTGTGAAGTAGCATTTGATTTATTTTTAGCTTTGCTGTCTTTTATGCATAACTTTGTAGGACAAACTGATTCAAACTTTTGTTTGTTTGTACCAAAACCAAGGCCCCTCAGTCTACCGTCTGCCTTATCATGTGTAGACGCAATTTCTGGTGCTCCTTCTCCCCTCACCAGTTTTAGAGGAAAGTTCCAGTAGCCAGCCTGAAACTCTAGCTGGTTAGAGCAAAGCATTGCATTTTCAATTCTCAGAAAACATTCTACTTGGTATCTTTCTCCTCTGACAGTCTCTGGTGCTGCCTCTCTTGTGATCGCTTCACCTCTGTATTGCCTCTGAATCTGTTCTTTTCCCCAGTTTCTTCTTTTCCCCAGTTTCATCTTTTCCATTCAGTCATCCTCATTTCACAATTTTCTTTCTGTTTATCGGATTTGCTCCTAATTCAATGCTTCACAAGTGAGAGACGAATTATGTGTGGAGTGACTATCCTAGTTTTTACCATCATCCCAGTGAGCTTCATTGCCTATGCTTTCCCTGCCCCACAATATGTCTTATCTTCAAGCAGTGCGGTATGGAGACTGCCCACGAATTTTTGTTTGCACATGGCTATGTCATTCATATCTGGCCTGCAGTCAGTATTAGAATGAGCATGCTTAGCACTGACATAGAGTCAAAATAAGCAGGACCAGCACCATAGAGTTTCAAGATATTCTAAAGAAAAAGAACTTGTATTCTAATCCTTATCTTATTTTATTAGTTCCTTAGTTTCAGGCACTGGAAAAAAAAATCTCTAGTGGCTTCATTTCACCAATCTACTGTTTTCTGCTATCCTCAAGTGTAGTTAAAGGTTCACGATGCTCATGAATAAAGATATCTGGCTTTTATGGAGAAGTGGATGCTTTGCACAGGCAGGAACAATGATATTCAGCAACTAGAGATGCTCAGTTAGGTATTTTCATACTGCAAAATTTGCACTGATTAAGTCCCCTTGAACAAGAATGGCCACAACAGGCTCACAGGCCATTCCTGCCTTCTCCATGCCAGATCTGTTGTGTAGAAATACCTAAAGAAAATTATAGGCACAGCATGGAGGCGGTAACCCCTGTTCTCCCACATCTCAGGCATTTTGAGCATTGTCCCAGTCCATCTGTTCTACTCTGTGCTGCTTCTCTGCAATGAAAGAAAACCAGAGGTCTTTGACTGGGAGACAAAGCAGAGTACAATGATTCTCTTACAATAGTCTCACAATAACCTTATCTGAGTGCAGGTTATTGCTTGACATCCTAGTGGAGTTTCACCCTGGCTGTGTATTCAGCAATCTTCAGAGCTAGCACACTTTCCACAAAAAATTCCTGAGCATCAGACTATAACCATAGTTAAAGAATGGAGAAGATCCCTGACTGGAAGGCTTCTGACAGCAAACACACAAACAAATGTGTAGATCTGATAGTTAATGTGGTTTGGTTTTGTGTGGGTGTGCGTGTCTACCTGCAGAAACAGAAAACTGGGTGAGGAAAATGGATCACACAAAAAAAAAAGTCAAAACTGACAAAACTGACTATATCCTTCTATCAAAACTTCCCTTCAACAGTAAAAAAAAAAAAAAAAAAGAATTGTGTTGATATGCAGCTTATTACTTCCACAGCTAGCTGAAAAAAAATGACATTCCTGCCAAGCATACCATCCCAGTCAACAAACTTTTATGCATGTCCTACTTCATGGTATCTTATCAGCGATAAATTGAATTCCGAATGGGTGAATAAAGAGATTTCAACATGCCAGAACCAGGACTAGTTTTTACAAGTCTGCTCAGTGGACAAACAAAATGAAGAGGATTATTACAAACTGCTTTGAAGAACCAGCTATGTAATAATGAATTCTAAAATTGTGAGGGGTTTTTGTATGTACCTTGACAAATATAAAGCTGTTGCTTTGCAGGTCAGTATTTCTGTATGTACTTTTATTCTTAAACCCAATTGGCTTGCATGACTGGCAGAGTGCAATGAATCCCCCTTTTTTTTTTTTTTTAGTATAAACAAAATTTTAGATAAACATTTATTTTTTTTTCTTTTTTATGAAGAAGTTAAGAAAATACTCATTGCATCAAGAGCCACAAGAGCCACAAGAACGAACAACATGATTGACAGAAGGTTTTATTGTGACATTTTTGGCTAAAGCAATCATAGGATCACAGTGCAGTAGAAATGGCTTTGGAAGAAAGTTGAAACCATGCTGAACCCTCTTATTTATCTGCAAAAACATATTACTCATGTGGCAACGATACTGACACTGTATTGAACTGTTATATAGTATCGTCCGCAATTCATTTTGGATAAGAAAAGTAAAATGTGATTCATCTAGTGTGCTCTGTTCCCCAAGTATATAGTGTGCTATCTGGCTGGTTTTTACAATGCAATATATAGAAGATTGAATCCCAGTGAGGTAGTTTCATGAATTTATCACTTGTGGCTACAGATATGGTATACTGTGGCAATTATCAGTTTGCAAGAATAAGGTCTCTCTGCTTCAGAGTACCACGGTCACGACAATGCATCAACTATATGATGACATTACACACTTTTATAGGCACAATTAAAGAACTGAATGAGTTTGCTGAGTATGTTCTCTATAGGGGGTAATGCTTAACTGTAATAATTATATATTGAATGATGCATGCGAGTTATGTTGCGTGACCTGATTAGTCAGAAATAGTGTTTCCACTCTTTGGAATGAGATTGCTATCAGTTGCAGTAAAACAAGCAAGACTCTACTTGATGTGAACTGTGTTCTGCTAACATGGTTGAGTCTTTGAACTTGTATATAAAACATTTGAGAGGCTAATTCTAAGTAGCTGAAATGGAGGTAGAGCAAACAGCTTCAGAACCTGATCGCAATGACAGGAATGGAGGTATGAGTTGATGAAATGGTTTTAGGACAGTCACTACCAAAACCGTTTCTCAAGGAAAAAACGTATGCTGATTTTGCCTATACCCTAAAGCAGGGCAGTTTCAGTCTGATTTCTCAGTCTTCCATCTGAATTGATTTCTCTAAGGCATATTCTTCTATCTGGAATTTGCTGGACTCAAATTTGGTTGTTCACGTGACTATGTTTGCCACACAGAGATACTCCTTTGCCATCTTCTGCTTATGCTTCTTCTTGCCTTGCAGAGAGATCTAGACAGTTTAAAGAGCTGGGCAATCACCAACTCATGAAATTTAACAAGAGAAAGTGTCAGATTCTGCACCTGGGAAAGGGCAATCCTGGTTGTGCATACAGACTGGGAGGATGAGATGCTGGAGAGCAGCCCTGCTGAAAGAGATCTGGGGGTCAAGAGCAAGTTGAACATGAGTCAACAGTGTGTCCAGGCAGCCAGGAAGGCCAACTGTATCCTAGGGTGCATCAGACCAGTGGGTGAGGGAAGGTATCATCCTACTCTACACTGCACCAGTGCAGCCTCACCTCGAGTACTGTGTGCATTTCTGGGTGCCACAGTACAGAAAGGACATAAAACTATTAGAGAGCGCCCAAAGGGCTACAAAGATGGGGAAAGTTCTAGAAGGGAAGATGTATGAAGAGCAGCTGAGGTGCCTCAGTTTGCTCAGCCCAGAGCAGAGGAGCTGAGGGGAGGCCTCATGGCAGCTGCAGCTCCTTGCAGGGAGCAGAGGGGCAGCGCTGAGTTCTGCTCTGTGACAGGGCCCGAGGGAACAGCATGGAGCTGTGTCAGGGGAGGGGCAGGTTGGGTGTCAGGAAAAGGTTCTTCACCAGAGGGCGGTTGGTGTGGAACAGGCTGCCCAGGGCAGTGGTCATGGCACAGAGCTGACGGAGTTCAAGAAGCATCCGGACAACGTTCTCAGACATATGGTCTGATTTTTGGGTAGTCCTTTGTGGAGCCAGAAGTTGGACTTGATGATCCTTATGGCTCCCTTCCAACTTGGGATATTCTATGATTCTATGATTCATCTGTGCATAGCAGTTACCAGAGGCTCAAGCCTACCTCCTGTCCCAGCCCTACCTGCACTCGAAGGCCCCACGCTGCTCCTCACACTCAGGCTGTGGTCCTTCCAGTTTGCCCATTCTCTAATTCCAGGGGAACAGTTATTCCTTGGAGGAGGCATGTCCTTCAATTGTCATTCTTTCCTATTGTGGAGGGAGCCTGGCAATGGCAAACATGGTAAAACACTGATTCTGCCCAGAGGAGACCTCACATCTGCTCCTTTGCTTACACTTTTCTCCTCATCTGAGGATCTTCCAACAAGTTACTAAGGAGGCATCGTGAATCCTGTTTCTTCCTATTAAACCTCCTTCCCGTTATTTCAATGCAGCTTCTCTGTTTAGTGCAAACACTTTCATGACACAGAGGTCTCTGTGTCTGGGGTTTGGCTGCCCTGTCCCCCTTCCTTCTGTCTCAGTATTTCTGATTTGGGGAGGTTCAAGTACCTTCTCATCCCAAAGGCCTTATCTAACCATAGCTATCTGTGGGTCAAGAAGTCCTTTCACATGCATTACTGGTGCCTATGTGAGTTTTGTGGAGAAGCTTTGCTATGTAGTTGCTTTGTCATATTCTTACTGAGGTCTGCGCTATTGCTAACAGTCAGAAAGAAGACACAGAGCCAGGTGGGTCTTTGCCTGATCATCAGACAGTATTTTCATTTTGTATGTCTTACAGGCCTGTACTTAAAAGTGTTAAATACTTCCAGGAAGCTCTTGGATGTATGGGAAAGCAAAAAGAAGCTTCAAAGATGCCTCTTTGAACATCTTTTGTCATTAAAAGCTTGAATGGCAGCGCTATTGGTTATGCTGTCGACAGTGACAAAGCAGAAAGGACCAGAGAAGATTTTGAAAGAAAATCCTCCTTTTATTTAGTTATCTTAAACTAGAAAGTAGTTTAGGATCATTCTCTAGCAACAGTTTCTGTTTTTCTGCATTCTGTTATTGAGATCATATAATTTTGAGAGATACTACTAGTTAAAAATTTGAGCTAAGACAGAAATAAACCCCAAAAATTACAAGGGGATTTACAGACTTTGCACCTGCCCCTTCCTTGTTATATCCCGCAGACAAATTCAGATAGAAATACTAGAAACATGCTTATTGAGCAAGCAGAGATACGGAGATGAGTATGTCCTGAGCACAAATAAGCACTTTGTTCACCATTAACAGGATGAAACACGGCGCTGTTGAGAGGAGCCTTTGTTGCAGGGATCAGACGTGGCAGATTCTGCAAGCCTGGCAGCCCTGGCAGCATAGCTCTGCTGGTTTAATCACCAGTGCTACTCGCAGGGTGGAGGGAGCCTTCGTAGTAGTGAGAGAGCCACAGATCGATCTCCCGGCTGGTCCCAAAGCGGCCCAGCTCAAATGCTTTGTCAGGTGGGTGCTAGCTGACATCCCTTGCTTCTGCTCTCCCCTTCCAGTTTATGGAGTGCTCTAGTGGGGAAAGCAAATCTGTTTTCTAATGAACAATGACTTGCAAAGCCTATTTATAATGCCAATGACAGGGCATTTGGCACTATCTTCCAATGCACCTTTTGTATACAAAATATCTGATATACATATGTGATCTGGCTTTGCTTTCGCATGGATATGTGCAAGAGCAAACACGGCCAGCTCATGTGACTCATCAGATGTTCCTAGCACTCATACAAAGAAACTCTCTTGAGGAAGATAGCTTTGGGTCACATGCTCAGGTCCCATCTTCACATCTCAGTTTGCCTGAGTTCAGGAGGAAAACTGTAAATCAGTGTTGGCGGAGCCTGGACCAGCTTGGTGCCATGGCTTCGCTGTCAGCTGGAGTTGCTTGAATTCAAGGGATTTTAAAGAATTTGGGTGAGTTTGCTTTTCTGTACAGGGAATGTATGCACTTCGATACCTGAGGACAGCAGAAGCAATCTGTATATCACTCAGAGACAACTTGTAATGAGCAAACTTGCTTGATTGCTTCTATGCACTTGAGGCTGTTGTTTTACATTACTTTTATTTCAGCAGCACCTCAAAGACCCTACCACAAAGAGGGCATGATTTTCCTAGCAATATAAAATGCAAAAGAGCACCTTCCCCAAACAGATGATGGTCTCAGTATGTCTTGGAGGCTAAGAGAAGATACAAGGGAGCAAAAGCACAATGCAACAGAGCACTTGCTCACGGCATGCATTAGTTGATAGGCAAGCAGGGGCAGGATGCCAGATTTCCTGATGCAGCGGCACGTTCCCACTTTTCCAGTCTCCTCAGTTATTACATCTGCCTTTGTCTTTTCACTGTGAGGGCAGTTTACAGAAATCTACTATTATCTGATTAATTGTATATTTCTTGATGGAGCCACTGCCCTTGCTAACACAGCGCGTTGCCCTCCTACTCTGCAGGCTTTGGAGCTGCGCTCCTGGAGGCACCCCTGAGCGTGGGTGTCAAGTGAGGAATTTGTCCTAGCAGATGGGGTACAGGGAAGGCAGACCTCGGCTACGTGCAAGTTGCCTTGTTGAAACACGTATCAGATTGACCCTGCTCACTGCCAGGATAACACCTCACCAAGGCCAGTCCAGAACTACTGGGAAAGAGAAGGAGCAAGTCAGAGCCAGGTCTGAACTCGTAAAACTCTATGACCTCTCCAGATTGCAGGCTTGAGTGAATGCAATTAAAAAGATGATGTCTAGATCTAAAGAAGAATTTGGGATAATTTTGCAGTGAAAATTTCCTTCTTCACTGAATCCAAGTGGGGGAAAGAGGAAATGTATGCTATAGGCAACAACTCACATTAACAACAACTCCATTGCCTTTTTCCACAAAATTCTGACCTCAAAAAGCAAGAATTGCCAGACACTCCAAAAATACCCCTTATTCTTTTTAAGGAAGTTCTCAAAATACTGTGGTGATGGACAGCATTACAGAATATCCAGGATTACATTATGGAATGAGCTACTTTTAAATGTGGAATCACCATGTGAACTGGCAATCACATCTCATTCAACATGCTGTTATTTATCTGTCACCAGAACCACACATGGTGCTCAACAGACAAAGGAAAAATTAAAACCCCCAGAGCATGAGTTTGATCATCATAATTAGACATAATCAGATTGGAAGATATTTTTTCAATAATTTTTGTTGCATTGTGCTGTGTCACATTTGCTGTAAAATGCCAATTTATGAAAAATGAAAGATTTTGCAGGAAAAGATTAACTAATTTGAAGTTCTCATTCAACTGTGTTAAGAGAAAATGTCACTACAAAGAAATGCTTTAGCCGTGTTCTAAAAGAAAACATTTGTATGTCACACTAGCTTTTTGCTTTTTTTGTGTGAGTCAACCTGTATTAAAATTACACTACCGGTTTTTATTGCTGAGTGATCACAAGTGAGTGCCTTGATAACTTATCTTACATTAAAATGTAAGGATTTATATTTTCCCCCATTCTTTTGTGTAAAACATGTTCTGTAATGTGCTCGTTACTTGATTTTTTTTGATTGTGTGATACAGTGGGGCATGAAACCACATCAAGAATGGGGGTCAGGCTGGTGCTTGGCAGTGAGAAAGAATCACACAGGCTTAGAAACACAGGCAGGTTAGAGGAGGCACAGGTTCAGAGCAATCCAAGCAGAGCAGCAGCATAAGAAACGTCTCAGAGTTTCTTGTGGAGGAAGACCAAAGCAGCCCCAGGGCCAGGTGAATTGACAAGGCCTGGAGGGAGGCAGGCAGGGGGGAGCACAGCGTGATGCAGAGCGCATGGCTGAGGAGATGGCTGAGCCCAGAAAGGATGCGCTACAGGGAAATGTCAGCATGAATATTTCATATGTTGACCCTTTTTGTAGTTTCAACATCTTAAAAGGCAGTGACTGTAACTGATGGTAGACTCTAGGTAGATAATTCCTATCCCAGAAGACTGACATATATTACCCAAAAAGTGCAGCTCTTGGCTATGTTCTGCAAGGTGACATACGTTGCCAGATGGATTTGCTGAAGAAGTACCATCATTATCTGCCTGAACCTTAATTTCCTGTGGAATAACACTCGCGTGCTTTTTCCTTTCTAGCTAACATTGCAGCTTCATATAAGAGGGCACTGGAAGGTATAATAAGACTCCGTAGATGCAGGTTGAAACCAGACGAGTTCAGACTACAAATTAGGTGAAAGCACTTTTGCCTATCAGTGAAGGTAAGTAAACATTAACAAGGGCTGAAGTGGATTTTCCACAATTGGAAAGTTTAACATTATAATTGGTTGATTTTCTAGTACCAAACATTGGTAACAAATTTTGCACAGGAATTAAGAGAGAAGCATTCTTTGCTCTGTGCCTTGTACAAGACCAGGCCAGTCTTTTCTTTCCCAGGTTGCTGATTACCCTACATCAAACTCTCCTGCCCTCAATAAGGAGAAATTAGTGAACTGAAACCTAACTGCATATGCCTCAGGTTCCAGCAAAACCCTTTTATACTAAAAGCTATTTGCCTGGCTATACTCTGTATATAATAGCATGCTAGATATAGGATATCCATTGGAGCCTTTTACATTATATACTCTCTGGTAATTGATGCAGTGTCTAATGGACTCATCTAGTGTAGGAGTGAAAACAATACATTCTATGAAAAGGTTTATGCTCAGACCCTAGAACAGGTTAGTATAGCTTCTTTTCCATCTCTTGAGATCACACTCCCTGCTGGCTTTTCCTGGGAAATCTCTCAAGCAGAGCTCCCATCTGCCTACAAGGCTTTGTGGAGGGGCCAGGACCTCCTATTTCTGGATTCAAGGATTGGGGCTTCTTCCAGCTGACCTAGAAGAGGAGGTTTGCCAGGCTACCTCTGCCATGCAGGACTGTCTTGTTGATCATGATCAAGACTGTGTGCTCTCCTCATTCTTAGGCCAGATTGGATTGGGCCCTGGGCAACCTGATGAAACAGGTGGCAAATCTGTCTATGGTAGGGGAGTTGGAACTGGATGGTCTTTAAGGTCTCTTTGAACTCAAACTATTATATGATTCTATGATTACATGATTCTATGATTCTACGATTGTCATCCACCCTGGGGGACCTAAGGGCAGCGCAGAGACAAAGCATTAAAGGACCTGGAGATGCTTATTGCTGAAGGTGAGGCAGTTATTGAAATGCTTTGCTGGATCAAAGCCCTTGGACTCTTTCAACAAATGTCAGATATCATTGTCTCATGTGGCACTTGACAGCAACCTGTACAGCCTGTTTCTCTTAAGAGCTATAATGAGAAAGTCATTGTCTATCAAGTAGGAGATAAAAGAATAAATTTCAAGGTTTACCTTTTCTTTGCTTTAATTTCTTCTGTTGTCATCAAAGGGATGACAGAAGTTGTTCTTAGGGAATTTAAATATTAATATTGGCTAAAATGCAGGTGAAACCAACAACAAGGAAAACATTTTACTAATCTATAACCTAGACAGAGCAATCTACCAACTGGGAATAATGCTAAGTAGGCACTTTAAGTTACTGTGCGGAATGAGTTTGATCAATTCACTCCAAGCCACATTAGTCTCATAAAAGCTGAGAGCAGCATTTTCTCCCAAGGGTTTCCTTTGAGGGATATTCCTCTCAGAGTGCAGTATCACAGAGGCAATTAAGGATGATAATGTTTTTTGCATATACTAAGCAACTGACTAGTCAACAGTGATCAAGATAGGCTTTCATCATTTTTTAAAATGCTCTCCCAAGTTCGCAATATAGTTGCTGTCTGAGGTGACAGAAGCAGTAATGAGTAGTTAATATTATTATACCATGACTCTGTGAAGTGTTTTAGACAAGCAAATACCTTCCAGGAAGCTAGTAGGAAAAATTAGTGTTTTCGTTAATAGTGTGTGTGTGCTCTTGGCCAGGTGGAAAAGAAAATGCTTGGAAATATTATGGATTTTTCTAGCATCGCTGGCACATTCTCACTTTTCCCTCCCAGATAAATTGGCATTAATGCTCCCAGTCTCAGTGATGACTACAAGCTCATTACAGATGCTGCTTTGCTTGTACATCATTACTGTCCCACAAGCATGTAATGTATTGCCTAGAAAGGATTTCTGGATATTTTCCCTGATATAAAATCACAGAGGCTTATATTTAGTCCTTTGCCTGATGACAACCCTACCTGCATATAGTCTCTCTCTTTCTGTCTTTCTCACAAACGGATGTACACACACTTGACTTTGAACTCTGACATTTATCTCATGACATAAATTCCTTCAATTAGCCAACACAATGCATTAGTGTAATCATTAGTCCTAGCCTGCATTCTCTTTTGGAATAGCTAAGCAGAGTTGTAGTAGTGTTGTCATGATGCATATTGTATACAAAATTTGAAACTAGGCTCTAAAGTGTTATTGGTGAAGGTCTTGCTATGGTAATGTCCTTGCTTCAAGGTTATTTACATAAAAAGCTGTCTTGTCTTTGTAAGAATCGTGCTTGCCTCTATGCTTCCAGCATAACAACACTATGCATTACCTTTCTCTCTGAAGGATCGTCATGCCTTCTCTTTATAAACTTTCTGCCCATTAGGGCAACTTAAGCCTTAAAACAAGTGAAATGATACATTCAGTGGTGCCCTTGAAAGTGCAGGGCCATAAAATGGAAACAGAAAATCCAGCATGATTAGAAGCAGCTCAGTTCTGGGCTCATTTGCATATTTTAGACTTTTTCATCTGCTAGACAGAAAACTGCTATGTGATCCAATGTTAACTAAAGCTTGACAAATCCATCCTCCCAGAAATATGCAGTCCAGAAGAGAGTCCTAACAACAAAGTTCAACTTAGCCAAGAGAATTTTTTTCGTCATGAAACATGAGGGGACACATAAGGATCTGGGAACGTGACCAAGCACCATGGAATCACATGGCAGTACTTCCACTACCAACATTCCACATTGGTCAGTTCTAAATGGTCTGTGCTAAGTACTACGCTAACTCCCAGGACCTGAGTGCCCAAACAGATCCTGGGTTGTGGCAGGAGCAGAGCACACACTGGCCTTGTCGCTTTGGTGACAGGAAGCCAAGACATCATTCTTCACAGTTACTGGAGCAAGGATTCTTAGAGCAACAGAGTTCATGTCTCCTGTACCAACTCTTTGCAAGGGCAGCCTGAGTCCTCATTAGGACCGTGACTCTTCATTGCAAGAATCTCTGCTGCTGAAGAGGGAGACACCATTAATTAAATGAGCACTCACTGATGGATGGTACTGAATTATAGTAGTTTTATCACTGAAATCATAGAATCGTTGGATGGCTTGTGTTAGAAGGGGCCTTAAAGATCACCTAGTTCCAATCCGCTAATGATGTTTTATAAGTTCTCAACAGTCTTTTCTAGACAATTCAGCATTGTTTCTAGCATGGAGAGAGCAATGGAGCTGCTTAGTAAGAGTTGCTTATTCCAGACATGAGGTATTCATGCCCCTAGCAATAATTAACATACCCTCAAGAAAGTGCTGGGGGCTGGGAGCCTTCCCACTGCTCTGTGATAATAGCCTTAGTCACACTTTACAGTACTGTGCTACTTCCACACATTTACCCATAGCAAATCACTTGTTTCTAGGGTGATTCACAGCCATGGCTGCTTCCCGTCCTCCTGGGGGTTTTCTGCAGTGTGAGGCTTCTCACAGGCTCAGTGACACTCCTGCCACGGGTCTGTCCTTGGCTTCCAGCCTGCACTTCTCTGCTGGCTGGAGTGGTGCGAGGGTGGCAAAGAGAGCAGATTGGCCTGGCCCTGCGGAATGTCATGTTTCACCAATGGGATGCTGTCAGGGAGTAAACAGCAGGTCAGTGCCTTGGCAAGAGCTAATTAGCACAGCCACGTCAGCTGCACTGTGGTGGGTGGCACATTGCCAGCTGATGCCAGCCCAGGATTCCACTCTCTCTATCTAGGAAAAGCAGAGTGCATCTGGGCTGGAACAATGCTTGGGAAGGGATTACCAAAAGTGAAAGGATTGCGGGGGTTTTGCTCACTTTTCTTCATGCTGTTTCTCATACGCTGAGGCTGGGCAAGCTGAGCTTTGTGGATGCTTTTTTAGCTCTCACGGGATTGCAAAATGTTGTGGCATGGTTTTCTTATTAAGATCAGAAGAAGCTGTGAAAAGCTTCCCAAACACGCTGAATTTCTATTACACAGGGGGCTCTATCCCATCCCTTTCATTTTCAGGTGATGGGAGCAGTAGGAGCAGAATTAGCCACCCTACATCACCTCAGCCCCCTGTCACCTGGGGTCCCCAGGGGGGAAGTGATGCTGTAGCAGCTGTTCTGCATTAGGGGAGCACAGGGAGGGTTTGTTGGGGGGGGGGGCCCTCCTGCAGCACTATGATCCACAATTGCAAATTGCTGAATACCAAGTGCATGTCGAGTACTGACAGAAGCATCACAATACATTGCAAGTGTTTCCATCCTCTCAGCAAAAACAAAACATCAGGTTGCTGGAGGCTGCTCTCTGACCCACACTGCCATGGGCCAGGCCGTGCAGGCCCTCCCAAACACTCCAAAGGCATTTAGGATACCAAGGAAATAGCATTTCATGAAACCTTCTTGTGTGTCTCCCTCTCAGAGTGGTTTTTTGTTTGTTTGGTTAGTTGGTTGGTTTTGTTCTTTTGCTTCTTAAGCCTTAAATAAAATGCCCAGCTAGTTGGAGAGTGTTGCTTCAGGCACAGCTTCATTTTCTGGGGTTTTGACAGAGCTCAGGCAGAATTTTTCTAGCTTTCATGGATTGTGGCTAAACTTCTTGCATAGTTTGTCCTCCAGCAGTTCCCAGATGTCTCTTCTGGCACCTCCCCGACATAAATTTCTGGGGAAGAAAGATGTAAAAAAACCTGTCAGTTATCTGGCTGGAATTTTTTCCTTGCTGCAGTGCTATAACAGTGTTGATAAATACTGACAAAAACTGATATCAGCTCCAATTTTCTCTCCAAGTGCCAGGACAGGTCCAGTACTGATTCCTTGGTGATCTGCAAACTTTGTTAATGTTTTTGTGCACTGCTCTGGCCGGCTCCTTTTTACACCCATTTTTCCTCCAAGCCCTTGAAGGTTTCCCAGAAGCTACGTTTGCTTCTTGTGCTGCTGGCAGCCACTGCACCGACAATCATGTTTGAACAGCAGGTTTCTGAGAAATGCTTCTTATTCACAGATCCAGTTGCCAAAAGCTGTTTGTTTTATTAATTCTGTGGGAAATTGTCTTGATCATTTGCCCAGATCTGTTCAGTACTTAAACTGTGAAATCGATTTTAATAAGATTTAAGGAATGCATAATATAACTCATCACACGTCCCCAAATATATCTGATTCCTGGACAAGGTAAATCCAGCCAATGTGTGGCTAATATTTAGCTTGATATACAGACACTGTGCATTTATGAACAAGAGTACGAACTATCTATAGCCTTTACAGATTCAACTAAGAACCAAACTGTTAAGTTGAGCATTAAAACAGATAGGTAGATCAGCTGGAGGGATCCATACCACACTGGCACAGGTTTGAATAGGTCTTGTGCCTCCATGTGCATTTGATCCTAGTGGTATCTGAGGTTTTCTGCAAGACTTTCCACCTTTCATCTTCCCATGTTAATCAAAATGGCTTCTCTGGGTTGCCCATGTGCAGAGATCATAGAATCATAAAATTTTTAAGGTTGGAAAAAACCACAAAGATCATCTACTCCCACCATCAACCCATCACCCATGCCCACTAAATCATGTCCCTCAGTGTTAAATGCTTGGTGCCCCATGTCAACCAAGGACCCTACAGGATTGCTTAAGAGACAGAGAGTTGTCCCATGGTTTTTGCTCAAACATTTTTCTCCTCACTTTCATTACCCAAATACTTGGGCCTTGAGCTGCTGAGGTTAGTGATTGCCCTCTGCTCCACTTGGGGCTCTGCCCATCATAATCCAGTCTTGACGTCTGGCTCATTCCCTGCTATCTAGACACTTCCCTGTTTTAACAGTTTTCCTAGAAAAGGGGATGCATTTCCATGCTTCCCAGCTGAGAAGCTGAAGCTGCCTTTGAAGGTAGTTCTGGATGAGAGATGCTAACAAAGATTGCACTTGTTACACGGCACAGCTGAGAGGGCTTAGTCAGAGGAAGGCACCCAGCTACAATCTTAATTATTTTCTGTTAGCTCTGTAGTCTCTGTGTTTGCAGGCTCTCCTGGCTTCCACAGTTTACTTTAGTTTGTATGTGCTTCCTCCACAAATATGATCAGCAGGAGCACATCTTTTTTGGAACTGGTAAGCTGGCTACTGCAGGAAGGCAGCAGATGCATAGGGCTTTCTTTTACTGGAGGCTTTTGAAGTGACCAATCACAGTTTTCTCAAGACTGTCTCAAACGAGTATCAGTCCCACTGTTAATGATTTGATTTCAAGGTGAGCTCATGGGCTTGGCAAGTCCCCAGCACAGTAATTACTTGGGATGTTTAGAAGCAATGAGAGCTCCTGGAAAATTTGATTGAGTGCTCGTTATATCAGAAAGGTTTTTAATGATTACTTTCTGTTCAGAGATGGAGGAACAAAATAAAGCAGATGTTCCACATATATTCTGAGTGCTCGTGAATTAAAATTCCTTGCATGAGGGGTCTCATGATTGCTCTAATAGGAAGTATCTCAACCCTCACAGGAGATCTGGCTTAGAGTCAGACAAGGGATGGCGCTTCTGTTGTGGTACTGCCTGAGTTCTCACTGTCTCTGCTGTCAGAGACTCAGTTTCCCTCTCTTCATATCTCAACACCAACAGACCGTCAATCTAATCTTTTTTTTTTCTTCTTTGATCTTCTTACTCCAGATTAAGATGATTTGTTATAGACTCCTTTAAAATAAACCAACCCTTTCCCACAGAGAACACAAAACCCAGGATATTTCTGTGGCTTTTTTTTACAGTTTTAGGTTTTTTTGCTGCTAAATTGAGTTGAGAATAAAAGTGCACAGAAACTTAGCTAATAAAGCCCAAATCAGATTCCTATAATTTAAATGGAACAGTTCATATAATCACATACTGCCAGGAATTGAGCCAGGACTTCATATATATTTTGAATTGAAATGAATTATTCCATTAATGAACTATGGAAGTTAAACCACAGAGGTGCTGGGATGTGATGAATTTATTATGATGTGATGTGTACTTTTCATATGAAAATAATCTCTAAGATTTGTGAAGTTTAACACATTCTTGCATTATAAAAATAAATTATTCATAAATAATTTTGCTTAAAAATTTGACACTTCATAAAGCATAATTTCCAGTAATACAAGCATACTGAGAGGGCCTTATCTTTGAAGAGGAGTGTAAATAGTCATATGTTGATATTACAAAATCAAAAGGCTTTCATTATAGTAGAATCAAGTATTTGCAGTCAAGTAGAGAGATTTCTGCAGCAGAGAAATAGGTATTTAAAAATTAATAAATATCTTTCTGAGTCATCTGAAATCCAAACAAAGTGTTCTTAAATTTGCCCTGTGCTTCGAAAGGATAAGGAATATATTTGTTGCATATCAAATAATTCAAGATCTGTTTTCTAAGCCCCTTTTGAAAGTAAATAGAGCTCTTCCTCTGCCTGAGGAGATTTGGAGATGGGTGATAATCTAGCCACTACACATCTTCACTCCCCACAAAACCCCTAACTTTGATGTGATAGCTGGTGTCTTGTTCATGGCATTCAGTAAATGGTAAGATCAAAGAGGTCCACTCTTGGTCTTCTCTACCCATGTCAGGGCGTGCTGCCTGTTTGAACAGCCTGATATGCACTAGGGCTGAGCTCATTTTGCTGCTGCCAGAGAGCTGTAGCAACTCCATTTATCTCAAGGCAATTTGGGAATATTGAGCATCTTCTGAAAAATAAGGCTGTGTGTATCCAATGTATATGCATAGGCTTGGACATTTGGGCCAGAGTGCTTGATTGTATTATTTGTCTGCACTTAATCTCGTGCAGCCAGTGAGTCTGTGTCAGTGAGCAGTGCAATTGCATGAGCCAGTGCAGATTTGTGCAAGAACAGCCACAAAAGGAAACACCTGGATACCACTATTCCCAGAGAGCCACTTTAATACCATCTATGTTTTCTTTTAAACTACAGATGGACTGTGATTTTTAAGAGAGTTTCTTTTTCCCAGGCAACAGTATTTAAAACTCTACTTATAACAGCACTTGCTTGTCCACTGCCATAAAGCACATTACTGATCAATACACTAACATGTCGCTCTTGTCCTAATGCAGTTTCACATGCATGGACATTTCTGTCCTATTGTCTTCTAACAAGCTTGGGTGATTGTACCACTACCTCTGTAGATCTAAGGAGTGACATGAACTGCATGTTACAACCACATGAAGCCTGTTCATTGTGAAGTGGAGAGCTCTGGCACAGCAGGAAAGAGCAGACCCTAATGAGATGCCCATTCATGTGCTGGGGAGGAACAGCTCCCCAAGGGGAGGAAGTGGCATCTTCAGGGCCAACAGATTTGCAGTTATTCAGGTAACATACTCAGCAATAAATACATCTTTCTTCCTTTCTTTGAGACTGTGCAGCATTTTCTGGTGCTTAAACACTACATCTTTTGTCTCTTTTTTGCTCACCTTTAATATGCTTCTCTAAAAATCACAGTGTTGGGGACTACTTGTCCTCAGTCTCTTTTTTTCCAATAAATAACACTAATAGGCATTTTAATACTTCAGACACATTCTTGTTTTAAAAAGTAATTTAAATATCACCAATGTCATCCTACACAAAAAGACATTAAGCATGTTGGTCTGCATTATTAGCGTACATATTTTTTAGAAGTTGAAAAATTAAATTCCTACAAAAATAAAACACTGGATGTCATTTTCTTTGTGACTGTTTTTCCTTATTTAGGAACTAATCCATGTAGAACAGATGGGGCCAAATTTTGCTTTCATTTGCATCAGCCTCCCTCAATTTAATTCAACAACAGCGGCTCATAGCACAGTTATAAGAGAACTCTCTTTATGGAGCTTCTGGAACATCACAGCTCCATAGTAAAAAAAGGCAAATGAATTCTTCCAAATCTCTTCAGTTAGACATACAGTAAAATCAAACAATTTAGGGAGCATATGGCGGTGTCACTTACACAAAACATGTTATCACCAGCACAGTATGAAGACAGGATGGATAATGTCACAAATCAGGGAAACACAGCAAATAACTCAGAGTGTAATGGTTGTGCAAGGAAGAGCACTGTGAACAAAGAAAGCAGCCACAGAGACCCAGCAAGCCAAGGCAGGATGAGCACAGAGCAACAGAGCTCATGAAGACAGGGAAGACTTCTGCCACAATATGCACTCTAATTTTAAACAGCAAGCAGTTTTTTATGCTTTTTTAATATCAACACATAATTTCTACCAGTGTGTGTCCAAGTCTATCCATCTATCTATCAGTCAATCTATCTATATGTGAAATTATCATGACATCTTAAAAACTTAACTCGGTTTTTAACATAAGTATTCCTTGGCAACTAAATGTCAAGAAACAAATTCATTTAACATAGCCACATTTATGAGGATGATTTCTGAACATACAACCTACACGCAGCTGAACATATGCATTTTCTTGATGTTTTCTGGGCCTTGCTGCTTGATGCTTCAGGCTTGTCTGTGTTTGAAGACAGGGTAGCCCAGGAAAAAGCACAGGATCAGTGGAGGAATACAAAGAATGTTAGAGGCTTGGCACAGGAAGGCTGGGAAAATCTGGTAGGTTGAGGATATCTACAGTTCTGGCCTTGAAAAAACACTGAATTCCCAAGGGTACAAAATTAAACAAACAACCAAAAAGTCCTGTGACCTCTGTGTGATCAGATTTTAACCTTACCCCATGGGAAGCTGATGAGTGCTGACCTGGCCCCTGGGCCCCTCATGTCTGAGCAGCAGGAGCTCTACAGGCCCACGGAAGGGAAGTGCTGTCCCTGCTACAGGAGGAGTGAACCACTGCGTTTGAAAGACTTCTCCATTTCTACTAGAGTGAGACATTGTGGAGAAATTGCTCCTAGGAAGAATACACTCCTGGTGGCCAAGAGCATGGGGGCCAGGCTCATACATGACTTGCCAGCCATGGGCAGATATCTTTATTCACTGCTGGCTGGCAGCACCTGCCTCACCTCCAGCCAGAAAACCCTCAGTCCCTGTGCTCACACATCCAAGAAATCAGGCACGTGTACAGTCCCCTTCCACCTGACCAAGGCTGACTTTCACATGGCCTGGTCAGTGGCTTTGGGATTGGTTTACGTGAAAACACATTTCCCCCATTACTCCCTGCTCCACTTTGCCAGGTTTTGAGTTATTCCTGTCTACTGCACCAAAGCACAGATTATTAGTCGATGTGTCAGCCTGTAATTTGTTTCACAATGTGAGCCCATATGCCTGAGTGGTTTTGTTCCCCTTTCTTTCAATAAAGCCCGTCCATTCTTTAATTCAATTACTGCCCTTTTTAGCTGGCTTCCTCACAGATCTCCAGCAAGCCCTTCCAACTGCTTTGCGGATGATAAGGATATCAGATCCCCCAAATTTTTGAATTCAATTTTCATGCAAGATACAAAGGCAAGGGAGCCACATCCAGATCCTATGAAGAGCTGAGCTCTTGTTCTGCTCCAGAAAACCCCCATCACTTCCGAGGAATGAAATGCTCCTCAGCGTGCGGTCAGTACTTCACAGGACCCCACAATTAAGTTATTTCCCAAAGGCCACCGAGTGAACCAGAAACAGTGCCAAGAATTTAACACAGCTTCCTGGATCCATCCCCTGCTTGCCATGAGCACAAAACCATGCTCTGTTTACACAGAACACTGAGGTTGTAGCATTGCTCAATAACATTTCATTCCTAATCCATTTTTCCCTCGCTCTCCTTTCCACAGCCCTACCAGAGGTATTACTTTCCCTGTTGAAGCTGCATGTTTTCTACAAGGCCCAATGGGAGTGTGGCAGTCGCTGGCCAGATCTCTAGGCCCATTGGGACTGCCTGTTCCAGCAACCCCCTCACCTGCAAATGAGATGTCACGTCCTCCTTCAGCCTCTTTCTGTCTACCTCCTGCATCCTGCAGTGGATCTGGGGTCTCTGGGGTCCTGCTCCAGGAGATAGGAGGCTTTCAGGAAAAGATGACACCCTTCTCATCTCTCTTTGCAGTAAGGGATCTCCTAAAAATTGAGTCCAGGTCCAAGACTGGGGGCTATTCTTATGGAAAGTCTTATCTCCTCCATAGAAACAAGAGAAAAGTCCCTCAGCCTGGCATCTTCCTTTAGCAGGATCCGCTCCCTGGCAGAGGCTGAAGTTCTGGGGTGGGGAGAGATTTGATGTTTTGCAGTCCAGAAATTGGGCTGAGAGTGACTGCAGCTGCAATAGCTTAGGCCCAAGCAGTGCGAGAGAACACTGCTGAGCTGCTGTTTATACCATTTCCACTTCCACCTCTATAGCACAGGACTTTTCCTTCCCCTGTCTGCCAATGGATCTGACACTGGGTGCCTCAGATTCTTAGAGGAGCTTATCACTGGTAAATTTGAATTTTCCCTCCTATGGCTGCTTATCCAGTACTGTAAGATCCCTGTTTCTGACACAACACTAGCTGCATGATCCCACTCAAATGAAAATGAACCTCTATCACATTTTCCAACATTCACAGTCTCCAGCCGTGCTGCACACGTTTACACTGAAATCTCCCTTGGCACCCACAGCATTGCTGACCATGCCATGGGGTGGCCATCTCTTCCTAGGGAGCTCAACCCGTGGCACTACCGCTCCTCAAATGCATTGTGTTGGCTGCACAACCTTGTGCAGGTTTTGTTTACTGTTACAGGCTTGCACCACCTCAAGTCTGCTACCAGGGGCAAGGTCTCAGAGATGCCCACTCTCTCTGGGCTTTGCTGCAGCTGGACACTTTCCTCTCAGGCTACATTTTAATTATCTTGTCAAGGATTCAGCCTTTACTAGTGTTTTGCTCTACTCTAGCCTTAGCCTAGTGTCCTACCAAGAGTTCAGCACTCCCCCAGTACTGCACCACTGGTTCATTGGATCAGCGAGGTGGTTCTCTGTGTTCTCACCCTTCTTTTGCTTGCCACTTAAAACACACTGCTCACATATGATGGACTGCCCGTACTATTCAGATTACTGTAACGTAGTTTCATTTTCGCAAATTACCTGGAAACTTTCACAATCACCAACTGCTTTAGAAGAAGCAATGGTCAGAAATAAAACTAATTTGGCTCAATTATCTTTATTTTGCTACCCACTTCTTGCAGTTGCAGACTGAATCACTGTGTAAACTCTCTCTGGTAGATTTTTACATCTCCAGAGAATTTCATTTCTGGAAGGCAGAAAGACAGGAAGTATTCTCATTTTCTTTAATCCCAAATTGCTCAGCAGTTACTCCAGACCAAGAAGGCTGGTCTCCAAATCTCGGTTACAATCAGTCACAAATTTAAGCACGACACAAGGAGATCTCCTGCAGCTCTACCTAGCTGTTGCATGGCCCACTTGGGAGTATGGTCCCCTCGGAGACCCTAAAAATGCAGTGAAACTCCCTGACAAACAGAGAGACTAACAGTGTTATCAGTCACAGGGGAAGGAACACAAGACCTTTCTCACAGTTTAAATACAAAGCAGTAAGTAGAAATTAGTAGGTTCTATATATATAGTTGTTTCCTGCTCCTCAGGGCAGAGGGAGGAAGAGGGGAAAATAAGTAATTTTCAAGGAGGATATGCCAATATTCACAATATCATATTTCAAAGAATCTTTGTGTGTGCCAATAAATGCACTGATGAGAAAAAATTCAATGCCAAGTGACAGCCCCAAATCCATACATAATTCTCCCCTCCTCCTTCAGGAAAATAAAAAATAGTACACACTGTACATCAATCTGTTTCTTGGAAACCTGGCATATTGCAACTCCCAGGGTTGGCTCTGATGCTTCCATAGCAGCCAGACTCTTGCTAGCTTGAGGACTGGTTGCTGAGGATGGCATCAGGCTTTTCTCCATGGCAATGCAGACCACTTCTGCTTAGCCATCTGTCTAATCCATCACCTTTTAAATTTCACTGCTGTCCTTGCCCATGCAATTCTGACATTTCATATGCAAGCATACTGCATACAAATCCCCAGTGCAGGATTTCTTTGTAAAATTCCAGGTGTTGTTCAGAGATTTCATTTAAATGAGGGAAGACATGTATTATCATCTCAGTGAAAATTATCAGAAGTTGCTTTTTTTGCAGTGACTAAGCCAAAGCAATTTTATTTAAGATTACTTAAGATATCAAAAATGACAGGCTTACTGAAATGTGTTCTGATTTTCTTATAGGCACCACTCAAATTATTTCTGCACCTGGATGCTGAGGAGTTATGTTATAAAAATAATTAACTTGCATTTCTATGGTACTTTCATGTCACAGGTACGTTATATAAACTTTACAGGAAAATAAATGGAAATGCCACGATTTCCAGGGGTTTTATAACTATTGTCAGTGCTGCACAGATATTAAGGAATGATAACCTATCTAAATGAAAGACTTTGGGATGCAGGCAGATACAGAACTTCAATTTTCTAGTGAAAATTTGAGGATTTACTTCAAGCTTCTGTTCTTGAAATTATGGGATTACAAAGTTTTACTTGAAATATCTGTCTTCTGATCTGAAAAGTTATATGGTAAAGCTTTAACACTGGAAACTCAGAGACTTGAAACCAAATGTAATCAACGCCTGCTACTTTGAATTTAAGGCAATGCGTTATTTGAGAGGGAAGAGGAGGCTGCCACCTTGGCTTTCAGTACACGCCTTCAGCAGGCACGTTTTTGACATTATGCTGACTGCAACTTGTCACAGTGACAAGATGCAGCCTTCATTAATTAACAGAGGCCTGGCACTCTCTACTCACACGTCTTTCAGCGATCTGTGTTTTCCAAGAAGAAATCTGGGTCTGATCTTTGTTCTGAGTGGTGAATCATGGAGGACCTGATACCTGATAGTATAAAATATGTGACTTCATCTCTTTCAGCCTGTGGCTATATTATTATTGTTATTATTAATTATTATTATTTTCTGTTCTGATTGTTCACATTAAGCTTCTGATCTACTAAATGTGTTTGAGAGAAGCAAAATGTTCCTAGATCTGCTGTAGATGGGGTTTATATGTATCAGGATATATGGAAAAATCTGTCCAAACTTATCACGGATGTGAAATTGCAGAGGATCTCTTTAGCTGTAATAATTCTGGATGCTTCCATCCAGAATTAAACTAGTTCAGTTTGAGCAAGTTCACTTTGTTTTTGAAGTTAAATAAAGTTGTGGTACAGCCACTTTTGTTGAGAATGGGAGTCCAATAAAGGGAATAGTGTGAACTTAATTCTCTTTTGTTCCCTCTTTATGAAGAATAGTTCTTAGTGTGATGATCTACATGCAAACCAGTGCTCTTCCACAGCTCTTTCCCAATCTCAGGGCTCATTTTTCCCTCCATCGTGGAAAAAGCAGTAAGCAGACACAGCGCTTGCATGCAGAAAAGGAACATCCCTCCTCCCTGCATCCCACCAGCTGACTCAGTGGTAGAGAAGGAGATCTTTCAATTTGCTGAAGACAGGAACACTGCTTGTCTTGCACAAAGGTCAGTGCCCAGCCCTATTGCAACCCTCACCTCCTTGGACATTTTCTTGTGGGCAGGGTCCCGATACCATCACATCATATACAGTCCTCTGGTTTCAAATAGAGGATGTGCCAGCTTTTCACATTTGAGCCATCTGAATTTAATGGCATTATTCCTGATGAAACAAAGTAAAAGGAGTAGTATAGGTAACCAGAATTTGCAGAAATACTGGCCTATTGTGCTTTACTTGTAAAATGCTAGTCACGCTTCAGAAAAATGCAGTAAGTTATGGCTGATCCAGCAGAAAGAGAGAAGAGATGAAGACAGCAAGCAAAGACTGTCTTCTTTCCAAGCTGCTGGCCGGGCACATGTTTTGCTTATTTGTATCAGGACTCTGGAGCAAAATAAATGGGGATTTTTTGTGTTTGCTTACTTCTTCCTTTCTACACGTAGAGAATGACTTGGCAGCAGGGTTTGATGTGAAGAGAGAAAAGTAAGTCAATACAATTTGGATGATTAATTCTATGCAAGCAACCTTTGCTTAAACTAGCTGGCTTAAAAATTCTGAGGGTACTGCTTATCATTTATAATTATCTAACACTGTAATGCATTTTCCTTACTGCACTTGCTATTTGAATTAAACTGGAATCTGAAACTTCAGCACTGAGCCATTTTAAGGGGAGAGGGAAGAGTTTCATGTGATTTTTTTATTTGTGGTCCAGCCCAAACCTGCAAAGACCCTATTCTGACATTTCCTTTCAAAAGGAATTGACATCCTGCAAAAGCAAGGCATGTTAATTTAATATTTTTAAATCTGAACCTGAACTACAGCCTCCATTTGACCTTGAATCTAAACCTTTAAAGCTTCTTTCCCTCAGCCCATCTCCATGCACTGCACGTCTAGGCAGTATCTCTCCAGCCACAATTCTGTTTTTGTGTCACATTTATTATGCTTTTCCAGCAAATTACCTTTTTTCTTCCCTATCTTTAAAAGGGTCAGAAAGGAGAATTACCATGCATAGGAAATCAGCATCATTTCCTTTCACATTTTCAGCCAGCTGTCAAGCACAACACCTCCCGTTGCAGCAAGGCATCCTTTCCTACCCTTCCCAGTCCCTCCCAGGACTGCTCCAAAGAAAGAAGAGAAGCAGCTAATGAGAAAATATTCTGGAGACTGGGGAGAATGCCAGGCTCGGAATTGTGTTGTTTTCTGCACTGAACAGCAGAGGGGAGCAGCAGAACAGTGTCTGTCCAGCTGCACAAGAGCTGCACAGTCCAGCCACCAGAGAAGCCCCCAGACTGGCTCCCTGGTGCTGGGGAGATGCTAAATCCTCTTTTGCATTAAATATGGTTAGTTGATGGCTATGGGGTGAGTGAACCTCTTTGGCTTCAAGCCACATGTCTTCAAGATGGTGCTATGTAAATTGCCTGCTATTAAAACTATGCTATTCACTCAGTGTTCTAGATCTGAGATGTCAAAGTGCCTAATTCCCACCAGTCAGGTGTTGGACAGTATTTCCCCATTATAAATCTGTATAAGCAAATGACATAGCCAATTATATTCAACCTACCCACGCTAGCATACAAGAGACTGTAGAAATAAGTTCACACTCTGAAGGTATACAGCATCATTACTTGAAGATTCATACATTGCTGTGTATGGAATCTATGTATTTCGTATAGCTGATGCCATGAGAAATGTGGGAGCTGACCCACTGAAACAGGCCAGATGCCTTTGGGATGGGCTTTTATTGGGGCGGTGGGCCATGCATGTGATGTGTTCGGAAGCACTCAGCCTGGAGAATTCTCACAGCAAGGGCTTACACTGGTAACACAAATGATGAGGAGTCCTTTTAAGAAGGCTTGAGATTGCACATATCAGTTGCCTCACAGGTGATATATCGTAAAGCGCTGAAAAAGTGGTTGCCCTGAAGGTTATCTGGTCTTCATACGGACCAGCACATAGATATCCCTTATCTGCCTGACGAATAGCCTTGGCATGACCCTGAAGCCATGTATGATTAGCCAGCAGATAATCTTGAAAGTGTAATAGCCTTGCAGGCTGTCCAGAAGTGGGTCTGGCTATAGCCTACACAGGGTTTGCCACATGCCTGCATCCACTGCACATCGTGGTACCTCCATGACTGCAGTACAACACATGGGGTGTCTTTCCCTGTTCCCATGAGTTTGGAGACATGGTGCCAGCTCTGCCCCTGCTCCTATGGAATGGGCTTCTTCAGGCACAGGTACTGAGATACAGCAGCTCTACAGAATGCATAAGTGTTTGTAGAAGACCACCAACAAAAATTTTAAACACATGGGGTTGAATATGGAAAAGAAAAAGGACCATGGTGAGTGGTATTTCCAGGAGTTAAGACATATTACAAAAGGTACGGCAATTTTTTTGGAAGTCCTATATAGGGAACTCATTGGAGGATGCTTGCTGAAAAGGCTGTTTTGAGATTCCCAGCTGGGCATAATCCACCAACCGACATGCTTTTTTATTAAAAATAAGGCAGTTAAAGAGAAAAAAGGGAGAGAGAGAAAGAATGGCACTAGTCTTCCCATGGTGGGCAATATTTTCTTTCCAAATTGTGAAATAATTTGTTCAACAGAAAAGAGGACTCTTTACTAAAATCCAGCCTGATTTCATTGACTCAAATCTCTCATTTTTTTTCTCCTGCAGTCTTGCTGGCCTGGCTTCCTATACAATTATAACATTAGCGTCAAATAAAACCTTGCATACATGATTTCAAGATACACTTGCGAACTTTGGAAGAAATAAACGTTTTTTACTACAATGAAGTGTCATGGCAGCAAACACGAAAAGCCTCAGACCTGCTGGTAGCAGTAGCTATGAACTAAACCCAGTGTAAGCTGCCTTAGCATTAAGGCTGTTGCTTTTGTCGTGGAAAAAGAATGTCAAAGCAGATTGCAGCCACTAGACAAATTGAACAGGGCAGTAAAACGATCCACTAAATTAATAGCTCACTGTACTATTTCCACCACGCTAATTATCTACATTAATTCACCTTGGAAGGATAAATGTATGGGTGCTGCCAAGGGATGCTGTCAGAAGTAGGAAGAGGGAAGAAGAGAGGGTATGCTCGTGGCCAAAGTGGGGTGGGCATACACGCTGGGTGGAAAGTGTTGCTTCATTACACATTACAGCTATGACACAGAGAGGGATTCAGTTATGGAAATAGCAACTAAACAGAGGATCTGGAAAAAATTCTGGAAGGAATCTGGCTAGAGAAAGAAGTGAACAGCACCAAAGGGAAGTGGGAATGGGAGAAAAAGGCCTTTCCTTTGTGGGTGCCTGTTCCTGACCACTACGTGTTCCCAGCACGGGAGCACATTTGCTATAGGGTTGCTAATGCAAACAAAGATCGTGTAGCACTATTTTTAACAGAAATATTATATATACTGAATACTTTGTCATCGGTCACTGCATTGTTGACATTCTTGAAGTCAAATATGCTTTGTGATGCTCTCATATTAGCCATACATGAAGATGTACAACATGATCACAGAAAATAAGTACTGACGTTTGACCAGGGTAATTGGTCACAGTGAAGGACTTTTAATGATCACAAGTAGACACAACCTCTGCTTTATAGCTTAGCTAAAAGGTCCTTATGAAACCAAACAGCCTATAATTACCCTTATAACAGCCCCTACCACGACAATCATGTTGCTCTCTATGCCCTGCGGCAGAGTGACAGCTCTTCCAGAGAACAAAGCATAATCACCTTCTTTCTCCCCAAATGGAAAATAAGATTAAACCGAAATAGATGGAAAGCTGAAAGGAAAAGGAAAATTGAAAGATTTAAGGAGAGAGGAGAGAGATGAAGGGAAGAGAAGAAAATGAATACTGAGGAATGTGTGTCTCACTTCCTTCTATTTTGGCATGTTGTGGCCCTATTTTGGGCTGCATTGTTGCGTAAATTCCCCCTCCTTTTCCTATCCTCTCTGAAACTGTGAGGACAGCCCGATGGGTACTGCCAAAAGAGGCTCCCACCTCTGTTTTGACTTGTATTCAGCTGCAGTACACAGTTGTTTTTTCCCTTAGCAGATCTTTTACAGAAGGGGTGTATGTTGGCTTTGCTGCTTTCAGCAAAAAGAACATCCAAAATCCATAACCACACAATAACATCTGGGCGAGGTTTAGCCAGCCACAGATCTGGGAACGGATTTCAAACAAAGGCAGCAGGTTTTCCCTCGCATATAACTTTTATATTTATTTTCTCATTTACAATTCTCAGAAATAGTTCAGTAGAGAGTCATGTGAATAAAGCATAGTAAGCCCGCATGGAGCCCAGGGTGCAAAGCAAAGGGGGTGAGATTTATTTGAATTTTTAATGCAATAAAAGCATTTTCATTACTAATATGTAGGAAACTGCTGCTTCCCTCGGTGGGACCCATGCTGGGCGATGATGCTATGCACGTGCCAGGGATAAATGGGGAGATGGTCTTCTAAGGCTGTCTGCTCTTATTTTGAGAGCTCATCTAAGGCAGTGTTGAAAATTTAAACTGATCCAAAAGATCAGATTAGAAGATTGTAGTGCTATTTTAGCCAATCCTGCTCTCCAGAAAACACGTCTTGCTGATAGGATGGATGCCTGCAGAGCACTGCCAAAGAAATAAGAAATATTTCTGGTCCCTTCCTACAGCGTGTGATACTGCAGCAATACTGCAACAGCAATGCATCAAGAGAGCAAGAAGCATGCTACGTCTAGCTTACTGTGGGGAGACAACAGACGTGGCTGCCACGAAGGACAAAATTAAGTTTGGGTAACCATGCTTCAGGCAACCACTAGCTTTGGTGCATTGCAACTGAAAAACTTCCTTGTGTCCTAAAAATATTTGAGATTCTGTTTTTGTTTTCCATTTTTGACATTTTGTTTTTTGTTTTTGGACTTTTTTTTGTTGAGTCTGTTTCCCATTCCAGTATTAGTTTTGCATTTCTAGTACCCTGAAAGCACAGAATAGACCTCTACCAGGCTTAAGGAGTAATGTAGCCATATAGTACTCTAGAGAAGGTTGCTTGAATGCTTCATTCGCTGCACTTTACCACAGGCACAAGACCAAAAATAGGTACTCAGAAATGGCTATGTCTCGTGAAGGCACCAGGCTGCTGCAGACAAATCCACAGAATTCAGCAGCAGAACCATGATTAGACATATGTCAAGGCTGATGTATTTCCCTGGGAATTTTTCAAGACCCGTTCCAGTGAGTCCTTTTGAAAACCAAGTCAGAATTTGAAAATGCTTCTTTTCATTGGCTTCCAAGCAAGAGCCATCATGTCTTCCCCATGCTGCAAGTGTTTAGGAAATCCACTCCACATCTGGACAATTAAACTGCCTGGAGATGTTCCAGCACTGGGCTTTGAAGAAAACACTTTAAATGTTGAAAGAAAGCACTGATAAGCCAAAAATAGGAAGATGGGTGGATTCTATCAGATGAAATCTTTCATAAATCCAAGATCATGTACATATGTATTTAATTTCAGAAGCAGTTTCTATTCTGCTTTGAATTGCATTAATCTAAAACACTTTTATTGCTTCTTGCATTTACACTTTAGAGATTCTACCCCATGTGCTTCTAGTTTTTTGTTTTCTTTTTAATTAATAGGATTGCAAACTGCTGAGATAACTTCCCAGAAAGATAATTGTTGGCCCGTGCCGCTGCATAACATACTCTATCAGTTTATCTTTGAAAGGCTTTAAGAAATAGCATGATGTTTCAGAGCTTTCCTCCCACTGGGAAATGACTATGCCCCACATCCCTTCCTGTCCCCTTTCTAAATTGCTCTTTTGGCTGCTCGGTTTTGCAGGAGGTTTGTGATTGCTTGCTGTGGTGAGAACGTTTTTCCACTCTGTTCAGTGTGAAATTCCAGGTACAGTATTATGTCACATCAGATCTGTGTGAAAAAAATGTATCTTGGCTCCAAGAGAAAAGATTAATGGAAAAATCATTCTAAACCTGCCAGGAAAATATTTTTTCCCCTTCAGCATGAAAACAAAGTGTAGAGTCAGCTGAGGGATCTAAGGATTAAAGGAAAAGTAATGTTCCCAGCTTTTCTTACCTCTGTCCCTGAATTTTCTGAATGCTCTTGGAGGACACAGAACAAAATACAGAAAAACAACTTTGTTAATTCTCATATAACAAAGCCCTTTATTATTGACGATTCACTTTGGAATAAATGTTAGGACTGCTTTTACCAGCAGTGCTATTTTCAGCAATTATCTCTAGCAAAAAAAGCTTAAAAAATAACTAAATAATAAAAGGTATGTCTTTGGCTTCTGAGCCACTCTGTCCTTTATCTGTCTAGCAGTCACAGGAAGCTTCTAGTGCTAAGTGAAACTGATGAATTATAGCACAGGCAAGTCGGTATCCTTACTGTCATATTTTATTAAACTGGCTACAGTGCATTAAACTTCAGAAAAGACAAATAAATAAGAGGGAGGAAAAGGGAAAAAAAGGCTGACACAGTGAATTTGTTGTTTTTACACACAACTAGCAAGCACTTGATCAGAACAGGATTTTGCATTGAGGGACACTGAAATGATAAGGCAGCAAACACATCCCTCCTGGTCCACTTTTGCTATCTGCCACTTCCTTTAAGCAGCAAAAACCTCCCAGCGTCTCCAGCAATTTGTCCCCACAGAATCATCAAGATTGGAAAAGACCACAAAGATCACCTGGTCCAACCACCAACCCACCCCCACCATGCCCACTAACCGTGTCCCTCAGTGCCACGTCTGCACAGTTCTTGAACACCTCCAGGGACAGTGACTGCACCACTGCCCTGGGCAGCCTGTGCCACTGCAACACCAGAGAACTCGTGCCTTGTGTGTTACGATCCCCTCTCTGTTATGCAGCCACAGGGTGGGAGGACAAACATCCCTATGACTGAGCAATGCCTTGGGAATGTTTTCGCGATCTTTCAGTGTTAATGAAGCACCCACGGCTGATTTTGGAGGGAGAAGGGAAGAACCAACACTGAGAGAGGGGCTGACAGCCTCCAGTCTCTCAGAGGCAAGGAAGTGCAAACACCCTGTCTGACTGGCCAGAAAAAAACAAAGGATCCCTTCCAGTGCTTACTGAAAGCTGTAAGAACCTGAACACCTTGTTGAAGGGGAATTTGATAAGTGTCCAATGTGGAGCTGACCAAGGAAAAATGAACTGTTGGAGGAAGAAGCTCTTTTTTTCTTAGAGAACATGAATGCTAAAATGTGTGATGCAGAGGACAACGGAGAGGCAGAAGGCTCGATACACCAATGGGTTAAGAAAGAACCCAAAAAAAGCAGCTTTGAATCCTGTTTTTCTCTTCTGAATGTGTCCTTATGTTTAGTGGCAGTGAACTAAGAGAGCAAGCAGGGGTCGGACTTGAGAAACCTTATCCCAAACCAAGGAGATCCCCATGTTAGCGTGTCTTATACTTTTGATCAATCCAGTGAAAAATATACATATGCATATCTTGGCAGAAGTGTGAGCATTTCAATTGGATAAATTACTTCCATATTTAATCAGCCAAGACTGAGCTATATTTATTAGTGAATGCAAAACTTCTGGCACTTTAAGAAGGCTGCTTATGTCACTGTCTTCTATTAATGCTATTAAAACACTACTGCATTGTCACTATGGAATCTGACAGAATTGTTGTGTGGAAAAGGACTGAAAAATGATGAATTTCAACCAAATTTGGATGTACGGAGAACATTTTTCATAATTGAATTAGAGTGTTTTCTACAATCTTTTGATCTGGTTCCATTGCTGAACTCTTAACAAGGTCTTGTCGTGCTGTTTGGCTTCTCAGACACCCAGAGAAGAGCCATGCACGTAACAGACATTTTGGGCTCACCTCAGATCAAATGCACTATTTTAGAGTAATCTGAATTCTAAAATATTGATTTTGGACATAGCAATTAATAGCCATCTTATTTTGTCTTTGGTCAAACATAAGGTTTTGTTCAACCTTGCATGAAATATTTCATTTTGGGAGTGAAGGAGTTGGTAGATTCTTCAAGGTGTTCTTCAGGTATAAAAACTAAACTTGTTTCAAAATAACAAATGGATTTAATGAGGAAATGCTAGCACTAAACATCTAGATTTCATCTTCAGCAGCTCAGAAAGCTCATTCTATAAACTGTCTAATTCAAATATTGCTTTGTTTGCCTTAAATCTGCATTTTCGGTAGTATTTGACCCAAAAATGTAGAAATGGCACCAAGATTTACAAATGTGAGCAAGCTTTTAAAGCAGAATTTAAGTCAGAGAGGTCCAGCATTAACAAGAAAAACCCTAAGCTTCTCTTTCCTCAGTTTCATCACTTGCTTCCATTTTATTTGAAATAGTAACAGAGTAATTTAACAAATTTTCAGGCTAAATTAAGCCTCAGTAATTCAAAAATTCTACCAAGTAGTAGAGCAATGCTGTAATTGACAGATCTGTCTCCATTTAAATTAGCTCTTGGGAGGATTAGTTATATGGGGATTAAATCCTTTCATATCTGACCCAAATAAAAAAAAATTAATATTAACTCTGTAAGTCAGCTGGTTTAAAACAGACTTTGATCACCTGGGTGACTTGTCTGTACTTCTTACTGATTGGAATGCCGTATTAAAAACAAACACCTTGCTCTTCTCTTTGACTTGAGCCTAAAAACACAACGTGAGCCTTGTAACCCCAAACAAATGACAAGACTCTTGCAGTAAATCCATGCAGGTCCATATCTGGTATCATCTGCAAATGCATACTTACAATCTTTCTTTTTTTCTTGATTTATTGGAAGCTGAAATACAGGATTCTTGTTCAAAAAAATGAGTAAAGGCAGCATATTCCAGGGTGGTCCTAATCTTCTCATCTTGAATTTATATTTTTATATCTCAAGGATGGAACATATGGGCAGAGTGGAATGTCATGCAGGCAAAGTATTAGGAACAGACAGCATAGCATAAAGCAAGCAACCTTCATGAAACTAATTTACTATGTGCTAAACTGGATCAAATTCCTATAAATGTGATGTTAAACACTTACGTATGGCCGTATAGTTTTATGGAACAGGATTAAGAAATGATGTAAATTTCCAAGCATAAAATTTTGGCTAATCAAAATCTGTTGGCGAGTTAACCATTTTCAATTTGAATGAACAGTCCACATTACCACTTTGTATCCAGAAAAGACTGTGTCTTCATATAGACCCCCTGAAAACTGAATGAGTAATTTCTTCTCCTGACCTAAGAATTTCCCTACACCACAACCATACCATTTATTTCCATATATTTTATTATATAAAAATATTTTTTTTAGTAGGAACAGACCTTACATATTAAATACAAACACATAATCAATTTTCCTTAACTTCTGACTTATTAGCTGAAAAAATCTGTCAAAAAGGTCCTGCACTAGAGGAACATTCATATTTAAAAAGGAACACCAGACCTGACAAGATGTGCAGATTCCGGAGGAGAACATTTTATAGCAGCATACAGCAGGTTATAGCAGCTTCTGAACTTAGACAAGGTGACTGCAGTACCACCTAAGTCTTCAATAATGTGTTTCAAATGGAGAAAAACACATGGTGCATCACAGCTCTGGCCCTGCTGTGTCTTCCCATCTTCACATGACTCAACCTTCAGCTGTAAGGCTGTGGCTGGAGTTATTTATTGGAATTTTAGGACCTTGTCTATTCCAGCCAGAAGAATTGGAGATAGACTGAGACATCAACAGGCTAATTCCCTCTATGTGCAATCATATTCAAGGTTTTTCTTGCAGGCAGGAAGTTTCAAACCACTCCACTCACAGATCTCAGCACCTCAGCCTGCTTTTGGACCACATGCCTTCAGATCCAAGTTCTCCAAGTCAGGAGCAATACCTCCAGTCAAGCAGAGCCCCATAATCCATCATTCAGTGCGATTTTCCTCCACATAACAAGAAGGGCTTATCTTCTGTTTGTCCAACTGTCCTTTTTCTTAGATTTACGCTTATAGTCCAACTCACAGGGTTTTTTTCTGGCCCAGTTTTCTGCCTGAACACAGGAATGGATGCCCCTAATGGAAAACTGAACCTAAACAATTTATTTTTAAGCAGACCTGGTTGAGAGAAACCATCAACTGAGGAACCAACTCTGCTACTCAGCTCACCTATAGCAGCTAAAAGACCTTATTTCTGTGCTAGAATTTTTAGGGGTATTTTTGCCTTAAGAAAAACAAATCATGGCAACACATTGCGTAGCTAGCAGAAAAATCCTTGGCAACAACCAAACAAGGGACATCAAGGCAGGAAAAGTAACCCACAGCTGCTATGATCCCACCTGTGTCAAGGCACTGATGAAACCACTGACTCTGGGAGTGCTGGCCTGTCATCGCACTGCTGGCAGCACTGAGTACAGGGAAAAGGGCAAATGCCACGCTCTGCACTGGAACGTTATTGTTTGAAAGGACTCAGCTGATGGTTCAGCTCTGGCATCTGAAATATGGGAGCAGAGATACAGCATCCTGCTGCCCTCCTTGGCAGTGCTGCTTTCTGGAAACAATGTCGTGAGCAAAATGAGGAATGTTTCTTTGTTCTGGAGGAGGAGGAGGAGGAGGAGGGATAGTGGGAGAAAGGTGGCTCTAAGGAGAACCATATGAGCGGGAAGGAAGAAATTGTTTAGTTTTCTTTACAGTCTAATTAAAAAAGCATGTTAACAGAAAACACAGACCATGAAAAGGGCCGTGTTTCTGGGACTGCCTACTTTGACTTGCAGGATGCTCTTGAGCATGAAGGATATACTGTGGGCAAAAGACTCAGTGTCTTAAAGCCGCACTCATCCTTGTTTGCTGACCTACGTTCAGTTTGGTGGCACTCCCTTAGTTCTTCAGTCATGAAGGGCATACACATACAAGGTGGCTGCACTGACAGCTCATCCATTTAAGCCCAGCAACTGGGAAAATGGAGGTGGCTGCATGTGCAAGGAAAAGCGGTTGTTGTGCAGCAGATGTTTTCAGCCTCCTCACATGGAGGCTTCTTCCAGTTTGCAATCAGGAAGGTCAAGTTGAGGGGACGCAGTCTGGTTCAGGAGTTCATGGCCCCATTGACTAACTTTCTACTGGGGTAATGCCAGGGCATTTGCTTGCACTATGGGATGTCTTAATTCCCTCCATCCCTGTAAATGTTTTACTGTTGGCAGTTAATTAATTCACTTCAGCCTGGCAACTTATCTGCTAATGCAGTGGGAGCAGTGGATAGTTGATATTTACCAGGCTGGAGTTAAAAATAATTCACGTTACATTTTATTGTGGAATCTGAGGTAACCAGTCAACACAAGAGTGTAATCTGTAAGTAGGGACAGATGTAAAATTAATATGATATTTTTTTTCTGTTTCTTTCCCTGTGACTTTTCTATTTTTTCTGCTAAAATACTACTCTTCTCATCTTTTCCCTTCTGCACAGAATGGCACCTGCATGCCAAACTCATGGGCAAAACAGCCTTGCACAGTCTTTATACTGATAAACACAGCAAAATGCTCATCCATACTTGCAGTCTCCCAGGTTGCTGTAATGACAATGTTATGTGCAACCAAAGAAGTGCCAGAAGGTGCAAGCTATGGCCCGAAGGGAACAGGGTGTCCCTAAGAAGCTGATGGCCAGCAGGCTGGGAGCACATGCAGGAGAAACATCGCCATACGCCTGTTGGTGGATTTGCTTTTCTTGCTACAGAAAGACTTTTGTTTGGCCCACCACAGCAGGTCTTGCATCTTGTCTGATGTTTTTTATGTATTCTTAACTGCCTAGTCATACAACAATACTAACTGCCAAGGGGGAAAGCCCTAGGGATTTATCTGAGTTGGGTTGGATTAAAAATTCTTTCAAGCACAGTGCTGCCCATGTGTTTGTGGCTGTGCTGCTACGGGAATGCAGCAGAGCAAAGCAGCCAAAAAAAAAATCTCCAAACATCTTCCATCCAAGTCCCCCAGCCTGAGAGACTCAGTCATATGCTGTGGCTGTTGCACAAGCAGCTCCAAGCAGCGAGGTAAACAGCAAGGTGATCTGCTATCAAGAGGCCTCTCTCCCAGAAAACATCATGCTGCACTCTATTTCCTGCTAATTATCCATACCAGAGAGGTTGTACTGTACAACTGAGACTCTGACAGCTGTTACTGGCTTTCCTACATCCATTGCTTTCCTTGTTCTGTTGCCTCCATCAGAAAGTGTTTGAAAGATTTGGGGAACAGGTTACAAAGAAACTTTATTCTTTTTCCTCCAGGAATGTCCTAAAGGCAAGTGAGTGATGTGCATTGTGGTGAGCTGATATGCTTACACCTGATCCTAACAAGATCTTGGGAGCAGACCTGCTGTTTTGACAACATAGGATCAGGGTTACACAGTAGAAAGGCATGAATCAGCATTAGTTACCTTGGAGACTGTAAATGGACTGTAAAATACATGATGTGCTTGGCTACCAAAGCAAGAGCAACAAGCCACCAACCATGCAGCATGGATTACTGGCAATTGAACATAGGTGGGCCATTACTAGTGGCCAGGGAGGCAGAAAGCTTTATAGTCCAGGTTTAATTTGGCTATCACAAGTTGAGCTAGTGCCTGGGGCAGCACACAGCAGTAGTAGTGATGAATCCGCTCTCATAGCACCCATGCGAGGTAATGGACCACCCACCCCTGCATAGGTCCCAGGCATGGAATTGCTGGGAGAAATCAGGGACTCCTTCAGTGACTTTCTCCAGTTATAGTCCTTGTCTCAGCCAGCTGTGTCACACCACCACCTCCTCTGGAAGGCACAGACAAGCTCCCCTCATAAAGGTGGGGAGAAGCGCCTTAGCTCAGAGCTAGCACTGAGCAGTGAGGCAAGCAAGGAAAACACTCTTTCAGGCCAGCTTTTGCCACTGGTGTTTGCAAACAAACATCAGGAGAAACACCTGGTGCATCTCTAAAATGCCATGGAGAGGATGTGTCCTGGAAAACCCCAGGGCACACGCTCTATGCTTGTAGCAGAGTTGTGGCTGCTGCTGATCTCTCTGTGGAGCAATCCCTTTCCCTCTGCCCTCCAGCTCCTGGGAGTCACTGAGCATTTACAGCATACTTATTGGTTTGTGGCTCAGTTCCTGCTCTCACAGAACAAGTTTTTATCAAGCATTCAGCAATATCAGAATCATCCCTTGCTTTCAGGAACAAAAGAGTACACACTTCATCTTGATGGGAGTTGATGGGAACATCAACTAGTGTTAACTCACCTTCCTAGCTTAAAACAACAAAATCACAGAGGGTAGCTACAGAGGGTCATTAGGCCTCTTGCAGTATTTTTTGATGGCATCAATGAGCACCAGCCCTCAGCACTCCTCAAAAAGCAGGCTGAGAGAAAAGGGGAGACAGAAGGCACGCAGGGGTGATGTATAAGCACACATTTGGAAGATGGTGGAGCTGTTAACAACAGAGCAACCTCGCTCCCAAGTAGGACTGAAAAGCTGTGTCTGGCACAGCAAGACTGAGTTAGCTTGCCCCATGAGGGAAGCTGGTCTTCCCCTCCCTATACTGTCACTGCACCCACACTGGCCTTCAGGCCCTGAGGACTGATTAATGCAGTGTTTGGCTGAAGAGTCCAAGGACTTCCCTCCACTCCTGAGCCTTGTACTCAACTTATTTCTCTACTTTTGTCCTGTCCTACAGTCTGGGCAGATGGGAGAGGTACTTATAAGTATCTCTGATAGCTGGCTTCAATAAACGGCAGCCACTGTCTGTAAGGAGATGTTAGAGGTAGCTCCATAATGTCCAAGCTGAATTTCAGTGAGCACTTAAAGGCGTGTTTCTCTCATTTTCTATCTGAAAAGCACTCACTAAATATTAAAAATAATAAACAATTATTAGATAATAAATACCAGACTATGTTTTCTTGATAAGCTAGACAATTTTGTGAGAACGCTTCAGTGACTGATGGAAGAGGTCAGTGCTGAAGGGATTTCCAGTTGTGGGTTCAGATTCTTCCATAGTGTTGTCACTTGTTTTGAACTTTGCTTTCTGTTACCTGTTTTTGCCTAGAATCTGTGAAAGTGAAGAAAATGTTCTAATTGCCTTTGGTATAATCCTGAGGGAGAAACTCAAGTAACTGGTAAAGTAATAAATCCTTACTTCAGGTCATCACTCTTATTTCCTATGAATATATCTAGGACTTTTATCACCTGGTTGGAGGGGAGAAAGCAAAAGTTAGTGTGATTGCTCTACTTTGTTACCATAACAGGCTGCAAAAAAATATATATCCCTTCCCCTACCCAGTTATTGAACTAATCCAGGTCTATGCAGTGGGACTGTGAGTCATGTCACCAACAACTCTGCAAGTGCAGAGCTATTTCTACATCCTAACAAAAGCAATTTCGTAGCTTGGGATGACAAATTCATGAAACATCTGTGAGAGGTCATGAAACAACATGCCACTTTGGGGAAAAACAGACTTTCTTCTGACGTCCCACATTTCAGTGAAAATCTCTGCTTCTCTGCACATGCTGCCAAAATGGTATATTAAAAATATGATATCATAAAAAGAAAAAAATGAATATAGCATAGTACTGCTTTTATTTAGTTTTCTAGCAACCTCAGAAAGGCAGTTGTAGTATGTTAACAGCAAACAAGCAGCCAGGTGTCAGTATTCTTCACACTACACAGATGCTTCCTTTCATCCAAGCCTGATCTGTTCTTCACCCTTCTTTTACTCCTTTTCCTCTTTATATAACCTGTGCTAGGAAGGGGGAGCAGCCTCAGGGACTAGAGGCTGCATAGTTTCCATATCTCTCCCTTTTCCATTCAGGATACTATTCCCAGCAAACCAAGATAGCTACAAGGGTGCTTCCAAAGAAAACAGGATAACTGGGAGGATTGAAGAAATGGATCAGAAGGAACCTTAGAGCAGGACCTGAGACAATTTAGCTCATTATCTTTGCAACCACTTGATAGGGAAAAACTTCTCCCTTTGGGAAGGGAAAAAGATTGTGCCTCTGAAATGAGTCACTCTGGGAGAGGTCTGCAGATCCCCATGTAGCTGTTTCCAAGCAGAAATCCCCTCCTCCTGAGTGTTTTAACATGGGAGGGGACAATCTGGCCAGGGTTTGAAACAATTCTTTTAAATCCCTTGGAATGCAGTTTTCCTTTCTGTTTTGTCACTTAGAATTATAATTATAGCTGTTGCTACTGCTCCATCTGTTGTTACACCAGACTAATACTTTCGATCATACCTGCTGTTTCCAGTTGCCTGTAACTCTCTCAGACCTTGAACTTTTAAGGGCTGAAATGTGCCATGAACTTTCTCTGCCTGAGTTTGATTAGGAAATATCCCCAGTAGACCAGATGCTTTTCAGTACAAAAGTTAGTGACAGAAGCAGCCTTTCTCACCCACTTGTGAAGATCACCACAAAGGTTTAAGGCAGGAAGTTGGAATTTGGCAGAAAGACAAGTGATGTTAGAAAGGTGTGTCACACGGTCTCATTGCTGGTTCTTTTTGACTCGGTCAGGTGAATTTGCTAAGCAAGGTACCAACACCTGCTCCTTCTGCCTACACAACTGAGTTTGACCAGTTATCAGCTACTTAGCAGCTGAGGTAACAAGCAGCTGGTTGAAACACAAGCTCCTGCCACACATATCCCAGGCACTGGTGCTCTTCAGAATAGACTGTACAAGTCCTCTGCATGGCCTTCTGGGGCTGTCTCCCATCCCACTTTCTGTGGGATGCTGCTGCGCCACTGACAAGGCATAAAGTGTTGCTGGAAAGCCAAGCAACAGCAGATATTCCTGGTCAGGGTTTCCATGCTCTCATTTCCTAAATGAACCACTTGGTGACTAGCAGATAATCTGTCAAGGGACTTAGCATCCATATTTTCCAAACCAAATTTCTACTACGAGCTGATGAAGAGACAAGCCCTTCATACTATACAGCGAGAGCAAATGGAAACTGTAAGCAGGGCATAGTATGGTTGAGAAAAGGAACAGAAAGCACCAGGCAGCCCACCCCCAAGTGCTTTGAGACAAGCTGGTGGCTGAGCCAACAAAGCAGAAACAGCCAAATGAACTCTGGCTTTCAGTGCCTCTGAAATATTTCCTGAATCCTTTTGACCTGACAAAGGACAACATACACCAAAGGTGTTCCTATCACGCAGCTGCAGCATTTTCATCGGGCTCCAGGAAACCCACAGCTCCCAGCGTCTCATCTGCCTCCAGCCTGAGAGGTGGGTCCAAGAGATGTAGCTCCCTGCTCTGCCAAGATCAGGTTGTCTTGTGCATCTGATAGATGGGGAGGTGTTGAGACAGAAAAAATCCTGAAGTAAAAAATGTTCTTCAGGTTGCTTCTTCATGCACGTACACTGTGATATCACTCATTTTTAAACAGCATTTAAACAAGTGTGAATAAATTCCCTCTGCAAATGGGAATGCTCCAAACATCTAGGACTGTATGCTCTATTAACATTCAAGGAAATAAAAGCTCATGAGTGCCAATGTTTTTTTTGAAAATGAGATCTAAGTTGCTTAGATCTTAGTCTTATGCACAGCTTTTAATTACATACTTGAATTATTAAAGCATGTGCAAAAATAACATTATAAATATGTATAAACATATTTTTAATGCATACACATGTTCACATGTATTTAATTTAATGGTTGATTTTTCATATAATCTGCTTCCTTTATTTGTGACCAGGAATGAACTAAGGTGCTGAATTAGAATTTCCTTTTTCTTTTTCGGCTTCTTGTAACTTTCTTCTTAAGGTAGGTTCTCCTCTTTGCTTATACTTCAAAATCACAACAGCACTTACCACAGACAGAAAAAAATACATACTTTCAGTTATCATCTAAGATTAGCCAAGCATTTTTTAAAACAACACCATGAAAAATTTTCTTTCCAAACATTTTCTTTCAGAACAAGGACAAGGAAGAGATCTCCTGGGAAAACTGTGCTGTTTGAACACCCAAACATGTTGGTCTATATTCAGTAACTGCATTGATTTTAACAACACAGCTTGGACTGTTAGGCTTGTACACACACACTGGGACATCCTGTTGTATACAATTTTCTTCCCTCTCAGCATTCACTACAGATGTAGCTTTGTTTTTGTTTTGTATTTGACTAACACTAACAGCATCACAATTTGGGTCGAAGTCTAGGCCTTTAATTTGCAATTATATTAAAATAAGACACAGGACAGACCAAGATACACTTGAAAGTTGAGAGGCAAGTAAGGTAATACTGAAGAAAGATGTGATTTTCCCTAAGAGACTCAATTCGTTATATATTTTGTAACCTTCTTTTGTATCTAAGAGGTTACATCATTGACATATACTCCAAATACTACACCTGCTTGTATATTAGACAATTATCATGCCAAGGGAATATTTTGCTTTTGTTTTTACTCCTGGCTTAGTGCTTGTTTCTGCGGATTGCACTGATTCAAAAGTCAGTGACCTTGGCTAATTTGTGAAGGGCCAATTAACACTCAAGCAAATGTTCCAAAATCCCTCTCCTGCTAACTTGCCAGAAGAAAGACCAAAGTCATAATACGCACATTAACATTGGAGGAAAAAAAAAAAAAAAAAGAGAAAGAGTGCTGACTTAAATCTTTCAATCTTGAGAAAGGAGGGAAGACCAAGAGAAACAGAAATAAAATTCATTGAGTTCTAAGTAGTGAAACGTTTTTTTTTTGATCTCTTGTCAAACTTGTGCGGGAATCCAGGAACAAAAGAACATAGGTGAAAAATAAAAGCTCCCTATTTGCTGTTGCTTGAAGAATAAAAAAGGTCGTGTATGCAACAGAAGAGGTATGAATATGAAAAATACATGAATATTCAGCAATATGATTAATGTCTTCAGAGTATTGGGGGCATAAGTATTTTCTCACTGTTGAACCTGCAGCAAAACATAAACGGACCTTCAGGGAGAAAAAAGAGATTCCCAAATCCAACTCTATTTTTACTAGGACTTCAGTGAGAGAAAGAATTAGTCAACAGAGCCACAGCTTGGCCTCACTTTCCCACCACTAAATGCTTTTGGATGTCTGATCTTTAAGCTTATTATTTTCACCTTTACTAAATTCATTCTACATACTTATTTTGCCTTAGCGACTCTATTAGAAGCTGCTAGTTAAATTGACCTACCTCACAAAGTAGTTAACAACACACTTAGATGTCCATTACCTGACAGGGTCTTAGACATGGATCTTGCTGTTCAAGAGGTCAAACTCTAAAGTTTCAGAGGAGGAGGGACAATATTCTTTGTAGCAGAAGGACCACAGTTTGAATCACAACAATTTCTCTGGATGACAAATCCTTCCCACAAATACACTATAACCCATCAAAAGCATAACTACTTTGTAAGTACATAAATACTCTGAGATGTATAGCTACCTATATATTAAGAGCATATATTTCAGTTGTTTAGAAATAAACAAGAATTTCAAATTACACAGGTTTTTATAGGTAGTTACAGTGAGCTGGAGGTAAACCCTGAAGAGCAGATACTTGAATGACTGCTGTAAAGTATGACCTACCTTTACCTTCCTTTCCTCTATACATTTTTCTCTTAGAAAGTAATATTCTTAAGATCATCACATTACAAAACGCAAAGTAGAAATCAGTGCATCTCCTACAGAAACTGATGCCTGTGTCTCAATGCAGTCCCCAAAGGAGAGCAAAGCCCAGCTTCTCACTTTGTAGGCAACAAATTGGCAGCACAGAGAGAGAAATAACCATCCCCAAAACACACAGCTGTTTTGGTGACATAGATGGAAGCAGAATCCACATCCTTTTACCATACATCAATGCCTTTATCCTTACCCAAACAAGTGAGGAAATCGAAGTGTAACAGAGAGGAGCTTGCAATGACCACTATTCCTCATTGAGTTGTACCCTTATGATTGCCCACTGAATTTGGTACCCAACCAAACTGCCGCAGCAATGGGAGGAGTAAGAAATCAACTGCAGCTTAGGGACTCAGTGTTGACAAGAATGAAAGTGAAGCAGCAAAGATGTGGTGACTTATCTTTAAGGCTTCCTAAACTGAGTTGCAGTATACCTGGGACTCCCATGAATCGTCATACACTATTACTTTATAACCTCAAAGAAAACAGCCAACAAAAATATTTCTCACAAATCTGAAAACCAACATCTGATCATGGCTTTCATAAGACCTCTGAGCACTAAACCTAAACAGCAGCAGTGTTTATGTCATTCAGGTCAGAAAAGATGAATGAAAGTATAACAGAATGAAATATGTTCTGGAAAAAAAATGAGGAAGTATGAGGAATCTTACCTGTTTTGTTCATATACCATACACGTCTCCCCTTTTCTCTCTTTGGCAGGTCACTTTAAAAGCTTCACGTTGTTCTTTAAGACCAGTGGAACTTCTATCTGCTTTTCTTCACACCGGTCCAAGGAATACCTGGATTTTGCAAGAGAAAAACCAACAAATCAAGATTTTCCATGTAATCTCAGCATGGAAAACCTATGGCATATATATATTTTTTTTTTTTTCTTTTTTTTTAATTTTTATTTTTAAACTTAACTCTAGGACAAAGCACTTTCCAATTTATGATTCAGTCTAATGGCAACAATTTCAAGAATAGTAACTGAAATTGAAATTATCCTATACAACAAAACTTATTTTTTAAGCTCTAAGCTTTATCATTGCTTTTCTTTGGAAAACTTCCCCTTTTCAATTTCTCATTTTTGTGCTCCAAAGGAGCGAACAAGTTGATAAGTAGTTTGTTCAATTTAATAAACCAGTTTGTTGGCACAATTTAGGAATAAAGTCCTGAAATCTCATGCAGCATCTTTAAAACTGTAGCTCACTTGCAAGGACAAGAGCAGTCACTAAGCAGTAACTTAGCTCAAAATAGGTATGCAAATATTAGCTGTACTGGATACCCAAGCCACCTGCTAGAGAGTTATTTACATCCATTTAAGCAGAACAGAGTTTACTGGAATACAGACTGCTTTTTAAAATGCCTGTTAGGATCTAGGCAGAACAATCTCATTTCTTATTGAAAAAGGTCACATTTTGCAATCCTCTCCTCGATGCACTAACAAGAAGAGTGACAGCTTTAAAAACAATTGTGTTCACATAATCAAATGAGTCTCCAAAGTAAATATCAGAAGAGTTATCCTAATGTGCTTGTATGTGAGAAAGCAGCTCTCTTTGAACTAACAAATTTAATACTAGGGCATGAAGCAGTCATTCCAGGTACACAAACTTGCTGCAGAATTTGAATTAGAAAAATTTATCAAAGTAAAAGTATTTTCTCTTCCCACAAAGACAGAGGACAAGATGCTGGAGTGCCAAGCACAGCAGTTTCCATGAACACATCTGCCTGCCTGTGGTCACCTCTTCAAGACCTGAGGTCTATGCATTATCAACAAACAGCTGTGCCACAGAAAGTGTTTAACTGAACCAAAGTATTTTCACTATGCTCTGAATCTCCTCCAGCACTGGATCAAGCTACCATTACAGTAAATCCATCTAAAACAGTAGAGTCTCAGCAGCAAAAAACTGCAGTCTCTCTGAAACAGAGGTCACTTTGCCTATCACTACTGAGACCAGCAGAAATCCAACTGTTGGTCTCAGTCCTACTGTTGGTAGTACATATGCTACTGAAGTGAAGCCAATGCCTTTACTGGTTGAATCTTTGATCAGGTGATGGAAATTACAGGCGTGGTTAGACAGGTAGAGCAGACACAGACTGGGCATCAACAGCCTGCAAGCAAGTATTCCCTTATAGAAATCTTTCCTAATCTTTCATTGTAGGTCTCCTGATTTGCCATTCTACATGTCTCATTAAGAACTGATTTTAGATTGCTGGTGTCTGATGAGGTGGAGGGGGACTGTGAGAGATCCTGGATACAGTCAAAACAATCTGAGGCTTTACACTCCGCTTTTGACTGGAAATTAACGATGAGAATATTACTACAGATTTTAGCGTTAATGTAATGAAAATATACCAAGACAACCAGAGTGTCTAGGAAAAAGTAAATGCTAGTATGCATCAGTCTTAAATGAAGCTGTTTAAAATAATACTCATTTCTGTAGACATACTCATTAGCTAGCATAAGCATTTACATAGACTATTTGCCTATCAATATTGTTTTCTTTCTCTATCGGTACATTTTTGTAGTATAGATGTATCTGTAGGAAACCTGTTCAGCCTACAAAACCTAAAAGGTGGAACATATGTGTCTGATAAACAGCCTGTTACAAGCTTCTTGTGTTTCAAGATTGTTCCACTCCAGTTTGCAATTTGCTTTATGTTCTTTTGAAACTGTTTCAGTAAAACTGGGATTAATTTAATACACATTTCAATAAAATTGTTTGCAGTAAGGTATGACAAAATTATGAAGTACAGCTGACATTGAAGTGCTGAGCTGCCTGTACTGCTTAGGCAAACAAAAATAAAGCATGTTTAGCTATGAATTCCACAAATTTCCTAATTTCCTGGCCCCAGTCACTCTGTCTCAGATTCATGTTAGAGTGAAAGGCTTTTCATACAGTTCAGCCTTTCCTTAGACTATATGATAAGTACATCATTAAATTATTTCCATGAAGCCACTGTGTTCAAACAATAAAATTTTCAGTCCAACTCATTTTGTAAATATGCCATAGCTGTTCAAAGGCTCTCTGAGCTCATGTGGTTGGATTGATGGCCCTCAATGGTCAAAAGAAGGGAAAATTATCCTTTGGGATTTTTCCATCTGGTTTACATTGCAGTTCAACCTCTATGGATCAAAGAAAAAGTCTTTTCTGTTTCACTGGGTTATCTAACATGAGCCAAAGTAGTTTTGGGCCTGTTCATTGGAAAAGCAAGAGAGCACCACTTCATGGAAACTACTCCTATTTTTAATAGTTTTGAGTCACTTTTTAAATCTATAATGTGTAGCAATAGACATGGGCACCAGCTGTTAGAGCACAGGTAAAGGGAGCTGTGTACTGAAGTCATCGTTCAGTATTTATTTGGTTCATAAGAAAAGCTGCGACACTCATTCCTAGTGAGCTAATCCAATACCTGCAGGTTTAGAGGCAAACACGAGCAAATTTTGGCTTTTCATATTCACAAATCAATATGAAAAGAATCAGGTAGTTCTTCAAGTTGTAAGGCTTTCCAGCCTCTGGGGCTTGAGCTGAACTGCAGCAGTCTAGAAGAACCAGTTTAGTCAGTCAGGCAGAGCTTTGAATTGGAGCTTTTGAAGGCAGAAACGCATGCTCCTCTTTCTTTCCTTTTTAAGCACTTTCTCCTCACGTTTGTAAGTTACACTAACAGCCCATCTTAGTCATAAGATCTGGTGCTCACTTCTCATGAGCTAGCACCTCACCACGCTGCCTAGTTAGGAGAGTTGGAATAAAAATAGAGAAAAAAATTATTTTATAAGGGAAACAAAACAAACAAACAAACAAGACAATGTGCAAGGAGCACAGATTCTTTTACAGCCTAAACTTTCCATAAACGCAACAAATAATTCAAGGTTTTCAATACACGCATTAGAAAGTAAGTGAACAGCACAAAGCTGCACCAGAGGACATTCAGATTGGACTCACGGAAACACATATTTACCATGATTGTGGTCAAACACCAGAACAGGTCTCTTAGAGAGGTGGCTGATGCCTCATGCCTGTCAGCGTTCAAGAAGCATCTGGATAATACCCTCAATAGCATGCTTTAACTTTCTCTCTGAAAGAGATCAGGTAGTTGAACTGAGTGGTATTTAAAGGTCCCTTCTTACTGAACTATTTTGTTCTCTTCCTCACAGGGTACAGACATACACATATATGTATATATACATATTAAAAATATACCTATAACTTTTCTGTCTGTTGAGCATAAAAGATATTTCCAAGATATAACTTACCAAGTAACCTATATCAAATGATGCTACAAAGGACACCAGCTGTGCAGTCAAATTGCCAGCAAGTAAAGAAATATCATAGGCATGTTTCTGTCTCTCTTTAATATTAGAAAATATACTAAAAGAAAAATTATTAAAACTACAGGAGGGAAAAGAGAGAATGAAAGAAATCTGAAATTACACACAAATGCATGCAAGCAAATATGAAATCCATGGTAGAAGTTTGGTTTGGGAGTACCTGTTGATACTGACTCTGGGCAGTGGTTCTTCATTACTCATCGTTCTCCACATTTCCTTGCAGCATACAATATATGATGTCATGTATAACGTCTGTATTTCATCCCCATGGCAAGCTAGTTGAGTGCAATGACTTTGGATTACAATTTATGTATCACAACAGCTGTGATTTGAATGACATTACTTCATAATCAGGGAACTTCAACTAATTTGTCCTGGGGAAAACTGCATCAATATTGCTAGAGGGATATTTTAAAAACCTGATAAGTTTTTGTATGTAGGGAGAACCAACTTGCAGAGCAACACCTCTTGGACTACCACTTGATAAAATCTTGTATAATACCCATCTTAGAAATAAGCCACTAATGCAAAAATAAGGGTATTGTAAACCCTTGAAAATACAATGAGAAGGTGAGACGAAGGAAAGCATTACAGGCACAGGTCTGTGCACATATATAGTATCAAAAATACAGTCATATCCCCAGAGACATCTGTCTCTAGTGAAGCTTCTTATGTGAGTTGGTTGTTATAGTCCTGAACACAATACAAACCAGAGCTCTGTATTTTAACTCCTGCATGGCATTGGGTTTTAGCTTCCAAAAGGCTCTGTGGGAATTGAAGCAGCTTTCCAGAGCAAACTAAACAAGGACGTGAGCCAGAGAGATGTTGCAGAAAGAAAACACGCTTAAACAGAAGAGATTAAGATGCAAGTCGGAGTGGCACTGAAGGCTTCAGAAGAGCAACATAGCCTGCATTTAAACACGGGCCATAGACCAATTCCTAAAGCTGCTCTATAAACTCCACTTGAGAGGCAGCGTGAGCCAAAGAAGGAAGAAAACGTGTCTGGGAATGGCAGCGAATGAAGGTAAAACAATCCTAAGTCCAGCATGTGCCTTTCTTCCCAGTGAGACACAATCACGATCACGTTGGTGTGTGAGGTTCAGGTCTAGAAAGAACAGGGTATGGTAAGAATGGAAAATGGAGTTCTGCAGGATTAGAGGATTTAGAGTAATTCCTAATGCCTTTAAATGTAACCTCTTCTACTGCTCATGGAACAGCTAGAAATAGATTAAAGTTTAATGTATTCATTTGTCAGGCATGCAATTAAAACAACAATCTTTTCACTGATTGTGAATTGTTTATAGAGACTAATAATTACCTGATATATCAGTTTGAGACATGCCAGCAACTGTACAGTCTGTCTCTTGGCTAGATATGTAAGCATATTTTATAGCCGGAAAGAATGGTTTAGGAAGCTTGATTCTCTTAGAGAAAGTTGGCAATGTATGGAAAGGCAGAAGATTTAAAAGGTTTGGCATTTTAGGCATGTAAACTTTTCTTGTGAGGGCAGTTTACGTTGTCTTTTTCTAAGATATTAGCTTCGTTGTGTAGAAGCCCAACTCCCTGGTCACATTCACAGATAGGACTCATTAACAGCTCTCAAGCAAGCGCAGGATCAGACACAGGAAAAGGAGCAGCTTTTGTTGAGGTCTGTACCTTCGGTGATATGAAGAAGATTCAAAATAATATCCTGTTCTAGGAAATAAATATCACTGTCAGCTGATCGCAAATGCTTGTGGACAAGATCCTCAGCAGGATGTGCAACTGCAGTGTTACTAGCTTCAGTAACATGAAGCTAACCCACTCTGGGTAAAGCCTTGAGACAACCAACAGCAGTTTTTACTCCCATGGAGGGAGCTTTTTTTTTTTTTTAGAGACAACGCTCAGATTGTTGACTTATTTTCCATAAAGCAAAAAAATGGGGTTATACAAAGTCTTTTTTAAGACAGAATGAATGTTTGCCCTCCAAGTACGTAGGCCTTCTGCAGAATACAAGCTTGCATCCTGTTTCAGCTAACAGGAATGCCTGGCTACTCCAGAACTTTAGCCACTCACTGCTGACATGCTGGCACCCCTGCATGAGACAGACAAAGTACAAGGGCTGATCTGAAACTAACGCCTCCTATTTTATTATGTTGGCCAGTGAAGTCAGAGGTAAGTGTTGGTGGTGTGGCAATAGAGGCTGATCCTTCCCAATAATATTTTGTTGCTGTGCAACAGATGGCAACAGAGGGGCAGTCCGACAGAATGGCATCTGGCATGGAAGTGAGTGTGAAGCAAAGGTAAGGAACTGAATTCATCCAGACAGAACAAACTGCACCCACTGACATTCATCAGTGCTTGCTGAACACTGATGGAGAACAAACAGTGGATGCCAGCACAGTGAAGCAATGGATGGTGCATTTCAGCAACAGCACCATGGCATGCAGGCTCTTATTCATTGCTAATGAAAATACATAGCTAACAGTGGTAACTGTTGAAAAATATTCTTTGATAGCTGAGAGCTCTATCAAATAGTGTTATTTGTACTGTCTGTATCTGTTATAGTTCCCATGGGTAAAAAACAGCAGGAGGCATTACTTCCAGAGCAACCTATATACATATTCCTACATATCCAAATATAAAGGTGGCCTACTGCAATGACTGTTTCCTGCCACTGAAGAATTAAATGCCTGGCAGCATATAAGAGCTGAAGCAGTCCCAGCAGTGAGGCAGTATCAACCACTCTGAGCAAGAGATAACACCATTTTTGTAAATTGCTACAATCCTGGTATATGCTGAAGTTTGTTTTTACCTATACTTGGCTATCCAGCACAGTGAGGCAATACATTCTCTAAAGGAATGGAGCAGGTCCAGCATTTGCACATCCAGTGCATATCCATGCCAGCTAAAGGCTTACGCTTTATGGCCAACAGTGATAAAGACATGTGGCCCACTGACTGCAGGCAATAGCCCTTGAGATCTTGGCTCTGAATTGGGTTTTGTCTTTGGAAGACATTTAAGGAGCTTGTGGCAACTTTCTCATGGCTCTCAAAGGTTTCTCCCCAAAGGATCTGTTGTTCAAGCTGAAATACCTATTTTCGTCTTATCCTTAAGACAACTTTTGTAATCTGTTGAGGCAAAAGGAATTTTTCTTTTGGAAAAATTCAACAGTTAAGCTCAGTCATACATATCTACATTAGTAATATATTTTTACAACATTACTGAAACTTAGTGGATTAGAAAGCCTGCTTCATAAATTACACTTTGCAGTTCTTTGCCTGAGGCTCTGGGGGAGACTAATTTTGTAATCATCATCCAAACTCATCTTTATTGGCTGTACTAATTTTAAGGAATAGATTCACCACAGCAGTCTAGGTTCTAGTTTCTAATTCACTGGGGTCTTTGCTTAAAAGAGCAACAACAACCCAACAGAATCATATGATTACATAATGCAGAAACACTTTCAACTCATTACTAATATTAAAAAGCAAATAACAATCTCAAATTTAATATGCTCAGAGTTGTTGCTTTGGAAAAACAATGTAAGAAAACCTCCCTTGGGTGTTAGAAGCTGACTCAGAAGCCATGAGACTTTCTCCCAGTGTAAACTAACACCTGGCACACTCCAGCACCTGCCCTTTACACCGTAGTTGGGGGCAAGACTGGCAGAGGGTTCAGGATCTCTCCATTGAAAACCAATGAAAAGAGAAAGCTCACAAACAAGCATGAGGACAGTCAAGTGCTTGGAGGCACCTCAGGACTCTCATTCCAGTGCAGATGAAAACACCAGAAAGGCTCACAATGGGAGAACAGGATGAGATTTACACACACTTAACACACAGAGTTTGGAACCCCTCCTTACCTCAGGAGAGACTCTTAACTCACCCAGCAGGACATGTGGTTTGTCAGGATGCTTTGGCTCTACAGCTTTCCATATGAACACCGTGTACTTACAATTTGTACTCCCCAAGCTGTACTTGTTACTAGGGCTGGGATCCACAGACAAAAAAAAAAAAAAAAAAAAAAAAAGTGAGCCCATATGTTAACTAGCTCTTATTCACTTCTGCTTTTAACATGTCCTTGGAGAGCATTCTTAATTTTTTCTTTCCACACTGTACATACTCATGCACACCTGTGGGGTTTGGTTATTGTTTTTCCCCCCCCCCCCTCCCTCTTCTCTTACATTCACAAAATCTGCTTTGTTATTCTTGTTTTAAGGTCTACAAGAGAGAATTCAAGATGCTGTAAGTTTTCAAAGTTCTTCCTCAGCTCACAGAAATGAAAAGAAAAAAAGCAGCCATAGCAATTTCTTTTAGCAGTATTTTCTGCATGAAAAGCAGCCATTTTCATGCCCTCCATAATGAGGAGAAGTTTAGAAAGGCTCTGAATTGTCTGGAAAACAAAAAAAATTCCACAACTGGGAGACTGAAGAACGTCTGAAATGCAAACTGGAGGCATTTCAGACACAATATGCTTGATGAGTGGTTGTATAGATGGAGAAAGCATTGTTTCATCAACAGTTTTCAACTCAAATCATTGCCACCATATAAAAAATACCTTCCTTTATATTTTTTTAACCCTTCTTTTATTAGTAGGGAAAAGAAAAATCTAACAGATGAAACTGGTCTTTTCCTTACTTTGAGGCATTCGTTCCCTTTTTACTTCAATACATTTGTGTTGAATACATTTATTTATACTGGTTTATACTTCCCAGAAAACAGTGAGGGTTTCTTCTGTGGTCAGACCAATGCTATGATTCATGGAATTGTGATCATCAGTCTGCACAAGAAGTGGAGGTCAGCTGGAGAGCAATGCTCATATAGAACTGAAGCTGAACCTTCCAACCTACCAAATCCGTGAGATGCTGCAGCAGAGAGGGGACATAGGCTTATTCTGGGCTGAGCTAGAACAAAGTACTCCAGCTCTGCATAGCATACTAGTCCAAGATTTCAACCATCACCATAAACACAAATTTTAATTAATGCTTTCCTTCACTTTCCATTCTGTGAAATAAAATCTAAGGCTTTTGGGCCTAACGGGACATTTTTAGGTTCAAAATAAACTGAGTTCTCCAATAGACAGAATCCACTTCTCCATGGGCTCCACTAAGGGCAGCTCACCTCTCCCTGCTTGGGAGCAGGATGACAGACTCAGTGTGCAGCTGGGGCTGCTTTCCAGAGCAGCTGGACACATTGGTGTGCGTAATTCAGGCAAATAACGAGCCCTTCTTAGTATGGATCCTTCAGGAAAGCATGCCTCTAATCCCTACAGAGACATCACACGTGGAACTCTAGAAATACGGCCTTTAAAAGAAGGAATAGATCAAATTTTAAGCAATTATGAATAAAAGCACATCCAAGAGGTACAGAAAGCTGTAACTGTAAACCAGTTACATCAGCAAAGCAGCATTCCCACTGCTGAGAGAAGGGGAGATTTCTACTGAGGCTACAAGTTCCTTGAGGCAGCAGCTGAGAAAGAGATGGTTCTGCCAGGAGTCACAGTTCTTCCATCCTCAGCACTGATGATGAACCACTCAAGTACCTGGGTGGCATGCCCCTAATTCCTCTGGGAAAAGGCTCTCTGGGAAAGGATGTACAATAATTGTGGAGGAGAAGCTGAACAAAGTACAGAACACTAATTAAGTTGACTATCTTGATGTGACTAGCCAGAAAAAAATGGCATTTCTGTGTGTTCAGTTTCATATCAGTTGAATTTCATGGATCACTAGGATTGGTCTTATGGGGATGTTCCTTCCCTTCATTTGCTCTATTTCCAACATAAAGTAAGCATGGAAGATTCCTGCCTGGAACCACAATTAAAAGTTTATAATATTCAATGACCTGGCTAGGGAGATAAAGTAATTTATTGCTGGGGTAATCAAACAAGATTTCCTTATCAGCCGAGAAACTGAGACAGGTGGATAATCATACGTCCCAACTGTGGCTACCTACTGCACATCTTCGAGGTTCTCTCTAGGTAACAGATGGCCAGTCAGAATATCTAAATTTCACTCTCTACTGAAAATTACCTTTTCAGTAGAGAAAGCATCTCTGTCTCTCCCTATGAACAATATTAAAGAGTTTATTTCATGACATAGGAGCATAATTAGCACCAGACGTTTAGTACTATTATTGCTACCAGGTTGTCTTTTCTCTTTATAGTGTGAGAGTTGTAGAGCAGACTGTTCTCTGATCTTTTCAAACAGTTCCTGCCTGCATCCAAACAAAAGGAAACATGTCATAGCTAGTTTGCGATGAGATACCAACACTTTGGCTCCAGATGCACATGCAGAGAACAATTGGTTTAAAATGAAAGACAAGCTAAGTATCAATAAACATTATAGTCTTCTTCAGGGCAGCCTACTCACAGAAAACAGCTTATAGTCAAGCACAGTGAATCACGTTGATACTGGAAATACACACATTCCCCAGAAAGCTTCTGCTAAAAGCTTATCACATTGCACCAGATGGTTGGCTAGCCGACAAGAGGTAGCTCATCTCAAAAAAAAAAAAAGAAAAAAGAAAAAAAGAAAACCTACCAAAACAAACAACAAAAGAAACCCCAACCCCTAACAACATATAATAAGGGGAGTCAAGGATGTAATAGCCTTTAGTGAGCCAGTGGGCACATCTGATGCACTAGTCAAGCTTGCTGAAGTACACAAGCCCTTCTCTACGCCTAAAAGAGAAACAGCACCTACCAGACCAAGTACTCCTGGGAACAGCCCAAGTCATGAGTCTAATGGCCATACATACAAGGTCTTACTGCTTGCATGATGCTCCCCAGTGAATATGTTCAGCTGAGAACAAACTGGGAACTCAGGCCAGGTGGTTTCCTTGCCAGCATACACAGTGGTGCTACCTACCTCTTCCTAGGCAGCTACATGCGAAGAGGAACAGTGTCTATAATTGCTAGGATAGTAGAAAAGTCAGGCAGTGGTTCTTAAGTCTAAAGCAAAAATAAAAGCCAAATGGAAGCATACTCCACAAAACTTTTCTCCTTGGATATCCCTTCCTCCTAAGCAGAAGTCCTACCCTGAAAAATACTGTGAAAGAAAACTGCTGAAGTATTTCTACTGTTGAAGTTTTCTATGCTAGAAAAACAGTCAATCTTTTCTCCTAATTCTAGCCTACCTAAGATGTTTAAACATAGAAGAGAAAAAGAAAGAAAGAAAGAGAGAAAAGAATAAAAAAGGTCTTTAAACTCTAGGAATGGTTTTTCTGTAGTGAACTTGGAGTGACAGAGGTTCATAACAAAAGTTGAGTGTGTAATATTTTCCACTGCTTACTGTTCCCTTCTGAACTTCCATTTTGTGGGAATACACTTGGATCATTGCTGACCTGTCTCTGGAAAAGGCTCACTGTGTATTTTGGCTTGGCTTCCTTCCATTTCTACTCCTCTAAGTCTGTTCCCCATTTCAACATCTCTTATTGCCGCATTCCCAAACATGTTACACAACCCCTAAGAAGCAATTTAAAGGAATATTAGTAATTCAGCTGCGACCAAGCAAGCACTTTTCCCTTCTAACAGATCATTCTCTCCTGGGAATCATAGCTATGTGACTGTTTGCTCACTTGTTTACAGCATTTCTCTGGATGTGATAGTTAGGCGAACAACTCAAAGCAGAATAAACCCATGAAAGCCAGTGTTTGCAGCAGCTTTTAAAGCAAAACCTGGCTGGAAATATTCTGTGAAGGCCTTTCCAAAAGTGCGTGGAAGAGTCTTGTATGTGAATGTGTAACCTCCCTATAGCCAACCACGTTGTGCCAAATGCATGTACACAGATCCTGCTTTGATGTTCATAGCCTGAGGCAGCACCGTCCCATATGAGAATCTGTGAGCACTGTGGGGATGTAACCCACCACAGAGCACAGGGTTTTTTTGTAATAGCAATAAATACAAAGATATAAATGTGACTGCATAACTTATCCAAGACTGGAGTTACTTTTGTACTGGGTGTCACTCAAAGTCAGTCTCGCCAAACATAACAAGATTAGCAACTGGTGTCTGATCTTGCAAACCTTATTTCCTTGAACTCTGGCTCCCATGAAATATTCCTAGAACCTATGAGTTTGACAGGTCAAAGGCCCTAGCTTTCCACATTTTGCCAGAAAATAACATCAAGTTCAACATCAACTTGTTGAGAAAAAGAGGACCCCTGTTTTGTGAGTTTAAAACCCAAGACAGAATCACATCTGCTTGTCTACAGAACAAAAGCTTCTGATTCATTACATGGAGTAGATTGGGCTGACCTTCCAATGTCCTTTTTACCCTGTTTCAAACATTGCCAGATATGCAGATGAGTGTGCCAGGTACAGTATCTACCTGCCACAGTTTATGGCCTGACACATTCACTTGAATGAAAATGACTGACTTCAAATTTATGTACTCATTACGAGCTGCAGCTCATGGTCACATTTATTTCTGCTTGGCTGTACCTCCAGTGGTGATAAAAGTCTTTGGAAAAAAAGGTTTGTGGCATGAACTAGTAGCAGTAATTGCTCAGGCCATCTCCATGAATTCTATTTTCAAGTCAACCCAAAGGCAGCCCTGCAGCTATACTGTGCTCTACCATGGCCACATTCATCCTCTGTGCAGTTGGTATAACTTGACACAGGTTAACAAATTAAGCATAATGTCACACAGTTAAGTGGAAAATTGTGAAAAAGCTACTCAGCCTCTTGCAGTGGGGAAAAAAACATCTAGAGAGACCCCTGGATCTGGGCCAGGGAACACAGGCAAAGCAGAGAGCTGCTGATGCAGCAGTCACAGCTGATGGCTGCCTGACACCCACATGAAGGTAAATTAGGTTTCCCAAAAGCAACCCACACAACCTTGCCTGTGAGCACACAAGGAGATGGCCTCACAGATATGAAAAGACAGTTCTGCACGTAAGGCTAGACAAGCAGTCCAATGCTCTCTACCCTAGCTTTGGTGATAAGCAGATTTTAAGCTTATCTGCCCCAAAGCTCTGCAGTCTGCCAAATAATCACATCTTATGTCACCAGAGAGAGGTCTTCATCAGTTAGTGAGATGTAGGCGAACATAAGTATCTCAGTCGCTGGTACCATACAGTTACCAATAATATCCTTAGCAAGTGAACGCAGCAACACACATACCTGCACCCACAGTGTCTTCTCATCCTCACCATATGTTCCTCCCTTGTTACATCCTACAAATATCATTAATATTATTTCTGCCTTTAGGTAGCACCTACCAATAGGACAACACAGCCAACACCATTACGCAGACATCTAGCCGCTGCGCTTTCAGCACACAGAAACTGTCCAACCAGCCATTTCAACCACCACCTTCCCATTTCATAGTAGGTTACCTCTGGTTACGTGTAGCTGATGCATGCATCTTGGCAAAGGCTCAACAGGAATGTGTGTGTATGGACAGAGCTTGGCACAAAGAGTCCTCAGTTGTTCAGTCTGCTCAGCTCTGAGCAGATAAAGCCGTTTATCTCGTGTTGCACCACTGGGTCCACACACTTAAGCTTGTCTGGCCTGGCACTCTTTCTGTTTGGCACCTGAGCACAAATACAAGCTCTTTAACTACCATTCCTTTCAGAATGGAAGCATAAAGGAAAAACATTTTATTTTAAACATTTACTGTTAAAACTGAAGAGCAATGACAAAGCACAGTGTAGGGACAGGAACAAGCAGAAGTGTTATAAGCTGCTCATTCCAAAGCTGACAAGTCATGTAATACACCCTCAGCTTCTGAATGTCAATGCTAATGAGCAGGTTTTCTTCTGCCTCTATGAGCCTTCCAATTTCTTTCCAAGGCAGAACTGAAGGCTCTGTAGGCAGTAACAAGAAAAAGAGTAGGCAAACCAAGTGACAGATATTTGTCAAAAAAGAGGAAAAAAAAAAAAAAAGACAGAAGTTTCCTACATTCTCCACAAGGATTTTAGTTGCTATAGAATGACAAAAATAGCATTGTGCTATAATGGCACTGCAAACCAATAACTTTTCCACTGTCCAAACTGGGAAAGTGTGAAAATGTAAATACGACAACACAGAGTAAAGGCCAGAACCATAAGCAGTGCAGCTTATGGACACTGCAAGAGTCCATAAGCCTTTGGGACAAAAGAAAAGTAGATTTGAGCCTTTCTGCGCTAAGTTTCTGGGAAATAATAAAGTTAATGAAAAACTGTTATATCTAGACTCAATATAGAGATTTACTGATGGCCTGTGCCGGCACAGTGTGATCTATTAATTTTCCAGTTCCCCACAACAACAAATACTTGGACTTCCTCTGTCAAGGACACTTTATCCATGTTCAGGCTGAAATACAGTAAATCCCAGCATTCCATGACCTTATTAGATGTGTCATGGAGATACGAGGGATGAACTTGGGGACTAGCTGCTCAAGTTCACTTCTATGGGATTTTTAACTTGTCAGTGCTAAATCAAAACTCAGGGAAGATGCATCGCCTGACATTTCTAAAGCACACAGAAGAGAAATTAACTTGAAACATGGTCTTAATAAGACCACCCGAACTGACATTTACCTGCCTGAGGAGAAGGCAAGGCATAGGAAAATACAGCTTGGCTTGGATGAATACCTGGCACAGGGTAGCCATGGCCAGTAAGGCCCTGCTAGTGCCACCAGAGCCCTGACAGCCCCAGGCCTTACCTTAAGCATCAGACCACAACAGCTAGTGGTGCCCACAGGTGTTATTACTAAAATACACTGATTGCATCTTTGTTTTTCTCCTCATGCTTGAAAAATTGAAGTAACTTTTTAATTAAAAGAGGAAATGACATCAAGAATCAGGCAGGATTTTGGTTTTCTCTGTAGTGGGGGTGATGGCACAGCCAGGATGCTTACAGCATTTTGTTCTGCTCCAAGTCACCTCCCACACAATTTGTCCTCTTATCACTGCAAAACCATCCAGTATATGCTTTCTCTAGTGAACAGTCCTGATATAACCACAGCAGTAAGTGAAAAATAGCACTTTGATTGTCCATGCTTACATTTTTCCATCGTGTCCTGGTTTCAGCTGGACATTGTTATTCTTTGGCTTTTGAAAGTAAGCAAACAAACAAATGAAAAACAGCATTGATAACACACCGATGTTTTAGTTGTTGCTGAGCAGTGCTGTACAGAGCCAAGGATAGTTCAGTTTTTCAGCTTCTTGTACCATATCACCAGTGAGGGGGCCTGCAGCACAAGGAGCTGGGAGGGGGCAGAACCATGAAGGCAGACCTGAACTGGCCAAAGGGAAATTGCATACCACATGATACTGTGTGAGAAAACTATAAAACTGCGAGGAGTTGGCAGGTGAAGCAGCTACTGCTTGGGGACTGGCTGGGCATCGGTTGGTCAGCAAGCAATTGTGTTGTGCATTGCTTGTTTTCTAAGCGCGTATATATGATCATCACTATTATTTCCCTCTTCCTTTTCTGTCTTAGTAAATAGTTTTTATCTGAACCTATGAGTTCTACTTCTTTCTTTCCTCCCATCTCACCGGGAGGGGCAGTGAGTGAAAGGCTCTGTGGTGCAGATCTGCCTGCATCTTAAACCACAACACATTCTCAGCAGAACAGATACTTTCCATTAGATTTTCCAACTGCGCCTCTCCTATCTATGAGAGAGGTACAAGAGAACAGCTACCTCATGCCTTTCCTGAGGTCACCTCATTTCAAAGCCTTGTAACCAAGATTCTCAAGAAACTTGTTTATAACCCCTGGTAAGTAAAGGGAAGAAGCATCAACTGAACAATTCTATCAACTGTGAAATCTATGAATGATACTAACAATGCAATTCTGCCCCCAAATCCTCAGTTGTTGTTCTTGAGATGATCAAACTAAATACTACTACTCCTACTCAACAATTTCTTTTCTTCCAGCTCAATTCATGGTTTTGAAATTGCTTTTTTTTTCCCCCCTAACAATACTCAATATATTTAAGCACAAGCAAACTGCTGAAAGAAGTCAAACCTGTGAACTTTCCCCTCTTTTATACTTTAAGTGCATTAATAGGAATAGAAAAAAAGGCAGAGCCTTCTCCCAGAAATGCATGGATAATACAAACTCACTTTAACAAGCTTTGACCCTCAAACAGCGCCAGGGAGTGGATTTACTTCTATGTGGCTGTCAACTCAGAGAACTGAGAATTGCTGAGCCCACTCTACCACATCAGCATTCCATCGCCACTGTCCAGAATCAAGGAAAATACTGTACAACTGTGAAAAAAATCAAAGTATTTTAACTTAGTTTTGCACTAATTTGAGGCCTTTGTGACACCTACTTTAACCTGGATTTTTTACTTCCTCTAATAAGAAATGTTAAACTCAAAGTTATCCACATGCACCAAAAAACAAAATTCAGGAAGAATTGTGAAGTTGTTATTTTTGTCTGTGGAAACATGGCAGAGGTAAGGCCTCCTCTAACTATTTCTTTTTCACATCACCTGCTTATGGCAGAGAAATGGAAGCCAACTATAACAGTGAGAATTTTGTTAATGATGTTCAAAGAGAACAGTCAGCTATTCCAAGCCATACTGGCATGAAGAATCCATTCGTCTCTTGATAATTTCTTATCTACAACTTTGTAGTTACACCTTCCTTCAGCATTTAAACTCCACAATAGGTTTCCTGCTTGAAAAACAGAAACTGAAGCCATGGTAATTATCCAAACCTACATAAGCCAGAACCTCATTCTGATGTCGATTAATAATTACCATTTTGCTTTTCAGCAAATTAGATAACGTCTGAAGTTTGTAGCCATAATCCCCACAGTTAACTGTACTATAAAACTCACATTGGAAAAAAAGGAAATGAGACTCCCTCCACTATTTTTCCTTTTTTTCTTTTTTTTTTTTTTTTGGGGGGGGGGGGGAGTATAGTAAGGGAGCGTTTTTCTCAACTAGGCTAGCAGAGGTTCAAAGAAAGACTGCTTCGCTTTCCTCTGAAAGTTACCATCCATTTTCTTTCACTTAAAGTTACTGAGCTCAGTTGCACACCAACATAAAGCACAAGTAGCTCAAGTGTTGTCTGAGGATGACTGACGATGTGAAGGCTGAAGCTTTTTATTAGAAATGCTGCAGTCAGAAATATAAGAATTAGCAATTATATTCAGTATTGCTTATATTATTTGCTCCCAGTCTCACAGCATTGTACAACATGACAAATTTTGCCTAATGGGAAACTGGAATATTTCTGATTTCAGCTTAATTCATGTTCAAATGCAGCAAGTTATTATTTTTATCACCTATGTCTCAGGGGAGCCATTGGACCAAATAGACACTTCTTTCAGAGAGAAGAAATCAATGGGTTAGACGGGTAAGAACAGCTATACTGTGTAAGAGCACCATATCATGCAGCTCAGTACTTCTTGGACAGTGACTAGTGAGAGATGTCAGTCAGGCCATAAGAACAGACTAAATTTGCAGTGTTGCCCTGCCAGAACACACTCCTGGCAACCAGTGGCTTTGTGATTTCTCACACCAGAAGCATACATTTATGTACTGGCTGCTAATGACATTTTCTTCTATGAACATTTTAGGTTGCTTTCTTGAACCCATGCAGAGTTTTGGTCCTCACAGCATTCTACATGTCAAGGGCTGCCAGAGATTAACTACAAATCAGATCACAGAGCAAAACTCCTCTGCCTGTTCCGAACTTTCAAATTTTTTGTTTCAGTGTACTTCACAAAAAAAGTAGATAAAAGAGTAAAAGACTGTTCCCTGTATACACACACACACATATATATATATGAGAGTAGCAGAGATCATTGTTCCCTCCAAGTCTTGTCTTCTCCATGCTTAAGAGCTCTAATCCATTTAGTCATGGCTTGAAAAGAAGGTATTCTGCATCATCACAGTCCTCCTGCTTCACATATTTTCTGGTTACTCGTCCTTTCCAAGAATGGAGGATTAATGATGTGGGCACATCATCAGCTCTTACAGCGGCAAATGTTCCCGGTTTTTTTCCAGTTCTGTTCCTTTTCTAAGAACACTGAATATTGGTTTGTCTGTCTGACCCTCACTGAGCGCTCAAGCTGATATTTTTACAGAACTGTCCAAAAATGCTTCAAAATCTCTTGTAATTACTAAGAGTTATTTCACAACCCATCTCTCTATATTAGAAATTAAGGTTGTTCTCCAAAGAATACTAGTCGCCTTTATCAGTAGTGACAGATGACTTTTTATCAACTAGTTATAAACTAGATCTTCCTTCACCACTTAGAAGTAAGCTCTGTTTTTCCAGTGAAACTTCCACCCTTCTCTACCAGCTTCTCCACCTCACTTGAATAATTTGAACTGCACTGGCTCTAGCAGCAATCTCCAGGATATTTCAGTGATCTCCATTACATATTCCTACCCTGTGAGACATAGAATATAAAGGAAAGCATCTCATGCAGTTTCACTCGTGGCATAGCCTAGATGGTGCAGATGACTGCATGCTTGCCTTAAATCCCAGGTCACGGCTGCCAGCTTTGTGCAGATGTCTTGGATACCACTGAGCATCCCAGCTGGGACAAAGTGCCTATTTTTAGGCAACTGAATCCAACCCTTTTTTTCCTGTTTCTTAACAAGTTACAGACTCATAAGAACAATCATACTGTTCTTTTGTTCTGTTCTTTTTCAAGAATTTAGCAAAAGCTATTCTGGAAATCCGGACAGATTATCAACTTGTCATACATGCTAGTAAATCCTCTAGAAAAACCTTTATTAAATTTGTAAGAGATGATATCCTTCTATAAAAGCAATGGCAAATCTTTCCTATTATACATTCTTTATGTCTCCTTTTTATTATACATTCTGTATTTTTCCTGCTACAGAGTTATTGGTCACTAATTCTCAGAGACTCCAAAAATTTGTTTTGTATAGTGAAATCACATTTATCACTTTTTAATCATTCCATTACCAAGGCAGTTTTAGGTGATATACTACAGACTGAAACAGTTCTACTTCTGCACACTAAGTGCTAATGCAAAGACTAACTCAAGGACTGGCTCAGCAGCATAAATCCATGAATTAATCTGTAATCCACACACCTTTATCAGCCTTTGGCTGAAATGAAAGTAGATACATATCCGAGTCTTGATCTATGGCCTTTCTGTGTTTAAAAGCTATACTCATAAAAGCAACTCCTCCTACAGTAAACACATTTAGGAGTTGGCCAAAAAAAACTCTCTCTCCATGTGGTTTGTATCTAGTCCTTAAGCAAAACATGCTACAGTAGCAAATGGATTTCTTGGCCAGCATTTGCGCTGGCGCTATACTGCTACTGCCACATCAGCAAAAGGCTCTCACTCCTCACTGCCACTTCTATGCAAAATTTTCAAGTGTAGGCTGGGACCATGTCTTCATACTTTCCCACAGATGCCCCCAGCTCTCCACAGACCCGCGGCGCTGCTCCCAGTTTCAGTAGTCTTCCTGCACCTTTTCCCTTACCTACATTCCCCAAGTGAAAAGGCCTCAGTTGCTTAAACATGTCTACCACTGTGCCCACACTGAATACACGTTGCCAGCAAGTAGGCAAAAAGCAGCGAGATATAGATCATATATCTGGATTTTCACTGGCAATACAGAGGTGAAAGCTCAGGTGTTTTTAATCCATGAGTCGTCGTCATCATCATCTTTACAAATTGAAATCTTCCTAGGATTTCAAAATGTGAAGAATTGTTTGACTGAATTAATACCAGTTGTGTTACTGAACAGTCACAGATAAAAGTTAAATGTCTGAGCATACTATCATGTAAAGCTGTTCTAAAGAAATAGTTAATTTTGTCCACAAGGCAATCCATCTCCAGATGGATTTACTCCTTTCCAGGTATCTTATTTTTCCATAACATCAGATGAAAAATCTCTCTATTTCTTGCTTCAGAAGATTTATTCACAGCCACTATTCTGGTAAGTTATTTGAATCTCATGGTAATATTCAGACAAGGTCAATCCACGGCTAAAACTAATGTGTTGCTCTAGATTATTCCTATCCTTAGCCAGTATCACATCACAGAAATGCATTAGGACATTTTCCTGGACTATGATGTCTTTATACTGACTGGAACAACTACAGAGTAAACAAATGGAAAGGCATTCCCCGTGACTGACCTACAATTTGGAGCTCTCTCCATCCTTTGAAATCCTTTATTTCAGTGCATAAAAATAAGCCCAAGCACCAAAATGACACAACTATCACTTCCTTCAATGTTTGTGAATGGAGACTAATCTGGAAAGAGCAGAGCGTAACACATTTATGAGCATTTATGCATTAGTACATCCTCCACTTGCATAGGTCTCCATCAGGTCTCATGCTATTTTCAGCTTCCAGCCTTTGTCTCTTGCCTACCTCCCCCACTCTTCCCAATGGAAGGAAAATCAAGCTGAAAGTCAGGCCATGTTGACCCTTAGGAGGGCAGGTCTTTGTGCAAAGAACATGTGGATACTTTACATCAGGGCAGCACAGAGAGACAGTGCTACCAAACACTGCAGGTTGTTGCAATGCCTTATTTTTCTCCTTCAGAACTTCTCATATTCTGGAATTAGGGTTACTTCTACTCTGCACAAAGTGGCAAACAGCAGGGAGGACGAGACTATTAAAGAAGAGAAGACCTAATATTGACTACAAAGAATGGGAAGACTTTGGAGTCTGACTCCAAAGGAGAGAGTTAAGAAGCATACGGTATTTCAGGTATTATCCACACAGCTGGCATAACTTTCATTCCCCATCAGAATTTTAAGACTAAGGTCATCATTCTTCACCTTGAAACACCATAGAAATGTGGCATTACAGCGGCTGGAATAAGGCATTAATTTAAGAGCATGGAATCAGAGAGTTGTGGGTATGGATATGTTATGATACTTAAAATAAAAGGACAATCGTGATAAGAAAATATCTCTGGGGGAAGGAAGGGTTGAAGACAGAATGGGAGATTAGCTAAGTGGATGCTTTAACCCAAAAAAATCAAGAAGATGACTGCAGATGTTTCAGGGCCTATTTCAATACACAAAGCTTGAGTTAGGATTCTATATAACAGATGGCAGTTTGAGTCACTAAACATTATTTGGCAACAAACTACTTCTCTCTCAACCATTTCTCAAGGGATTCTTGCCACAAACTGCTGTGAAAGTGATGTGTATTCTGTAACATTTCAATTGCAGATTTTCTAAACCAACATGCAGAACTCCATGCAACTAGAGATGCAAATACATATTTAAACAAAAGATCTAAAGTAAACTTGGAATACATTAGCCTGAGTCAGAGAAACCACCCTGGAGTCTAGAGGCCCACATTTTTTCCTGTGTATTTCTGGATGACTTATGCTTGCACTTCGTTATTTTCATATAGATCAAATAATTGAACTTCAATTTAGACTTTTAGGATATTTCAGTAAATATAAGAGCAGAATTAATTTCATCATCAATATCTGGCACTGAAAGTGACTTTATCCTTAATGTATCTTTAAAAAAAACCTACCAAACCATATTTGTAGGTTGATCCTAACAATATTCCTCTGAATACTACATATGCCATTGAATAGGCTTTGAAGATCAGATACACAAAAGGATTCAGATACCCAAACGCTTCTTGGTTTAATTTAGTCCAAGCCTACTGGGTTTTAAGCTCCAACACATTTTACAGGATCTGGCCTTATGAATCTTTGTAAGGCTACTAGAGGAATTACCCTCAGGGATAAGATTAAGTCTCAGCTCCACTCTCATCCTCAGTTTATTAGGTTATAGCCTTTTCTCAGTTACATCAATAGAGTTAATAGAAATAGCACGTGACCTTTCTATGATAAGGTTCTTTGGTACAGCGTCCTCCCAGAGAGGCTGTGCTACTATACAGAGCTAATAATAGACAACATTCCTGCAGGGTCATAACTCATGGGGCTGTACACACAAAAGTCATGCACCAAAGCCTCATAAAGCACCAAATGAATCATGCTCTGAATAAAAACAAACTGCACCCACTGTATAGTGAATATGTTTCCTACATAACAGCTATACTTTTTTAATCCAAAAAGGAGATAAGTGATAGAAGGTAAGCACTGTGTATCACATCTTGTGCAATGGGGTTGCTGATTTTGACTCTGTGGTAACTCCTGTCTGTCATGCATTTTGTCACTAGTCTGCAAGGACTGCTTACTAGGTACAGAAAAAAGCCTATAAGAGATGGTTGCAAAGCTTATTCACATCAAATCAGCGGTCTTAAATCTGTGAAGAAGAAATACAGAAGAGAGGACAAAATTGCTTCACTTTAAACAAACATGAAAGTGAGATGCTTTAAGTTTGGAGAAGGAGCATTCCCTTTCTTTCCTTCACAACACCATGCAGTTTTATCAAGTACAAGCGCTACTAGATGAAATTATTCTCTCTCAGCAATATGCCATAGTGCAATCTAGAACTGCTCATAATAGAAGCCAAAGTCTGCAGCCATGTTTTGTAAACAAAACCATTGCTTGTAGGCACATACCTACCTAGAAGTGACAACTCTTTTCAGAGGTGCCCTTTCAACTGTCATTTTTAGCACTAATCTGCATTTTTTAGGGGAATCACAACATCATGTTACATAGAAGAAAAACACAGTGTTCCAATCTGGAAAGACTACTTCATCTGAGAAAACTCAGAAAAGAGCTTTATAACCACAGTACTGTTGACCAGTGTGTCAAGATGACTGTTATTACATCCTTTGCACTGAGGTAGCTACTAAAAGGAATTTACTCCATGAATAACAGTGGTGGAAGTAGTTTGGAAAAAGAAATAAACACTAGTATTAATTACAGTCATAAAGAAAAGGCAACCTTTGTGAATAATTGGCATATAGGAAACCTTTTAGGTTTTAATTTTAGAATTTACATATATTTGCTTATTTTCTGTATGCATACCATAGTTTTATTCTGAACAGGTGATGATCCATAGGCAAAAAAAAAAAATGTACAGCTGATTTGAGGAACAAAAAACATATTAGTAGAGTAAGATCACAGTATAATCTGCATTGCAGAAATATATGAACTGAAATCCTGGCTCTTCTGAAATACACAAGAGTTTCACTGATTTCAATAAGGCCAGGATTCCATCCTTCTACAGAAGGCACTTCTGCATTGTAAGATGAGACAACCAGCACAAAACCACATCAGATGACACTGAACTGTGGTTTGACGAAGAATCTTATGTTCATGCCACTTTGCTTTTTGAGAGACTTTCGGTGAAAACACATTAAATGCATTTCCCAAGTCAGACTTGATTAACTGCTGTTTTGTTACTATGTAGATATGCAGAAATAGACATTCTTAGCTCCAGCACATTGCAGTCTCTTCTTCTCCCATAATGTCTGTATTATGACTGACTTCCTGATCAGCAAAATGTCCAATTCAAGAGAAGTCAACTGTTTTATGACTTTAATTTGTAGAGAAATGGACAATAAAAGAATGAGATACTCTTTGACTCTAGTCAAGCTTTTTTCTCCTCTGGTGATGAGCACTTACCTCATCTTGCTCCTGATCTTTTGCTATAAGAAATGTAAGCACTAGCTCTGCTTGTAATGACATCACTTCTTACTATTTTTATTTACCTCAAAATAATTTCCTTATTTTCCATCAACAAAGCAAAATATCTCATAGACTGAAGTAGATCTCCAAGACCAGAGAAACTGTTGAAAGGAAGGGATGCTTTCATCACATAAGACAGAGGGCATAATGTTAAGCATATCATGTGCTGAGTAATATGTCTCAGCTCACTTCAGAAGAGGAGTAGACTAGAGCTCCTTCATCTTTTTTATCCATCTGTATGCATTTTACAGTTATTCTATTGCTGCTTCAGATGTTGTAAAATGCACCAGTTTGGTTGAGTGCTGCCTCAGACTCCATGAAGAGAGACACAAGAAAGTCTTGACTTTCTCGTTTCTTTCTCTTCCAAACTCCCATCAACCATCATTCCATATCCTCACAAACAGCACTCAGATGTTAATAAACACATTAGTCACTTTTTCAATGGCACTACTTTTTTCCAATTCAACATTTCCTAGCTTTTTGTCCATCCTGAAGCCTTTGTTGCTTGCTCATGTTTCCAGCTCACCACAAAATGTGCTTTATGAGTGTCAAAGGAAGAATTCCTTCAATCTCAACTGAAACATCAACTCACTTCAAATCCAAAGATTTACAACCTGCATTGAAATTTATGCTTGCTGGAGCTTCTATTAATGTTTCCCTGGATGGAAATTTAATGTGGAACTTCATCGAGCGTTCCAGTTGAAGTTCAAAAGTCAGCTTCTTTTATCAGAGTTCACAACAACAAAGATCGAAGATTTTTTTATATTTTCTGAATATGTTTAATTCAGCAGAAAATAGGTCCCCAGCTTATAAGCTACTGTTTGCAAATCAGTCCAGACAAAGCTGACAAGTGACAGAACTAAAACATACAGCACCACTAAATACACTAATGACTTCACATTTTAAAAACTTCTTAAATTAATAAGCGTACTGATCTTAACTAGAGAAAGTGTTTTAACAGGCAAATGGAGAATATCTGAATGTATTATAAAGTATTTTCTATAGCTTCCATAATTGTGTTATTGCGTCAGTTGCTTTCAACATGAGTTCAGTGGACTCCAGAGGCTTGCAGACAACTTTTAAGAGGCCTGTTTAAAGTAAGGTATGAAAGCAAGGGTGTCATCTCTGATTTTAGTTCTGCTACAATTGCTGAGTCCCCATCAGAAGTGCTTGGAATAACAGGTACAAGCTAAAGGAGAATTAACGTGGTTACTTCTTCCACAGGCCTACAACAATGAAAGTTGGCACAAAGTATTGCTTTCAAAGCTATAACAAGAGGTGGTAGTGTTGACGCGATCTGGGAAATGCAGAGCAGATGGACTACGGACAGATAGAGTTCTCTCGGCACGTGGAGCCATGACAGTGCACACACACCATCCTCAGACCTCATGCTCAGACCTTCTCCAGGGGAATCCGCTGCCAGAGCAACATAGCTAATGCCAGCATCCTCAGATAGGTGTCTGTTGAGCATCAGCGTTGTCTGTATCTCTAAAGATCTACACTGTTGTGTTATGCATTTTAACTGGTTAAGGGTTACTGAAGGGGTCAACACCCCACTATTGACCTTCATAGGAGCAGAGCCAGAACAGATCCAGTCAAAGCAAATTGCACCAGTAAAAGGTCACGGTCCAGCTTTCCAGTTTTACTTCTCCAAAGACTTTGTAAATAAAAGTGAGAAAATTTTACAGGAAAGTGAATTAACATAGAAAATGAGAATTACTATTATGCACACCTTCTAGAGTATCCTATTGAGACTTGTTCTCTAGGTCTCACATTAGCACAGTACTTGCATCAAACAAGCTCCAATTCAAACGAACAACACAAGAAGGGAAGAAAGTAAAAAAAAAAAAAAAAAAAAAAAAAGGGAATCACAGAATCAGTAAGGTTGGAAAGGACCTATAAGATCATCTAGTCCGACCATCCACCTATCACCAATGGTTCTTGCTAAACCATATCCCTCATCACAACATCCAAACATTCTTTGAACACCTCCAGGGTCAGTGACTCCACCACCTCCCTGGGCAGCCCATTCCAGTGCCTGACCACTCTTTCAGAGAAGTAGTATTTCCTAATATCCAGCCTGAATCTTCCCTGGCACAGCTTGAAACCATTCCCTCTAGTCCTATCACCAGTTACACGAGAGAAGAGGCCGACCCCCAGCTCACTACAACCTCCCTTCAGGTAGTTATAGAGAGCAATAAGGTCTCCCCTGAGCCTCCTCTTCTCCAGACTGAACAATCCCAGCTCCCTCAGCCGCTCCTCATAAGGCCTGTGCTCCAGACCCCTTACCAGCTTTGTTGCCCTTCTTTGAACACGTTCCAGGGCCTCAATGTCTTTCTTGCAGTGAGGGGCCCAGAACTGGACACAGTACTCAAGGTGCGGCCTCACCAGAGCTGAGTACAGGGGGACAATTACTTCCCTGCTCCTGCTGGTCACTCTACTTCTGATACAAGCCAGGATGCCATTGGCCTTCTTGGCCTCCCAGGCACTCTGCTGGCTCATGTTCAGCCGAGCGTCAACCAACACCCCCAGGTCCATTTCCTCTACACAGTCTTCTAGCCACTCCGCCCCAAGCCTGTAGCGTTGCTTGGGGTTGCTGTGGCCAAAGTGTAGGACCCGACATTTGGTTTTATTAAACCTCATCCCATTGGCTTCAGCCCAGCTATCCAGCCTGTCCAGATCCCTCTGTAGGGCCTCGCTACCCCCAGGCAGATCGACGCTTCCAGCCAACTTGGTGTCATCTGCAAACTTACTGAGGGTGCACTCAATGCCCTCATCCAGGTCATCAATAAAGATATTGAAGAGGACAGGCCCCAGCACCGACCCCTGGGGAACACCACTCGTGACCGGTCGCCAGCTGGATTTAGCTCCATTGACCACCACTCTCTGGGCCCGGCCCTCCAGCCAGTTCCTTACCCAGCCAAGAGTGTACCTGTCCAAGCCACGGACTGCCAGCTTCTGCAGGAGAATACTGTGGGAGACAGTGTCAAAGGCTTTGCTGAAGTCTAGGTAGACTACATCAACAGCCTTTCCCTCATCCACCAGGCGGGTCACTAGATCATAGAAGGAGATCAGGTTGGTCAAGCAGGACCTGCCCTTCGTGAACCCATGCTGGCTGGGCCTGATCCCCCGGTTGTCCCGCACTTGCCGCATGATCTCCCTCAAGACAATCTGTTCCATAACCTTCCCTGGCACCGAGGTCAGGCTAACAGGCCTGTAGTTCCCCGGGTCCTCCTTACAGCCCTTCTTGTAGATGGGAGTCACATTGGCAAGCCTCCAGTCTTCCGGTACTTCACCAGTCAACAAGGAGCGCTGATAGATGATGGAAAGTGGCTTGGCTATCACCTCCGCCAGTTCCCTCAGCACTCTCGGGTGAATCTCATCCGGCCCCATGGACTTGTGACAGTCCAGTTGGAGTAGCAGGTCTCTGACTGTTTCCTCCTGAATCGTGGGTGGTTTAGTCTGCTCCCCAGCCGAGACTACCAGGTCAAAAAGTGGAGTACCCTGAGGATAACTGGTCTGACCTTTAAAGACAGACGTAAAGAAGGCATTCAGGACCTCTGCCTTTTCCTTATCCCCAGTAGTCATATTCCCAGCCTCATCCAGTAAAGAATGGAGATGGTTAAACCACTATAACAACAGCACTACCTATGAATGCAAGCCCTGTGCTGTGCTTCAGGTAAGACACTCTCACAGTGAGGTAAGAGAAGAAACAGCCAAAGAAAATATCTTGGTTACAATCCCAAGATCATGCCACAGCTTCAGTGTTACTGTTTGATTCCCTAAGGAGCAGCTCACTTTCTCAGGAAGCTTAGATTATTTCTCCTCTCCTTTTATCAGCAGGAAACTTTCTCAGGAACATGAAAAGAGAACACAACTCATAAGCAGCAGATGCTCTGTTATGACAGGCTAAACAAAGGCAGTTATGATATGTGTGTGGTTATCTGAAAGGCCTCCATTATCTTGATTTAAATAGTCTGTGGTCTACAGTTGGATATTTACTCAAGGAAATTATTGTATAAAGCGATCATGGACTATACACAGCAAAGGACCAGATGCTATTGGGTTACACTTCCAGGGATGAGCAGCGCTAAAGAGTTGGAACAGCACTGCCTCAATAAAAAAAAAGCAAGTATAAAACAAGTCCAGGCTCTAACAGTGCAATCATCACTTATATTTCTATCCCTACTTGTGCAATTGTGTTTACTTCTTTCTCTTCCCAAGGGTGGTATTTCAAATAATTGATTTACAGTCCAAAAATTCTGTTATTTTCAGCTCTGAAGGAAAAAGAATCAAACTTCATAGAACCCGATTCCAAATGCTATGTCTTCTGAAAACTCAGTTTATAGCTAAGAAATAACTCCAAACAAATCCCTGTTTGGAAAAGTTTTGAGATATGATTAGCCACGCCTGTAAAAACATTCAGGGAAAAGCTTCAGATTTTACTTCTGATGAGAGGAAACAATAAGATTTTTCCTGTAAAATATGTATTGGAAACATGGGGAATCCACAGCAAAGACCATAAGACATTCTCTGCTTCTGTAGAACCATGCAGAGCCTGCCTATCAACACAGCCATCTTGAGACTTTTCAGAAAGGTAGTCAAAATTGCATTTCGCCTCCTGGAATAAAGAGCTTGAACTAGAGGTTAAGCTGTTCCTAATGTGAAAGGGATGAAAGGACAGGGGGCACAGGGATGCATAGCCAGAAGAAAACTCAATTTTAAAGGTTCACAGGTCTTATCTCCTTTCCTAAGGAGAGAAGAAAAACTGATTGTCCTTAACTCAGTCGCACCTCAGATACCCTACTGCTCTTTTCTCAGCACAAGTAGCCTGGCTTCTGGAGGATCCTAAGCATGCAGATTAGGATTATGGCTTTTTTCTCCCCCTTCCTGCTTTAGTCAACTTTGATATTCCAAATTGAGAGCCTCCCAAAAAATTATGTATTATATAAAAATGGCTCTCAAACATATATATGGCACATATGTATATTCTCTGTGAGCTGGCTTCTGCAGTGAGAAACAAGGAGGTCTGTTAGAGGGCTCTTAAAATTTACAGGAATCTATTCCAATTTCTAACCTTTACAGGAATTCTCCTTGTTTTGGCGATCCGGATATGCTTACACTGCTTTACACAACATTAGCATTATATCAGAGTTCAAGATCATTTCAGATACTGCACTTAGGACACATAGACTTAAGTTCTTCACTGTTTGGGATGGATCAGCTTGTTCTGCTGCATCAAATTCTATTTTGGGTCAAGGCATAGTTGGAGTATCAGGTAACAGCAAACTTTGTAGTAAAATAATAATTGTATATGTTGAATCACCACATCACCTAATTTCCCTAATAATATACACATCACTACCTCTCAGAACTAGGGTCTTGTGGAGGTGAAGGAGAGTAAAAAAGTTCTTCATGCCACATACAGCTCTCAGCAGGAAGTACTTCACAACAGCCTGCCAACTCAACTACTTAAAAGACGTTAAAGACATAGCCAATCTGGCACAACTTCAGAAATACAACCACTTTAAGACTAACTAATGCCAAAAGCCACATTAAAAAAATTGGTAAAAAAAACTAAAAATTCAATATTAATGTCATGAATTTCCACTACCTGGGATGAATTCAAATGGAAAATGAAATAACTTAGATGAGAAATGGTAGATTTTTGGAGTCCTCCATCCACCCCTCAATAAAAAAGAAGAGAAAAAAAAAACACACAAACCCACCTACCACCAAAAACAAGCAAACAAAAGAAAAAAAAATAAAATCCACACCACCACAATTTAATCAGTTTGCTATTAACTTAATTACCAAAATACACACTTGCCAGGAAGTTTCAAGACAATGCAAGCAGGAAAAGAGGAGAAGATTGTTTAGGTAGATTCTTCACAAAGTTACTCACCTCTTACACACAACTATAATAGACCTGGTGCTGAGATGCTAGTTCTATTACATGTTCAAAAACGTTGCTCCAGATCTTTAAAGGGAACACTCAGTATAGCTCCCTCAGCTGCACTTTGACTCCCATTTGAACCCATCCTAGCACCATCGTTTTGCTCCTCACTGAGTACTAGATGAATCTTATGGGAAAAGTAGTACTCTCCACTAGCAGAAAAATCACTTCAATAAATCAGTAGTTGTCCTGTTGTTTTCTGCATGTGAAACTAAGCCAGTTCTTTTCCCATTCTGTATTATCTGCTTTATATAAATGATTCATTAGTTGGCTTTTTTATTTTTTAATTTTAAGAGTCTGCAGTAATTCTACAAAGGATCATATAAAACATGAATGTGGTTTAGACTAAAATACACCTGCTGTGTGGATACATTACCTACCAAGTCCTACCACTGCTGGACTCTGTATTTATTTTGGCTCTGTTTTCATTAAGTTTCCCAATCTTTCCTACTCCTTAAAGCCACACAATCTTCCAACTAAAGAATTTAAGAAACTAATGTCAATAAAGTCTGTTCAAAGCTTTCACTTTTAATGATTTTACACCTTTAGATACTCATAGATCAGAATTCCAGATCTGGCCAGAGCCAGATGTCATGAGTATGCATAATCCATTTTGATAATGTTTTTGGAGGTGATTACTCACACAGTAATGAATACGCACCAAGGTAAAGAGCCTTATCTTTTTTGCACTTAAAAAAAAAAAAAAAGCCAATCAAAAAACCTCTGCATTTAAAAAGCACTCAAAATTTTAAAATCTGCTTGTCTTTTCTTCTTAAAAATGCCAAAAGTAAGTAAACAAACTCCATCACAGAGCACATATATAAGCATATCCTGACACAGTGACATACACAATGAATGAGCTTCGCCAAACCCAAGTTTCACCTCCATGTATCAGTGTTCCCAAAAGGGAATAACTGCACAGTTATCATTCCATTAAGCTGATGCATTGCTTTGGCTCCTTCTGGAGAGTGAAAAACTAGAAGCTTCAACAACTGAAAACACTTTTACTCATAAGGTGATCATTTGGTTTCTCCAGTTTGTATTAGAATTAAGAACTTACATGAACCAATGGCTTACTGCTACTTCTTGATGAACTTATCTGTTTAGACCAATTACATCAGTATCTTTTCATTATTTCCCAGATCAATGAAATGAACATCTTAGCCTCTGATATTTCACATCTCCAACAAATAAAGCACTCAAATGAGCCTCTGCATTAGAGTAACAAGCATCCTGGAAGCACAGTACTAAAAGTGGAATCATTTTCTTTTGCATTGTAATATTTGGTGGCTTAACTATTCCAAAATATAGTATTCAATGACAAATTATATATTTAATATAATAAATATTTAATATATGCTAATATTTAATAATAATAGCAAATTAATATTATTTAACATCACTATGTAATTAAGTAAAAATAAAGCAGTAACTGTATTCAGAATAGACCATGAGAAAGATGTTAGTGAGTGGTCTGTAATTTATGAGGAAACGGGGAATTAGACTCATATTAGCTTTTTGTCTTAAGAGATGGAATACAAAGAGACAAAGACCAGCTTCAAGTTATTAATGTCCCCTATCGATGGTTGCTTATTGTCACAAGTGCATCAACTCCATAAACATCATCGGGAAGCAGAATAAAATGCTTGTGAGCAAGTTGCAGCTGAGCAATGTACAACCCTCTCCTGCCAGGCAGGCACTGGGGTTTGTTCTGGTAATGGGCAGGGCTGTAGGGTGCAATCAGTCCACAAATATGCTATGCTACCATTACTTTCTATACACACTAGAAAATCCTATATCATCTGGAAAGAGAATGACTTCAATCAGATCATGTGCCAGAAATCCTCAAGGACCTGTTATAGACCATTTGATCTGAGTGTTCATCTTCTTTCGGCATAACACTTCTAGTGGGATGAAATAATAAACCCCTCCATGCACTAGCTGTCTTCTCTTAAGTTTTATACTTATAAACAAAGTTCAACTTCTAAACACTCTCCACATGCTAATTCCAGGAAAGATTTTTGGAACATCAGTCTGCAGTTGCGGTGGAAGTACAGATGATTCACACTTTTTATTGGTTGCATAAACTTTCATTTCCACTCAACTCTTTTCCCAAAATACATTTCATTCTTCTCCTGCTTGATGTTGATTTGGCATCACTTTTGTCTGCACCAGAATAACAGTGCTTGCTATTTTTGTGGCAAGATTTGTTTTCATATTTTTGTTAATAACAAAAAAACCCACCATTTTCCCTGCACTAATCAGCTCAATTTATCATGGCTCCATAGTTGACGAGTTGTGGCTTCTCTATGGGTACACTTAAGCTTACACTTTTCAGTTAAGCTTTAATATTTATCCTGTCTCTTAGCTGGTCATATCTACCACTTAAATCTCAAGCAGCTACATGTAACCACGCTCAGAATCCAGCCCAGATGGCTAATTCAAGAAAGGAACAAATAAGCCATGACAGCATTCACCTGCCAAAGACAGCATTATTGTTAACATACTAACATGCTAGATGCAGCGACAGAAGATCTGTAAGTAGATAAAGACTTTTCATTTCATGCTGCTTTAATGGGACATGGCACATGCAAGTGTTTGACGCACAAGGCCGAAGGCCAAACCCAGCATGTTGCTGGGCCCTTCACAAGAGCACAGCCTGGAACATCTATGCAAAGAGACTGACAGCTCATTTGTCCTACAGCCCTCCTCCACATCAGTTCCAGGCAGCAGCACACAGCCCAGAGCAGCCCACACAGGCCTACCTGACCCAAGCCTGCATCTCTCTGCTCAAGTGCCAATACAACACAGGGCAAGGCTTAGCCTGTAAAGCTCAGCTCCATGTCTTGGCTCTATATGGGGAATCCTGCTACCCCGTCTTACGGATCAGTGTGAAAAATGGTAGCAAAAAAGACACCAAAGGATAGTGTCTTACTGGAAATGGCTCTGCCCACACCTGCATCACAGAGGATGCCAATTTGTATACAGCAACACGAACTGGAGCTGTTTCACTCATTTGTGCAGCCTTTATGCTCACACATTACCCAAGAGCTCTTGTCATAGCTTTCAGGAAGAGTCACCTGCCACTTGTATTTCCAGCTCTTGCCCAAAATGTTTCAAAGCTGAAGGTAATATCTGCTCCTTGCTGTGCCACAGACACACATGCTACAGGTACCCAAGTCTTCCCTTATCCCACTGGGCATAGTCTGATGTTGTCTCTGAAACACAGTTCACCATCTTTGACATGGCTCATGCTTGAGCAGGGCCAGTTTATCCCCAAGTCCAAGGCTAACACTTTTGCTCTTCCAGGAGTGCAGCTTCCCCACTGCAGCACAGTTACACACCTCAGCTCAGTGTGCTAAGGTGGATAATGAGAGAAAACTGCTCTGTGTTCTAATGGGTACCTTTTATTCTGCATTCTTTACCCCAATATTTGCTGAGTACCTAACCACGTGCTTATAGAGCACCAGAGAAAGCAGGACAATTGCTGTCTTTCGCTATAGCCAGGAGGCCAACTTATTTCACTATCTTGCATCAGATACCAGGGCCAAATACCTCTGCATACTTGTAAGCTGATTTTAAGCTTTGGAGGCAAATAGATTTTTATTTTAATTCCTTGTCTGCCTGACACTCTTGGTCTTATCATTTTTCCAGTACTAAGCCCTTGGGCCTCCACTAACTATGCTGGAAGTTGTGGGTGGTATTTTGACTCTTATCTATTTAGGTTATTTAAGTTTCCTAAAACAGCTGAAAATAAGAATTAATGAATTTCAGATGAAAGAATGAATAAATAACTAATCTCATGGACTACAAGTTCTGCTAACAATTCTAGAGGGAGTAGCAACAGCTTAAATTGAAACAGCTTATTTGCCCTCTCCATGCATGAACAACTGAGGCCACTGATTATACTGAGGGATGGGAAAGGACAAAAAAGCCAGAGCACTCCCAATGTTATCACAGGGTCTAAACAGAAAGGGAACCAAACTCCTTTACTCTCTAACTCCAGCCATTACAGCCCATTCCCCCCTTTCATTCTCTCTAACCAGTCACCAGTCATGTCTCACCACCCAAAAATGAAACTGGCCAACAAACAGGTTACACAGTAAGAAAGGAATTCACATTTTTTCCACCATCTCAAGTTTTCTATTTTAGAAGCTTGGGTTTGGCCATCCTCTTGCTCCTTCAGAGCAACACATATCCCTTTCTTTCTCTTCCCTGTTCTTTGAACCAATTTCAACGGAGGATTTTTCAATCCTTTTCTCTTTGCCTCTTGCACACCCACCTCTATGCACTTGTTCTCCTCTTTATAGTTAGTTCCTGCACTTCTCCTAAAATAGACTTTTATGAAACAAGTAAAAAAAAAAAAAAAAAAAAAGCATTGTCTGAAACACAAAGGCAACGTGGCAACGTACAGTAAACTAAGTAGACAGGAGGCAAACTCCAAAGAAACAAAATTGCTGTTACAGAGCCCACACTGAGGAATGTCTCCAAATGCTCGTGAATAAACAAGATATAAGGAAAGCAAGGGCATCCAGTCACAAAGATGAATGAAGTAACAGTTTCCTCTTCTCAACTGTTTGGCATTTAATACATCAATGAGATGGCAGCAATCCTTGGCTTTAGTACAGCTTGAGCCTGCAAGGATAACAGTTTGTATCTCTGCCTTGTGGGTGCCACATTTATTTCTGTCAAACAGTACTGTGGGAACATTTGCAGTATTTTGCCTCCAGAGTGACGCCTTTATGTTATTATTTGCTTCCTTCAGAGACATTCCAAGGTTATACTAATAACCTCACATCTTAATAGTATTTATTGTTCTTGATTCTCTGAGTGGACAACAATTAGCTTTGCAATTTGCTGACAAAACTTCCATTCTGTACAGAATAGGTTCTTTGAATGCACCTCTTATGTTAAGTAATACAATCCCTCAACAAATACAAACATACTTCTTGAGCCACAGCAGCAGAGTAAAAGGTAATGACCAAACATTAGCATTTTGTGTTCTTACAGGTAAGCAATTATGAACAGAGGAGGAAGTCTTTTTCCCCAGCTAATTCTCCAGAAGTGTCCATTTATGGCAATGTCCAAATACCCTTTGTGTAATTCATTCTCCACCAGTGTTAGCCATTCTCCCTTCTCTTGACCCAATAAAAGTGAATGAGAAAGGTTCATCACAAACAGCAAGTTTTCACTGATTGACAAGAGCTTTGGCAAACTGAAGCTGAACACAAATTTGGTAGGGTAGAATCTCCATAAGAAATTATTTTCTGGACATTCAGAAGAATGTCATGAAAATGGATTTTAAAATACCTAGAAGCCTTTATAGTAGCTTAATCTGTAGTAATAAACAAGGCTTATGCTCTGTCATATGCCAGGTCTTAACTACTGGCATAAGATCTACCTACAGGGTTTAACACCGTTAGTAGTTAGCAGCGTGCCTGACATTATATTGTCATTTCTCAACTAAAACTCAAGTTATGTTTAGACCACACCAATCAGGTAGTGGGCTTCACAGACAAGGTGGCCACAGGCACCATAGCTGGTGTCGATGGTGTCTAGCCATTTCACTGTAAGCTGGACCATACATTCTCCTCCACAGAGGCTAGTACAGGAGGTTTACTAGTACAGACAAACCCATACATCTTGGGACAGCAATCCCTCCAAAAACACAAAACCCAAGAACTTATCCCAGAGAACAGAGCCTATTAGTGATTTATGCAGCATCCTTAGAAGAGCAATGAAACATCTGCTCCATGCTGTTTTCAAAACGATGATGCTGGCAAATGAAAAGCTTGTTGTAAGAAGAGGATATTGTCGTCCCCCCCCCAACTGCTAAAAATATCCAGGGACATAATATATTTTTATAATAACCTTAAACCAACAGGCAAAACATCTGTTGTTTGTTGGGGTTTTGTTAGTCACTTTCTGTGGTCCAAAATGGTTCACAGATCACAGAAATAAACCAGGGTGGAAAAGTCAGAGTTACAAGTCAACAGATCTACATCTAGTTATAAACTCCAATTTGTGATATGAAGTCAGGGGTCATATCTGTTCTGATATGAGTCAGAGTTCAGACATTGCAAATGATCTGTCCTTTAAGGGGGTCTGTCCTTTAAGGAGAAGCCTCAAGTCCTTCTACCCACAAAGGATACTTCAGCATCCGATTTGTTGTTGCTGGTTTCAGTTTAAAAATCAGAACACCACCTTCTCTGGAGGTCCAGAGGACAGAAACAGCACACCTAGCATGATTCCTGATAACAGCACACTGAGCAGCATGCTTGCGACAGGAAACTTCCCACAACTTCTACTCCCAGTTTTGTTTACCTTCACAGTCACTAGAGTTTACCACTCTTTACTCTGCTGCTAGCTGTCCTTTGCTAAATACTCTTCTTGGCCCTGAACCCAGATGGTCAGGCAAAGCATAAATCACTATGTTACCTGGAGGCAGCAAGCCTTGCCCTTTCATAAACCAAACAGTCAAATATTGCTGTCAGCTGGAAGATCACTACAACAGCAGCCAAAGAGCACCTTTGGTCATTCAGCTCAAAGCTCAGCAAATCCAGATCTCTGCCCCTTCTGCACTAAAGGGTACCTTCTCATGATCTAGACTGCCTACAAGGAGGCCTGATTCCATGGTCTGATAAAACAGGCTGTCAAAGATGATTATCTGAGTATTTAGCCTACATTTCTCACGTTTATACTCATTTACGTACGTAAGCTGTGTGTACGCATTAGTTATTCTACATCTGAACAGTCAAGTATTGCTGAATGAATGTTAAAGAGATGTTAATAACATGGCAAGGCTAATTAGACATTGAACAAGTTGCTACATAGCTGGCATTTTAAGGGGAACTACAGCTGCTGTGATGAGATTTTATTTATGTGCAAGAAAACATCCTCTTAAAATAATCAGAGATATATTATTCTGAAAAGTACAATCTCAAATTATTTCAGCTGTCAAAATTATAAAGAGTTTGATGGGAGCAAAGTGAGGCATTTAACAGATGTATAAGAAAGCTCCAATTTACAGGAGGAGGTGAGGCTTGCTTCTTATATCCTAGATGATTGTAACTACAATAATGCTATCTATTTATGATATATTTGGATTAAATGATCTTGTCTTAAATAGAATAAAAATATCAATACATATTAAAAAAGCACAGATGAAAAAATGCCAGCAGATACGCCAAGTATCTCTCAGTTGTCAAATAGAGATACCAAATATCTTTACAGATTTCAGTAAATAGCTATTCTGAACATTAATGACAAACATAGACAGTCAATTTAAAGACTAAAGCAGCACTGGCCCAGCTGGTGGGCTTTGCTCTATCATCAGCAAAAGTGTTATTTTTCTATTCTTGATTTATACAGCAGATTAAAGCTTGAAATAGGCCATTCCATACAAAATGTGATTGCCAAATCTGTTACTGTGGCCCAGCAAAGTTCCTTTGCTTTTGTTATTTCCATGCCAATCATTTTTAAGCTTTCTTTTCTGAATCTCTATGAACACCCTTTGAAATACAAAAATAAACTTACCATAGCTTGTAGCTGTTCAAGTATCACATCAAATTATACCTCTCACTGTGGTTCTATAGACTGTCATTTCATATTGTGCCTTCTGATAGCTGTGCAAACTACAGTGAGCTTACACAACTTCAACACTTGAAAAATCAAGCATCTCAGCTGACAGAATAAATACCCAGTTGAATGTCTCCAAGTCATCAATTAATCTAGAAAGAAATTAATACAATCAAGTAGCAAAAGCTGGAATGGCTGTATGTACAGGAGTCAGATCTGATAAGTGGCAGAGAGGCTACATTAAAATGGAACAAACAAAAATCATGATTTAAAGCCATATTAGTTCCTCAACAGAAGTTAAATCTAGTCCCTTCAGCTACAGCAATTACATACAGAAGGACAGATGTGGGGTCCCATGACCTCACAGTGTTACCGAGGCTCTGAACTTGGAATGATTTTAAGAGCTGGAATATATCCAAACAGGCTGAGGCACCTCTCAACTCATGCAAAATTGCTCCTGAAATAACGAAGATGTTGGCACACCACCTTTGAGGAAAAGCAGACTCTTGCAGCAGGATGAAGCACTGAGCCATTTAGACCAGCAGCAACAGAGATTAGATGCAGCTAATGATGATGTTTTATATAAACAGGATCAGGCAGGTTATGCCCCAGCATTTCAACACCCTTCTCTCTTCCAGAAAATCTGTAACCCCTGTGACGTATTAGGGAACCCTCTAGAAAGGAGAAACATTTTCCTTTGCTGCCTTTAAAAAAAATAAAACCACAAAGATCTAAAGATCCACTGCAGGATAATTTTCACCAATTGTGTCCCCTGGGTCAAACTCATCTATTTAAAGATAACTAAAACAAGATAGGCATCACTGCCACATTCTCCAAGGCAGTGAAACGTAAGAAATTTTCGCCAAGATTTAAAAATCCAACAGAAAAAATAAAGCAAACAAACCAAGACTGAATGTTAATATGCAAAATAGGCTAATAACTCTGCATAAAAACACTGTCATGAGCTCTACATCTCATGATTGTTTGCATTCCTAACTAGGAAGTTTTGATTGCTAAGTGAAAGAGCTTCTTGATGAATTACTTTAGGGAACAGACAATAGAGTGGCCAAAGATAGTTTCTTGCATTCAAAGTACAGCATGCTACACCAGAGCATGAAAGCCACTTTCAATAGACATGGCACAACTGAGGCCATGTCTCACAGTTGGCTACATATTGTGGGTTTAAATTATTTCCAATAAAACTTGAATCTGGAAATTCAGCAAGAAATTTCCATTATCCTCAATTAGAGGTCAGTAGAAAGCTGTCAGGATAATATGCCAGCTATAAAAGCTATAGAAACAGGATGTGATCCATATTTTGAAAGTATTAAAAGACATGAGTGGAAAATGGATTATTGCCTGATTACACTCAGTTTGCTAGAAGGTTGAAAACAACAATATCTGCATAGCTACCAATTCATGTTAGAGGGTATTTTTGTTTTGTTTTTTAATTTGGAGAGATACAAATATAGAAATGAAGTCTTGGGTGTTATCAGGAACCCCAAGACCTCTCAGCATTCTGGGAATGATTCCATACGCATCAATGACAAGACCAAAGAAGTTGTCTCTTTTTTTTCCTCCCCACAAGATGTAACACAGTAATCATACCAACTCATCACTGCAAGTGAACTTGGTGGGTGGAAGAATTAAGACACTGTCATTTTGTTCCAGAAACAGTGCAGTGTAATTAGGCATGGCGTCATTCACTCTTCAAGAGGGGCAATAATGCAACTGGCCACAGCCAGCTATCCTGGCACAGCACAAACACTCATTTTCTCCAGCAACAGTGCTGCAGACAGTCCTGAGGAAACCAGAATATCGCATAACAAATAGCAGAGCACACCTCAGAGACTAATTGAGCATAATAAGCCCTTAGGTCATTTTAACACATTTAGAATTTTGTGTTGTGTCAGTGGGGATCACAAATTACCATGATTGAGATGTTTGTCTGAAGAAGTACAATACAGTAGGTACATTTTCAGTTTGAACAGTAAGATCTGGGGGGAAGAGATCTCCCACTGGATAACATTCCTTATCTAGGACCATATCCCATTATCAGAAGTCTGAGATGATCTTAGCACAAGCAGAAGATGAAGCCCTGTAAGGCCATAAGTACCAGTTCAAAAAAGCATTTACTTCAATGACTCTGGACTGCAAATTTGTGGATTAAATACAGTTTAGTCATGTCTGCTCGAGCCTTTGTTGTCCTCTACAAGAGGCAGTGGCAGCTCCTAGAAAAGCTAGTTTATACTTCGAAGTAGCGTAAACACTCCAAAAATTTTCTTCCACTGGTAAGTTATCAATTAAATAATGCAGGCCCCAGAAGTTTGAAGAGAAGCTGAATGGTTATCACATCGGTGCTGCCCAGATAAGGGCTCCGTGCAACACAACTGTATCTATGTAAATAATGCCTTCTGTGAAGAGATGTTAGAAGTTGAGCTAAAGAAGGATGCAGCACAGTGTGTAAAAACTCCTTATAAAGCAGGAAAACTCCATAATATGTTTGACTACGACAAACACGAAACATATTGACATGAGATGAAAGTGCTAGCAATCTGCAAGAAATAAATTCCTTCAACATTATTATGCAAGAAGCAACATGGTCTTTCTGGGCAGAAACATGAAAGGCTGTTACTCATGTTAAAAAAAATAAAAAGCACTCAACTCATGGCTCTCCATCAACCCTGATGTACAGAACATCTGTCTAGAGACACATGGACACATGTTAGGTCCCCATGATCTCACCACTATAGCCACAATAGAAAACCTTCAGTATAACATAAGGGCCAGACACAAGCACCCAGCAAAGTACCAGCTATGATTTATCAGTATTCAGGGAAGCCCACATCTGACAGTAATGCAGCCCCATCCAGGTTTTGGAAAACTCATTCCTTTCCTTACAAGCCACCCTCTTCCCCTACTGCTACAACCACTAATACACATACTTGCACTGAACACAGGAAAGTAGTGCACTGCTAGGGCAGAGGGGAAAAAGAAAAACAACACTAATTCTGTCCAGCCCAGACATCCCTACTGCTGACCACACTAGCAGAGGCCTCCCCAGCAGCTCCCCAACCCCTTGCCATATTCACCAAGCTAGGAAAAGAGTTGCTCTGCATGGCAGGCAAAGTTCAGCTAACCAGGCAGCACTTAACTCTTCAGCTCTCAGACTCCTGCTGTATCCAGCCACATTCCACGATGAGCCAGGCAGGAACCACCTCACCAGCTCCCTGACTGATAAGCCAGCTCAACTGCTATGCATAGGCTGCTGATGCACACTAGCTACTGCCTCACTGCTGCTCTGAAAAGATAGAGCAATTGCAGGTACCAGGAAACTTGTACAGCTACATGCACAATTGAAGACTGCTGGCTTGAGGCAAGCCAAGGAAACAGAAAACAAAGGATGGCAGGGGATAGTGAGGGCATATAGGAGCACAAGGCAGTATGGGTGCAGAGCATTTCACAGAATCATCTAGTCCAACTCAGATGTCCTTTCCAACTCCCCTGCAATGAATAGGGACACCTACAGCTAGACCAGGTTGCTCAGAGCCTGGTACAGCCTGAATGTCTCTAAGGATGGGGCACCCACTATCTCCTCAGCAACCTAATTTCAATGAGCTGAGGGCACTGATAGGGCACCAGCAGTGACAATGCTCACCAGGATTCAAAGTTTGCCCCTCATTTTGAACACTGTCCCCACCCAACAATAAACCTAGAGTTGTCACCACAAACAGAAAACACATTTCCCATTTGCCACATCACAAACATAGGTCTCAGATGCTTGGCCTGGCACACTGCCACCAGCCGCACCCCTCATGTCAGGTCCACGTCCAGCCAACTAGATTTACTGCTGTTTATTTCTTTGTTTCTGACTCATTCTTCAGCCTCAGTCCTTCCTTGGCCCTAAGCTATAATTGAGCAATAGTGCATGCATATCATATTTCCACTATCACAGGTTCAACACAGAGCACAAGTCACAGAGATGGATGCATGACGGGTGCACACCCCCACAAGCATGGGCAGTGATTCCTCAGTCTATGAATAGATGTCTTACTGACTAGAGGGCAGCCCAGGTATCAAGAACTGCAAAATATCCACTGTGATTTATTATAAGCACTCAAACTGATCTCCTGGATGAAGATGCCAGTTTTCAAACACGTCAGACATTTTTTCCTATGCCATTTATGCCAACATTTAATACTGGGAGACATACCACAGGTCTCATATCTTCACACCATAACAGAAGCGTGGAGCAGCTGAGGAAGCCTGGAAACCTGCAGATTTGTTTTGAGGTTGGTGAGACAAGAAGATAGTGTGGGACAGTATTTCAGCAAATTGACAGACAAATCTGTTAGGATACAGGGGAGATGAGAGATCTGTGGTGGTGACTGCTGTCTGTAGAAGAGAGGAGCAAACTGTGCAGTCTTTTGATCACATGGAGGAATAATACCTGTGATGGCATAGAGAAAACCTATGAGTTTTTATTAGAAGCTCCATTTAAATAATGTCATTTCACTTCACGTTATCTAGAATAATATTGTTGGAGGGATATTTTTCAGCAACAGCATTGACCATCCTATTGTAAGAGACAATCAGAGTCTGAGGGATACAGATTTCTTGTGAATATCACACCTTTATCAATACAAAAGCTTGAAAAAATGACAGCAAGTAGATATATACTGCAGGAGGACAAATCATTTCCTGCAGGTGTTAACCACTGTAGTGAGCTGTAGGTAGATAACAGCACGTTGTGAGCTTTATCTGCAGCACTGTGAAAGCTCCAATTAACAAGCCCACATTTTGAAAAACAACGGAGAACTAGCACAGACAGATTTTTACCCTATTGCATGGAGTTGTCCTAGACGTTCTGAGCTTCTTTGTGGAAGGGATGTTTTGCCTGCAATCCCACTCCACTGGTAAGCTTTCAGAGCTACAAGGTGCTTACATCATTCAGTTCCAGTTACTTCTGGCTATTAGGATATTTCCTTTTTCCAGTCCTGTAAAATGGACTGTGTCGTATCATATAACCGATACCCTACTATTGTGTCTGAGGACTCAAGGCATGATATCCTGATCCAAGCTAAGACCAGCTTTCACTCAACTAAAGCATTTCCTCAGCTTGCTGCCTATTCTAACTCCAGGGCTTATATTGCTACTATTAAGGCTAGGCTGACATTGCAAAGATGCTATATGAACAGTTGATATAGCACAGCTGCCATCTGGAGAAGGTAGTAATTTAAACAAACACTGGAAATAAACAAAGGTAAGTGATTTGCCAGTGAAGAAAAACTAGAGGGAATGCACCCCTCCTCCCGTCCCACTTCATGCAGTTTCCAGGGCATTGACACCATTAGATACATGTTTTGAGGCAACTTTCAAGGAATTTGCTAGTTCCCTTTCATTCCCCATTGCACAGACAGAACCACAAGGCATACTCTTTAGTGTTATTTACAGTTCTACAGCATAGTCTGTACAACTTCCAAAGGAATTCCTGCTTGCTTACTCTGTGGTTATCATAACACTGATATGCGTTTCCTGGTTACTTCTCTTTGCAGTGTTTACATGCCAAGAACAGATGATCATTTCATAGAAACCAAAGAGCCCAAGTGCAGAGACAAACTACAGTACAGAGAAAAACTAGGCACACTATACTTACAGAGTAGGTTAAATCAAAGCTTTTGATAAATATACACGAGCTGATATTTATCTTTTAGGAATATCTTTTTTCCATACTGGAAAGCAGCCACCCATACTTTTGTAAGTTAGACTCTCTAAAAGAAAATTTGAAAGATAAAGGCTGGAATCTGTCCCTACTGAATGTTGCTGTCGTTAAAGTGGAACTGCAAAGTATTTATAGGAAGTTCCACACTGACCAGCTACTTTCACAGGCAACAGTGCCACCACCAAGAATTCATACCAATCATATGAAACAAAACCAATACTTGTCTTAAAGAATCTCATCTGCAAATTAAGTAATGGGACGTCACATCTAACCTAAAAGGTTTTTGTTCTTCATATCACTTTTAAGAATATAACAAATTCATTCCTTTCGTTTGGTGCTGGTGGTACAACAAACATCAGAGGTGTATTACATTGGTCACATCTGAGAAACTCCAGCACACTAGCTTGCCAGTCATTAGCAACCTGAATGCAGTTCTGTGTAAAGCCCCCACTATGAAAGCAAAACACAGACAGATTTTGCCAAAGCTTGCTCAGATAAGGAGGGGATCCTTGAACTCCTTTGCAGGAGCCAAGCAAAATGCATTAGCTTCCGCTCACAGTATGTTGGGCGGAGGAGAAAACAAACAGAAAGCTAGACTTGCTTATTGGCCCCATGCCCTTTCCACACTATAAAATGACTGAGGCAACATGGAAGAAATGTTCTCTGTACCCTGTTGTATTGTACAGGCCAGCTTGCTTGTACCCTCGTGTCCCAAGCCTTTAATAACAGGCAAAAATGCAATGCTTCTTTTTGGGTGCCTGCACGATGTCCACTGTTTTGCCTCTCATAATTAGAACATTTGACAACTTCCTTATTGTCAAGGAATGCATAGAAAGCGATGTTGTGCAAGAAGGAGAATAACATGCAGTTTTGTACTTCACATGATCTATAGATTTCCACACTGCATGCAGTAGGAACAAGAATAGTCATTAGAGAAATGAAGTATGAATTTTACACCCCTGCAGTCAGTTGCTTAACTGATCTTTCCAGAAGCTTGGCAAAAGTATACTGCAGCTATGCATATATATTATACTTAATGATGGCCATTAAGCCTGAAGTCACAAGATTCAGTTTGCCTTTTGCTGCTAAATTTGCACTGCAGCTTCCCAGATTTCACAATAGTTACTGACAAGGCACACAAAAAATTGTCCCGTGAAATCATGACCCTGATTAGTAATGGAGTAGCTGCACCCCTCTCTTTAACTTCATTGGTCCCAGCAGGTTTATGCTAACAATAAATTTGTTTTTTTTCTTTGAAGAAGAAAGGTGCTATAATGTGCACTTTATTAAAACTGCTATAAAGACTTGTTATTTTTGCTCATATACCTGCTGAGTGATGGTTTCCAGAAGTCTACCAGCACCTCCCAAACACGCACACTCACTTTACTTTCTTGCTTAGAGAATTCCTCTTAAAATTGTAGAATGTTTCTCCAGTTCTTGGTGTACAGATTCTTGTACGCTTCAGGGCTATAGATCAGCCTTTCTATAACCTAGACAGTTGTGATGAACCACATCTTTGCTGTAACTTAGAAATCATAAAGCATTTTAATAGGCGGAGATGATGCAGGAGACCAAATTCAGAGTCAGATGCTGATTTTGATTATGCCTAGACAGTAAGCTGACGGGCTTGGTTTTGCACAGAAATGCTAGTGCTAGTAAAAGAGTAGCCACAGTTCCTAGTACCTAGTCACAAACATAGTACAATAAGTCTACAGTCACCAGCCTCTACAAAAAAGGATGTCATATCCAGAAAAGCACCTTTAAAAGCAGTAGTCCTTCTACCAAAGTAGTCTGCTTAGCATTTTCAAGCTCCATTGTGCCAAGAGGACTGGTAAGGCCGCACCTTGAGTACTGTGTTCAGTTTTGGGCCCCTCACTACAAGAAACACTTTGAGGCGCTGGAGCACGTCCAGGGAAGGGCAGTGAAGCTGTGAGGGGTCTGGAGCAAAAGTCTTATGGGGAATAGCCGAGGGAACTGGGATTGTTTGGTCCAGAGAAGAGGAGGCTCAGGGGAGACCTTATTGCTATGCACAACCATCTGAAGGGAAGTTGTGGTGAGGTGGGGGTCAGTCTCTTCTCCCCTGCAACTAGCAATAGGAGTAGAGGGAATGGCCTCATGTTGTGCCAGGGGAGATTCAGGTTGGGCATTAGGAAAAACTTCTTCTCCAAAAGAGTGGTCAAGTGCTGAAACAGGCTGCTCAGGGAGGTGGAGGAGTCACTATCACTGGAGGTGTTCAAAAAAGACATAGACGCTGTACTGAGGGACATGGTTTAGTGGGAAATATTGGTGACAGCTGGATGGTTGGACTGGATGATCTTAGAGGGCTTTTCCATCCTTGGTGATTCCTTGATTTTTAGAGTCTGATTTCTGAGCAGTACTTAACAACAACAGGCTTTGTTCAGACTGTTGACTGCAAGCCTGTCTCCTGAACTTTCTCCCCCCAACCCACTCAACATCTCTATAATTTGTTTTAATTTTTGTTAGCATTAACCAGCCAACCGTCTTCTCCAACTACAGCAGCTAATCATCTTCACAAACCAAGTGTCCTATTTGTACTTAGAAAGCCTTCCTTCCTAAATAGAAAACATACCTAAATCACTCTGAAAGTAGTGCCTCCTGTTTAGTTTCCATGGAAATAAATAAGTACAAAGAGCAAAATAACACTGGTAGAGAAAATTCTCAGCTCCAAACAGTATTTTTCAATGTAGTCACCACCATTAGCTATGCATTTTTGCCAGCAATGAGCAACAGTCTAAATGCTCTGCTCATAATAATCTTCATGGTTGTCAGGAAAGTGACTTATCTTTCACATCACTGTCACCACACCTGAAATGCACCACCACCATCTCACTGCACTGACATCTGCTGTTTGATCTCCATAAGTGTTTGGCAAACATCAGTGAACGTCAACGGGTGCCATTTTTTCCTCATGGAGGAATTCAGTGCCATACCTTTGTTTCATATGCACTCCTCATGTCAGACGCCATTCTATCAGGCTGCTCCTCTGCTGCCATCGGTTGTACAGCAACAAGTAATGGAATATTGGTGGGAAGGTTCAACCTCCACTGCCATACAACCAACATCCACCTATGATATCGTGGGCCAACATAATAAAAGAAGAGGCATTACTTTTGGAGCAACTCTCATATACACATTATATATGTAAAATCATGACTTAACATGAAAAGGAAAGGAGTCGGTGAAAAAAATTGAATCGATCAGCTAGATAAGAGAAATCAACTTTTACTTACCCACAAACACAGAAAATGAACTGGAATATTCTGCCATATACCTGAGTTTAAAAGTGCTTTGAGCTGCACAGTAACACAGAGTGAAGAAGAATTTTTTTTTTCTTGGCATTTGACAGTCAAATTCCCCACCTCAGTGATTTTGCAGCTTGAGTGATATTTGTAAGCTTATATATAAAAGGCTGTTCAGTGTCTATTAATGAAGTGTCTCACTTGTGATCAGAGCAATACAGACATTCAGGTCTATTCCTTTTGTTTCTTGTCTGGCAATCAGAACTGACCACAGCCCTTACCTGTCATTGTACTCACCCTAAGCTGCTAAGAAGTCAGAATCATCGCCACAATAGGTTTCAGAGATATAACATTATTTCCTATAAATTAATTCCCAAAATCCTCAAGCCTGCCTAAGAGTTTCTGTTAGGGATAAAGAGAAAACAAATAAACACTCTTCAGAACTGTAGGCACATAGAACTTGAGTCCCTTAGCAAGTGTCCCTTGTAGCTCCAGGCATCACTTCCCTCAAAAGCTATACTTAGAAAGGACACTCTTTTCTCTTCACCCAAAGGAGTTCCTTTGAAAAAAGACTTGCATAGGAAACACGGTAAATTAACACACATGCTAGTTGTCATGCCACTTCCTTCTACTCTGTTATTCGCTTTAATGGCTTGCCAACATGAAGATATTTTCATGACACAGTAAACAAAGGGACCTCATGTCCCTCAACAGATAGATTTCCAAAAACAAGGCTGCTGGGTCCTATTTTAAGACAGGAGAAAATAACTGATCTGAAGCAAACTAGGATTTACAGTGACTGCCACAGCATGGAAGTAGGGCTGCTTCTGCCAGAGAACTTGCTTTGAATTGTTCTCCAAGTTTCAGTCATGGCTGAGCAACTTCCCAAAGTGTCAGCATTCACTTTTTACCAAAAACATGTATATATAGCAAATTCTAGGAACACCTATATATTAAACCTTATACTAAGATCAGCTGTACTAGAATTGCCTGCTAGAGGGATGACAATAAAGAATTTTTCTCTCCCAGTTTAAAAAAAAAAAAGTGTCAAGAAAGGAAACACCAGCAGTAGCTGGTTTACTGCTTTCTTCAGCCCTTTGCCACCTGCTGAACTGAGCACATCAGATAGGTTAGTAAAAGAACGCAGATGGGAAAGGATGCAGGACAGCTCCAGCCCAACTTCCTGCTCCAAGCACAGTGAGCTGTGAGAGCAGACCAGGTTGGTTCAGTCGGTTCACTCAACTAGGTCTTGAAATCCTCCAAGGATAGAGACAGCAAAGTCTCTCTGGGCAGCTTCTTTCAATACTTATTATGTTGATAAACACGGTCATTTTAATTATTATATATCCATATGCACAGGTTGGGGTTCTATATACACATGCATGTTTTCCTCCTGGCTTCTCCCTTAAATTCCATCCTGCTCTTAGGCAGAGGCCACACACAGACACCAGTGGCGATGCACATGTGTATCATAGAATGGCCTGGGTTGGAAGGGCCCTCAAGGATCATCAAGCTCCAATCCCTCCATCCAATAGGCTGCCCACAGCCCCATCCAACCTGGCCTTGAACACCTCCAACAACGGGGCATCCACAACCTCTCCGGGCAGCCTGTTCCAGCACCTTACCACTCTCTCGGTAAAGAGCTTCCCCCTGATATCCAACCTAAATCTTCCCTTCTTCAACTTAAAACCATTTCTCCTTGTCCTGCCATTATCTACCCTTGTAAAGAGTTGACTCCCCTCCTGTTTGTAGGCTCCCTTTAGGTACTGGAAAGCTGCAATGATGTCACCCCACAGCCTTCTCTTCTCCAGGCTGAACAAGCCCAGCTCCCTCAGCCTGTCCTCATAGGGGACGTGCTCCAGCCCTCTGATCACCTTTATGGCCCTCCTCTGGACACGCTCTAACAGCTTCCTGTCTTTCTTGTATGGAAGGCCCCAGAGCTGGATGCAGATGGGGCCTCATGAGGACAGAGTAGAGTGGGACAATCACCTCCCTGTCCCTGCTGGCCACCCCTCTTCTGATAGAGCCCAGGAGACCATTTGCTTTGTGTATTTTTGGGACAAACACAGCTTATCTAGAACACCTTAGGCATACAGCCCAGATTTGTCTTTTTAAATAACGCTTTAAATGTAAAGTCTATCCACTCTACATGAACAATGATGAGCCCAAAGACATGTAAAGAAAAGTACAGGGCTTGCTTTAGACTTCTGAACAAATATTTCAAATTCTACATCACTATATATGTGTTGCTTCATGTTTTACAGATTATTCAAGTTGCATTTCACCATAGAATAGGACAGGTAGAAGGTTGAAACAAGTAAAGAAAAAATAAAGAAAATAGAAAGGAGGCCTTTACTCCTGAAAGTTAACTTTTACATACACAAAGCTGAATGTATCATAACTCCAGTATGAATTGTAACAAAGTAGTGTGTTTAAGTAAATAAATAAATAAGAAAATCTTTTCCATGTTCTGCATATCAAATATTTCAAGAACATCAGTCTTAACAAGAAGATAGGGAGAGAAACCACAGATCCAACTCACATACCACTGATACCAACACAGCTTACTTTCATTTCTACTCTCTTTCCCCTACGTTAAAAATTAAAGCACAGAAAAACAAGTTTAAGAGCCATCTTACCTCAAGCCTCCATCTCACACTTCCTCTCCTTCTTTCTTCCTAGCAGCACTCAATAACACACACCTGTGCTCATGGTTGATATTCACCTGCTGCCTAACTGCAGCTCATTAAGCCACACACCTGCAGTGACTTAACTTGGGCTTTGCTCAGCTTTTAACTCACCCCAGAAACAGTGAAAGTGTTTGCCATTATTAAATATTGGCTTTTTTCTCCAGGTTTTCATAACTATGACACTCTCTGCTAACCCTTAGGTTATTGGAGGCTGAAGGTGTATGGAACCCTCTCCAGCTTAAGGATATAAATAGTGTTTGAGTGCAACAGGGAGGAGGTTGCAATGGCATTGCTGACAGCGCTTGGGATGTATCATTTCTTGGTGGATAAATATTGATCAACGGTCTCACTCCTCACAGAAAGCTAATAATCTGCATTAGGGTGGAGACTTCAGGCAGAGAACACATACAACTGACCCATAAAGGTCTGAGAGTTATCATTTCTGAGTTAATCAGAGGCCATGGTGTAGTAAATCCAGAAGCTGTCACTCCTGTGATGTGTTCCCTCAACTTTCTACCAAGGGCTGCTGACCTCCATGTCCCCAGAACTGCTTTTGCAAAGCAGTGCAGAGGTCAATGGCTTCCATGCTCCCTTTTACATTGGTCACAAGATTTATGAGCAGAAATCTTGTAAAAATGGAATTTCAGCTGCTTTTCCTTCACGGACAGTTTCACAAACATCCTATAAATCATAGAGCTAGTGTCAAATTCTAGTACCTCTGATCAACAGATTTTATCAAGCTTTGATAGCCTCCAACTGTATTATGCTCAAGTTTATTATTAGCTTGCTATAGGAAAACGTTATTGAACTAACAATATTTGTTACAATGTACAGGACTCAAAGCACCTGAAACACCTGCAAATAAATTATATCTTTTGTAATCTAGAAATATACATTTATTATTTTACTCTGGGAAGAACAGGGAAAGTAGTTTGATTTTAAAACCCCCACAAATCCTGTGCACCAACTAATCAGTCACATTTTATGCACCGACTTTCTTTACATCTGTGCAAATCAAGCCATTGTACAAATGTATGAGGACCTGCGGCATATAACACATGCCACTATGAAACCATGGGTGTTGTTACATGCTGAGTCTTTAAATGGAAGGTGGCACATCTGCTTTTGGCATAGGAGTGTAAATCAATCCAAGATGCATGTTAAAGAGTAAGTAACAACATGTCTACTCGCTCTTTGTTACATCCAGCTTTGATTTTGTTCTTTATTTGTTATTTTCCTGGCAGTCAAATGCAGGCTCTGCACATTGAAACTATGCATTGTTTCTTCACGTATGGGTAACATAACATGTCATGTAACATTTAAGAAGTATGTGCTGAGAAATAATTTGGACAAAAATACAAGCCAAAAATGAGGCGAAGAGAAAAGGATAAGTACAAACAGGTACACCACAGTGACTGAGAGTTTGATTACTCAGGATACTCCTAATACTTTTGAAATGAATAACAAGGCCAACATCTGATTTGGTATTCTAGCTCTTGGCAATTAGTGAGCAAAATCTGCAACAGTGAAGGATGACATATTTTTTCTTCCTTATCAACCAGAGGCACAAACAAGCCAAAAGGGCCAACTATACTCTGGCGTGCATCAGGCCCAGCGCTGCCAGCCTGTTGAGGGAAGGGATTGTCTCGCCCCATGCTGCACTAGTGCAGCCTCACCATGAGCACTATGTGTATGTAGATCTGGGTGTTGCAATATAAGGACGTAAACCTATTAGAGATAGTCCAAAGGAGGGCAACAAGGATAGTGAAGGGTCTAGAGGGAAAGACATTTGAGGAGTGGCTGAGGCCACTTGGGTTATTCAGCCCAGAGAAGAGCAAATTGAGGAGAGGATTCATGGAGATGCATCATGGGATGGTCAGGTTAGGTACTAGGAAAAGATTCTTTACCAGGGGGTGATCAGGCACTGGAACAGGCTCCCCAGGGCAGTGGTCACAGCACCAAGCTGCCAGAGTTCAACAAGGCTCTCAGAAACGTGGTGTGAATTTTGGGTAGTCCTGTGTAGAGCCAGGAGTTGGACTCCGTGATCCTTTTGCATCTCTTTCAACCCAGGATATTCTGTGATTCTGTGATTAAAGAATGGAGGAGTATTATGACTCAACTTTCTATTTACTGAGGTTTGTATACCTTGTACAACAGACAAGAATCCTGTCTTTTACCATTTGTGTGGGTTACCCAGGAAGAAAGACAATACGATATGGCACTGGTCAGTACCTTCCCTAGAGGCTGGCCCTTTCTGGAGGAATTGCTCATCTATTTGGCACAGCTTGTAACATGTTTCTCTCCCATTGACTCTAGGGTTTGCTGCAAGAACAGCAGCTGGAGGACAACATCTTTTGTGGACAATCTGTTTTGTGGGACACCTGTGAGAAGCAGCACTTAAAGTACAGGTATCCAACCTTTTGTCTTGCCTGGGCCACACTGTGTGAAGCGAAGTTGTCTTGGGCTACATTTATACAGTATAAAACGTATAATATAGTTAATATACATAAGCGACATATTTCCTTTTTTTTTAAAAAAAAAGGCACATATACGTATAGGTAGGTTTAAATATTATTAGTGGCAATCACTACATATTACCCATCAAGTGGCACAAGTGTTGGTAACGTGTAACACACATGGGTTTTGATACAACTGTGTGTGGTGGGCACAAGAAGCAGAGTCAGCACTGCACTGTGCCCTCCCCTCCAGTGTTCTGTTGTCACCTATGCAGTCTGTGTTTGAGCGACATGCAATTGACTCAAAAAAATATGGCTAAAAATCACATAATAATGCTAAAAGTTTATGATCTGATGGGGCTGCATCACTGGCTGCCCAAGGCAGCCCACTGGTTTCAGGCTGGACACGCCTTGCTTGGAGAGTAGAAGTGGAGAAGACTGCTCTCGCCACTCTTTGAGACGCTGCTTTCTTGCCATGGCCTTCTTTACTGATAGATAGGAAGCAAATAAGAACGTAATGCTGTTCTTCAAGTGCATTTCAGAAACAAGACAAGCTTCAATAGAGAGGTCCATGCTGGACAGGGAATAGAAACTGCTGGAATGGTGACACACAGTATTTTATACGTTTATTCATTTAATTTACTAATCTTCACACACCTTCTCTCTGCAGTTGTTCATTTCTTCTTCATTAAAAAGGTTAGGATATATTCAAGAGTCACATTATATATGCACATAGTTCAGTGATAAAATTACTTATCAGCTCTGTCGCAAAAGTAGCAAAGGTTTATGTAGATTTGTTAATTGGGTCTCTTTTCATCTAAAGCTGAAATACAGTTGCATGAGAGATCCATGTGGATTTGTTCAGCAACACGGAACGTGCCAGGACAGAGTTTATACAGCAGTTACCAATGTGAGGTAGAATTATCTTGATCAGTTGTTTCAGAATTCTGTTTCAGTATTTTAGCCAGGGCAAAACTACAACTAAATAAAATAAGAATATTCAAGAATAGAAAAAGAAAGCCAATACTTTCTCCCATTTATTCCACACACACTCTTCTTTCAGTTTTTCCTTTTCTTTTCTCCTGCATACCTGATAATGGAAGTCTGTGAAACTGAACATTTTGCAGAGTGCCTCGGACAGTTCTCTTCATTTCCATTTCCCTTTGCCTTTCTATGGCTGACATGTATTGTTATTTAAATGAATGCTTTTGAGCTCAGATTTTCTTTTATGCAAATATGAGCTGCTTCCCTCATCAACACATTTTTTTTTCCTATGAAAAGAAGGATAAGGAGCAATATTCTCAAGACAGAAGGTGGTTGGAATGTTATTTTTTCTGTGAATTTAGCCCAAAAGGGAAGGCACACACAATGGTGAAGTATCAAAATATTGGCTAAATTCTTCTTCTACCGGGATATGATCAAAGCAGTATTATATCTTTTTAAGAACAGCTGAGGTAGGGAAGGTGCCAAGACACAGCAGACTGGTCTCACTTGCTCAAGGCGTTCTGTATAAGACAGTTAAGGGAGTATACAAGTGCCAGACACTACATGCCTCCAACAATTTTCTCTCCAGTCTCTCCTTACGAAGGCAATGACTCATTTTAGCTCAAAATTGGTCTCCTATTTGGTTTTTTGAAAGCCGTTTACCAGGAAACCATAGATTGAACTTACAGAAGCAAGGAAGTTGTAATGCAGAAGAAGGAAAGAAAATGAATTCCTGGCTTCCTTTGAGTATGCTGCATTCATGTCGTCAAGTTTTTCTTTTACCTATAACATCTAGAAATTTCTTTTTTTAACAAAAGGTGAATGTGAAAATTCCCCAGTAGTCACAAGCCTCCCAGAGCTGGAGCTTTTTGATAAACAAATACTACAAGATAGGCAAAAAAAATCACATCCCACATCTCCAGTGTCAAAAGGGTTGGTAACACCTGAGTTACTTCCATATTTGATATCTGCCAGACCAAGAGGCACGTGATGTTGAAGCATGTGGACCGTCTTCCTCCTTTTCCCATTGGACAATCACCCATCTTGCAGCAAAAAACACCACAGTCAGTGCCCACTAACACACTTGCCAGCAAGATTAGCAAACAGACTTCAGAGGCTGAGCTCCCCATTTAATCACAGAAGTTGTTCTCTTTCAGTGTCAGGAGCTGTTCCAGCCCAAGTTTTCTACGTGTTATTCCTGGACTATTGAAAACTTGAAGTGCTGCTCCCTGTGCAACACCAAATTTATGGATGAGGAAACTTCAGTCTGCCAGGTGATAATTTGGCATCCTTATGTCAGTGTTAAAATCCTAGCAGCTGTAAATATTTATTGCAGATGAAATATACTCATATGCTCCAGCTAGCACATTACCATGTGAATAAATCTAACACTAAATAAATCATGTGCACTCCATCTTTTATTCAGTTTATAAAATTCTTGCTTCTCACTCCGAGCATTCATAACTTAATAAGGTTATTCAGAAGCAGAGTGATTCGTGGTGTGCCTCGACTTGTTTTATAACACAGCGTTTTGCTTCTTATATTTCACCTCTGACAGCTTTCGCAAAGTTTTGATTTGATAGGATAAGAACAGTGAGGGCATTAGGACCAGGAGAAAGACGCACACATTGCTCTGTATTATGTCTGGCAAAGTGCTTCCTGACTGAGTGCTGTAGTTATGTGTGAAGCAAAGTCAGGGACCGACTAGTTCTCATCTGTTGATCACAGTGAACTTGAAGCCTCAGACGGGGGAAAGCTGTCAGATCTGCTTTCAGAGATAAGGCACATGAAACCAGACAGCGATGGGAAACTTTGAAGAAGCAGGAAATACTATGGAAGGAAACTGTTAGAAATGGGGTTTCTTTTTACCTAGAATTTAAAAAGGAAAAAATCAAAACTTAAGCTATTCTTTTCATTCGCTAAACGTGCTCTTTCCTGACTGAGCCGGGACTCTGTAACAACGGATCTACTCCATCTCACTGGATCCATGCTGCCTTTCACCACAGTAAGTGCAATATTAATAGGCGCTTTCTATTTTGTCTGTAAGTAGAGAGGAAAGCATGAAACGGCAACAGTGAAATGTGAGGGGAACAAGAAATCCTCTTGGCAGATAGCGAAAACCAGCACGTTGCTGCAACCCGAGGACTGGAATCTGAGCGAGATCCAAGTGATATTTAACATGACAATCTGTATCATTTTGTCACCAACAGTATGTTCTTGAGGAAGAAATGCAGATATGGATCACGTAAACTGCAGTTTCTCTTGTTGTTGCTGATGCTGGGCTTTTTGCTGCTGATGGTTACAACGCTGAATCCACCAGCCAGCAACCGGAGCAAGGACGGGACTTTCCAGCCTGTGGAGTTCAACCCCCGGGAAGGGCACCAGGTGGACTTTGCAGAGACCCAAGAGATGCTGGAGACCCAGGAGGAGAGCCAGCAGTACTACCCCTTGGACGGGCTGTCACCGTTCATCTCCCTGCGGGAGGATGAGTTGATCGCGGCCGTCGTGTCCCCCACGGGTCGAAGGAACCACAGCAAGGCCAGGAAAGGCTATCGAGTGGTGAAGCAGCAAAGCAGGCGGCCAGAGGCGAAGGAGGGGGACCCCGAGTCCCAGCTCCTGTCCCTGCCTCTGGGGGACGGCAACGGGGCTGCAACGGGGGAGCGCCCGCTCGGCTTGGAAACCCATGGCTTTAACGAAGCACTCAGCGAGCGGATCTCTCTGCGCAGGGAGCTGCCTGAGGTACGACATCCGTTGTAAGTAACACAGCCTATTTCACCTCTGGGAGAAAACTTCTGTCCTTCCCTGTCGCCATCCCGAACCCCGCACTTTCCTAATCAAACCGTCTCCGTGGGTGTGGGGTAACGCTTTTCTCCACGTTGGTTTCCCATCTGGAAACACAACCCCTTCTCCTCAGGGCCAGCTGCGATCCCAGCCTCCCTCCTGCAGCGCTGGTACCTCCGAACCCCTCCGCACCGCTCCGCGCCCCCCGGCCCGGCCGCGGACCCCGAGCCGCAGGCAGGTGCTGCAGGGACCGGGAGAGACCCCCGGGGGTTTCCCTCTCTGTAGGGGAGGGCAAAGCGACCCAGACATCATGTCGGCCGATGTTTGCCGTTATTTGGGTGCCCGTTATTCGTGTCCCCGTCATTCCAGTCCCCGCACCCCTGCCCCGCGGAGGTGGCAGCGCCGCGCGGCGGGATGCGGGCTGCAGCGCCACCTGCTGGCAGCCTCGGGGACTGCCGCCGCTACAGGTGCCGGGTGCGGCTGCGCTCCTGCCGTCCTGGAGGGAGAGGTGGTCCTTCCCCTCCACTCAGCGCTGCTGCGGCCGCTCATGGGGTTCTGTCTCCAGATCTGCGCCCCCCACTACAAGAAAGTTGTGGACATACTGGAAAGAGTCCAACACAGGGCCAATAAGGTGATGAAAGCAGCTCTCCTATGAGGGGAGGCCAAAAGAGCTGGGACTGGGGAAGAGAAGGCTCAGGGGGATCTTATCTATGTGTATAAATGCCTGAAGGGAGGGTGCAAAGAGAACAGAACTGAGCTCTTTTCAGTGATGACCATTGATGAGATGAGGCAAAAGGCACAAACTGGAACATAGGAGGCTCCATGTGGACGTCAACTTACTGCATGGGTGGCAGAGCACTGGCACAGGCTGCCCAGAGGCTGTGAGGTCTCCTCCTTCGAGATCTCCAAAAGCTGCCTGGATATGGGCCTGGGTGCCCTGCTCTGGGTATCCCTGCTGGAGTGGGGGTTGGACAGATGGACCCAGAGGTGGTTTCGAAGCTCAGCCATTCTGTGATTCTTTGACTGTGAAAGGCAGCTCCTGGGAGAAGGGGAGCTGGAGGCCAGTGTGTATGACCAGGCTTGACAACAGCACTGTGAAGCCACACCAAAGACGTATTACATCTTGAATCCTACCTGTTGCATTTGAAGTTAAACACGTTGCATTTGAAGCCCCATGTGTTGCCTTTGAAGCCCCATGTATTTCAATTGAAGCCCCACATACTGTGGTTGAAGCCTAGAGACCTGAGAGCCAGTTATCTCTACAGCCCATGAGGAACAGTTCATCCCACTTCCCTAAAACAGACAGAGAACTGTCTACGCTCCCCTGCCCACTGGAAAAGGAACAGGGTGCAGGTGGCTATCTTCATTTCTTGCCTCCTTTAACAAGAGTTATTGCAGCTTTCCCATAGGACACAGTAGAAAGATATGCCAGAAAACATTTTAAGACATTGAATTCATATAGTTTATTTTTTTTTTACTGGTCATTTTCCCATGTCTAAAGGCCATCTGGTGGCTCCAATTTCAGAGAACAATCTTAAAGGAAGAGAAATGAAAGACGGTGTGTTTTTTACATTTGCTGACTAGATTCAATGTTAGTGTGGGTATTTCCACTGAATAATGATACACTAATATTATTTAAGTTATTTTTTGCCATACTTCACTGGCAGTTCTTTGAACTACTTAGTGTTCAAAGGAGGAATGATGACCCTCTTTTATTGCCGGCGATGTCAGCCAAAAAATAGTTTTTCTTTGGCAGCTGAAGGGCCATCCGACAAGAGGTGGTTTTAGCTAGTACTAATCTCACGTGAGATTTAAGCCATGGTCTCAGAGTTCTTGGATGGGTTTTCCTGTCTGCCTAGTGAAAATCTAAGGACCTATCAACACCACAGCTCATAAGAAGCCCAGATTGAAACCACAGATCTGAACATCTGAAGCTTCTCAGTAGTTCAGGTCTAAATCCAGATCATAAACCTAGAGGGGGTCTACCTCTAAGCCAGCCCTGTCCTTTATGGAGCAACATGCAACCAAAATGATATTTTTTAAACATGATTCACTCTGTGGGCCTAGCTCACAGTTGTGTCAGTCACATTTTATACTGATATAACATGAGAGTGAAGCAGTAATGAATCAGAATGTCTATTATGTTGTTCTGTTGAATCCTGTTACTTGTACTAATGTCTATTATTGTTTATTAGAGAGAAACCAACCAGTCAGAGAAATTTCAGTAAGTCACCTGCATGGACTCAGGCTCTCTCATTTCACTTTAAATGACAAATTCTTCAGACTCAAAGCTATGCCTACCAATTGTGAAACACTGCTGTAAAATAAGGCTGACCAGACTTCACATTTACATACTTCCTTTTTACATTTAAAACAGAGTGTAAGATGTAAGGTAAATGCTGTAAGATACACGTAGCTGATGTTCCTGTTGTGTTTTGCATTGGAGCTGCAGAACTACAGTTTCTTTTTGTATGAAGATTACAGAGCTCCAGTGGAAGCAAAGCAGAGCCTGCTGACCGTGTTTTTCCTTGATAGCCCTGGATCCAACTTCCTCATCTGGAATGTGATACTTCAGACCTCTCTGCCCAGACCCCAGTTTCTAACATGCCCCACATCTCTTTGCATGCCTTTCCAGGTGAATGTTTTATGCTACTTTTCAGAAAGTAGATGAATAAAACTGTATCTGTTCCAGCACTCCAACTGATCATACTGATTCCTCCAATGGATAAATCAGATGCCTTGTTTTCCCAATTTACTTTGAGTAACCATATTCTGTGTGAAAAATGTCTGTTTTCCTCTCCTGAGCTTAAGCATCAAACTGTATGTATCCAGGCAAATGCAGACACACAAGTACCTAAATGAAATTTTCGTTTCATTACAAAAGCACAGCTTCCACTTGAGTGCTGCTGGGAGCTGAATCTCAATGAGATGTTTTCCTGCAGGTGAGTGGGAGTTGCTGCTGGCAGAGCAGAGCCTTTGCCCTCTCAGAATTGCTCTCCGGTTCCCATCTGCATGTGACAATTCTTTATTTTTCACAAATTGGATTAAATCACTGTGCCTTGTATCAGTCACAGCCCCGACTTTTTGAAATGTTGATTTATGATAGACAGTCTGAAACAGCTCCAAATTACAGGGAAGGCTATTATGCATACCAGCACTCTTTCTCATTTTTCTGAAGACTAGATATCTATATTGCAAGCCTTTTCCAATCTCCATGGCAACTAAATAGTCACCACCTAGGCCACATATTCAAGTACAGTCATTTCCAATTCTCTTCCAATTAAGATTCCACAACAGTCTTATTTTATTTTTATTGCTATAATCACAATACTAGCAACAAAGCCTTGCAGTGTTATGGTGGAAAGTATAGGTGGATATAACTGTACTGAGTATTCCTGGTTAGAAACTGCCTGGTAGTAAAAGGACTGCATCAGATCTTCACTTTCCTTCACTATCTGTAGATTATTCTGCCTAAAAATACAGATACTGTCGAGTCACAAGAGTATCCTTTTCTCCATGCTGCTGAAGAATAGCAAAAATCTCCCATATACAATTCTGAGACAACACTGTTGATTACAGAATCATATCTATAATATTCATGTATTTTTGTTTGTTACTAAATCGTTCAGACCGTGGATTCCAATGAATGATAAGCAGGTTTGTGTCTGGTATTGTCTAACACGATAGGGTCCAGTTCGTGAACTGATGCATTAAGTAAAATGGTAATAAACAGCAATATTCAAATCATATCCCTGACACGAGCTTCTGCTACAGTTGAACTAGCTGAGCAACTAATTGCTTAATAACCACTGTAAAATCTGTTTGGTGATTTGCTTGGCAGTATGAAAATGCTGAAAAGCAATGGAGCAGATAAAAACCAAATAAATGGCTTTCATGAACTGACAGCGGATACAGAGCTGGACCGCTAAACAGCCTTGGAACCAAGATGACATACAAAGTTAGGTGTAAATATTTGTACATAATTCTGTCATTCCTCCAAGAAGTTCTTGCTGCTAAACAAATTGGAAAACTAGATAAGTGCTACTCAGGAATTAAAAAGCTTTAAAATGCATTTTCTAATGTAAGCAAAACAGATATACTGGCATTGGAGAGCTTTTTCTGGAAAATGAATACCCTCCTGCCTGCACGGTGTGTCCTTTGTCTTTTGAGCTAAGGTTGGCAGATTGAAAAACAGCTTTTGTGGTGAATACAGATTTTTAGTTCCTTTACTTACCTTTATGAAATAGGCATTGTTTATAAGGGTCTATAGGGTTTTTATATATGGAGTTTCTATGACGATGAACGGAAATGTTTTTGATTTTTAAATGCTTGAGTTGTCAAAGAACCATCCCATTCACTGTCATTTTGGTGTTTGTTGTTCTGATGTCATGGGAGACATCTTGGTCCTGTGGCAATCTGGGGAACCATGGGCCCCCGCTGGCACTCTGTAGCCTCTCCAGAAGTGCCATACCATGTCCACACAGCCAGGTTTCTTGCAGTAGATTGTAGCAGTACTTGGAGTTGTAAAGGAAACAGCAGAAAAAGCCATGGGGATAATCTACTGATCTGGGAGCCTCTTTCGTCAGTGATGCATTTTCATCAGAAAAAGCAAAGTGTGCAGACTTCGTAGGGAATATGCATTAACTTTCTTAAATGCATCTGTATTAGTTTTCATTACCGATGTCAGACTCTGCTTCTTTGCTGTACAGGGATGCTGGCTTCATTCTCTGTGATCTGGGTCAGGCAGTCCACAGTTACACTGATGTGTTGTGTAGATGAGTTATTTTTTCTTGCTAGTCTTAAAGGTACTGCATTTCAGTTTGCTCTTTTGTGTGTTACATGAGAAAATATGGAAGGGGCGGGGGTTGGCTGACTGATCTACTTTATCACTCTTTCTCCTTTGCTTTAATTGTCTTTTCAGTTCCTCTTTCTTTGTCTTCTGGATCATTTGAGCTCTTTGTTTCTGCTGCAGCCAAAACAGAAGGGAAAGAAAAAAAAAAAAAAAACAACCAACCAACAGAATACAGCCAAACATTCATATTCATAATTTTTATTTTAATTTTTGTAATGTCATTCTCATATTTTCACTTCGTGTTCCAGTCTTGGACACCTTAATACTTCCTTTGCTTCCTGAGCTGAGATCTTAAACTGCTTTCCATCCCTGAAAATTTAGGTGTAGCTTGCAACTCTGGTCTGAGAAAAGTAGCCAGCTGTACCAGTGTTTCTAGTGTCTTCCTCATTTGATTCCATACAGGTGCCTACAGCAAGAATATGACTCCAGCCTGCCTACTGCTAGTGTCATCATCTGTTTCCATGATGAAGCCTGGTCTACTCTGCTGAGAACAGTGCACAGCATTATTAACACAGCCCCAAAGGCCTCCCTCAAGGATATCATCCTAGTGGATGACCTGAGCCAGCAAGGTAACCCCATTTCTCTGTATGATCTCTGCTTTCCAAAGCTGAAGGGAGGAAACAGTCCACCTCCAGGTAGCGCATGAAGAGAATAAAAGGCAAATGGGACCCTCAGAGAGAGAGCCCTGAACTGGCTGCCAGGTTTCAATCTTCCATCTCTAGAATTCAACTTAGCCTTTCAACTTTGAAATATGTTTCTTTTCTTCCCCATCACTTTCAATCACTCTGAGCTTTCTTGCTTTAAAATAAGATCACAGTATGCAAATCTTCCCATTGGACCAGATCTGGTATAATAATTTCCAGACGTGGACTTTGGCTGAAGTGAGGAGTGGAAAACTCCACATTGCTAAAGTAATCCAAAGTGCTTGGGAAAGCCAAACACCTGTATCTCATGCTGATCTGTGTCTTTATGAGAGGATGAGAACATCTACCTTTTGGTGAAAACAGGAGAGGGGGATATTAAGTTTCTCATAGGAACAGCTTCACACCTAGTGAATCTCAGTTTCCATTAGTCTCTACTTTGACATTACACTGCTGTGGGAATATTTGGAACATGGCCCGCATGGCCATGTAAAACAAATGCTCCCAGAACATTTTACTGGCAAGCAAGCAACATCTCCTACTACCTGTTGCTTTCTAGTAAGAACTTGAATCAAAGCTAAAATGACCATTCTGTTTATGACAGGGCCCCTGAAGTCAGCCCTGAGTGAATACATCTCGAAGCTGGATGGTGTGAAGTTGATCCGGAGCAACAAGAGGCTTGGAGTCATCCGAGGTCGGATGCTAGGAGCTGCACGGGCAACTGGAGATGTGCTCGTCTTCATGGATTCACACTGCGAGTGTCAGAAGGGCTGGCTGGAGCCGCTCCTGGCCAGGCTGTCCAGCAACCGGTAAATACAGAACCACAGAATCGTAGAATGGTTTGGGTTGGAAGGGAGCCTTAAAGATCATCGTGTCCAACCCCAATATCTTCATGACTTCTCAGCTCCCTGCATGTGTTAATTGCTGCTGGAAGAGATGCACGTGGAAAGACTTTGGTTTATTTATTTATTTATTTTTATCCTTGCTTGGTTATTTCCTTTGTGCATGTCACATTGCTTTTATGTTCTGCTTTCACACCACATGCATCACCATGATATGTGGGAAACAGGATAGGACATGCAGCTGATAACCTCACTTCATACCCGATATCACTAAACTGGCATTTTTTATCCAGCCCTCGTTAGAGCTATGACAAGGCTTCTTAGTGGTCTGAATTAAAAAGGTTGCAATCCATTATTTTTACTTTTTAGTTGTCTTAGTTATGAAGCTGAAGATAAAAAGGGATGATTACCTTAACCATTTTGGCTTCCTGAGCCTGCTGGGTTACAAACCAATGTCAGCTGTACCATCTCTGTTCCACAGAAAAACAGAAGATTTTCCACACAGCTCAGGCAGTTCTAGCAGGATCTCAGATATTTTCACTGATACCAAACTCACACAGGAAGATACAGATTTGTATTTTCAGAGTGTTATAAGTTTAGGTTGGTGCTTGGGCCTACTCTCTAATGTACAGCTGAGCTCGTTTTTGCAGTCTTTGAGTTCCTCAAGGAGATTAAGGAAGTTAATTCATTATTTTTCCTAAATTGCTTGTAATGCTTGTATGGAGATCACTCATCAACTTGGCTTCATTTAGCAGTTGAGGAGCTGTTAAATTCAATCATATCCACTTCCTAAGACAGCCCAAATGAGGAAAACACAGTGACAAAAAAGCTTAGAGTAACTAGTGAAATGCCCCTCATTCTTCCTCTGACTGCACCAGTCAAGCTGCTATCCATGGACTTTTGCTGGAGGGACAGGATGGGAAAACACTTAATCACGTAGAGCAAGTGAATTTTCAGCTGGCAAGGAAAAATGCAGCCTTTCCAAATATCAGTCCTCTGCAGGAGTTTAAAGGAGCTGAGAAAGAGATTTTAACTTTGAAAACTGATCAAGCCCAATTTTCTACACTCCTGAGCACATCTACCACTGTTATTATGACCTTAGCAATGCAGAGATCTTTACACAAACAGAGACCTCACAATGAGTTGAGCATATTCATGGAAAGGGAGATATCCCCAGTTCTGATTAACCTGTGGTAATGACAGACAAGACAAACATGAGAAATGTTACCCAATTTTACAGGAACAGACAGATTTCTCAAATATTTCACTGCTCTGTGTGATTGCATTTCATTTCCCAGCATGGTGGTTTTATTCATTAACCCCCAAAGTATTAAGCCTTTCCAAAGTCATTACATGTGCATTTATGGGCACCTTGGCTGGGACCAGTTCTTTGAACCATACCAAATTGACTGGGATGCTGTGCATCAGCTTATTGCACCATCTCAAGAATGGTTCAGTGATTTGCAGAGCATTCCTTGACATTTGATTATTCAAGGATGAATACCATAGTCACCTGAACAGCATTAAAAAACTAGATGAGACGCCCCACAGATCATTTCATTTGACAACTGTTTGTACTCCAGCCTAATTCCAGGTGAGTAGCATGGTGCATAGTAATGCAGCTACGCAATTATTACAATCATCTTTTGTGGGTTGTGCCTTTTCCAGAAGACTGCAAGATACAACTGCTATATTGTATTTAGTCCAGAGGCACTGAAAGGCAGAGGGAGCATATACTCATTTGTGCCTGAAGCCTTGAAAGGGTTGCTGCTTCAACCTAAAAACAGTGACCATTGTGCGAAGTGTACAGCTCCTTTCTTGCAGAAGGGTGATTTTTTTTTTTAAAAATACAAGTTCAGATTGTGGTTCCTGACAATATTGCACGGAAGCAAAATAAGCCTTGATTACATTCTTGAAAAGGAATTCCAGCTCTAGAAAAGGCATAGGCACCATAACATTGTCAGAGGAGGATGGTTTGCAGAGGGGTAGCATGTCCTCAGGACCTTTCCCCTGCTCCTCATTGCAGTAGCTATTTCCCTCTGTGCTGGTGTACTGACTACAGCACAGCTCAAATATTGCTAGGAAACTGAAGCCTGCAATATCAAAAGAAGCCTCTCCGGTTTCTAAAATTCAGAGTGTCTCTACTTGGCTCCCTGATTCTAGGTCACTAATTTTTAATGAAATTATGTTAAACAGAATAAGAAATGAACGTGGCAATGGAGAGATACCTCATTAGCCTTGGACTCAAGCAGAGCCTCTGTTTGTAGATACGGGAATAGATATAGAGTTGTACTGTTCAAAAAATTAGTGAATGGAGCTGGTTTTATGGCACTACACTAGGGACATGGAAAATATTTTGCAGTGAACAGTTCCTTCATCTTTTTTCGTCCAGTTCTGTTTTTTCTGTGCACCAGCCTTTTCAAGCTATCAAACACATAAGTCATCCATTTTCAACCATCTCACAGGCTTGGAGAAGTATGAATTTGTCCATCCAGAGGACACACAACCCCATCATGAATTTCAGCATGCATTTCCATGCTATTTTTCTTGGTTTTGAAAACCTGCATCACATACAGCAGCGTCCCTGGGAATTCATAGAATCATAGAATCACCGAGGTTGGAAATGACCTCCAAGATCATTCAGTCCAAACATTAATTCGCTTTTGGCTTGATCTTTTTATAGCCTCCCTTTGTCAGTAACAGTAATTTCACTTACATGGCGTGTTATCTGAAGATGTGCTATCTCCTTACAATCTTTCACAGTGCTGATCAGTATCAGCAGGTGACCTATTTTAAAGAAGATGAGGTAAAGAAACTTGAATCTAAAGCCAAAAGCAATCAATTTTGCCAAAAGTAGAAGAAATGAGGATTTAGGTATGATTCATGGGATAGCGCACTGACTGTCCAGTGTAAAAAGGCAACAGTGGCAGAGCCAGATAACTCACACTGCCTGCATTTCTAAGCTATCTTATTTTCGCAGAGAATGAACCACTTTAAAACTGATTGAGGAAAATACAGCATTCTCCTGTTTGTTTTTGCTGTTCCTCCTTATTTAAGGGAGGATTTAATCAGATTAAAATCTGTTCCTTTCCTAGCAAAAAACAACAACAACAAAAAAGGATAAATCACTAAAAAGCACTTTCAAAATCTCATGCCTACAACTTCAAAACAAACATGCTAATTAACTCTTCCTTTTGGCATGTTACTTATTCTAAAAGTAGAGAAGAACATACTGTCCATGCTGACTGCAAGGGTCATGAGAAGATATTTCATTCACAATTGTATTCGGTTCAGAAATCCCAAACTAGGAAATAGTTGTTGCTCGGGTTGCTCTTTTGATGGAATTACGACCTTTTGCAGATCCTGTGTGTTCCAAGCATTTGAAATATTCACAAATTAGTACCACCACAGTCAAATGGTTCAAAGCCTTGCTGCCAGTTGTATTTGAGTTTCCTGTTTTTTTCCTTTCCTTGAATTCCACAGAGTGAAATTAGCTGTAGTTTGCCAGTATGTGTTTCGTTTCAAAGTGCCGAAAAGCTGCTGACTGTCTGCCAGTTATTCAGTTAAAAACAAGAATAGCTGAGAACATCTTCCAACTTTCGATTACCTTCTGCTGCAAATTTGCATTTAGATCCACACAAAGATCGAACCATCACTGAATATGCAGAAAACAGATATAAAAAAGGCTTTTCTATACCAAATGGTATGTAAAGCACTGCTTGATTAAGATTAAACTGAACATTGTCCAGTTTTCACAAAAGATAAAGTTACTGGATTCCTCTATTTCAGATCACAAAGACACCCTCAATATTTAAAGAAGGTGCGGCTTTGCTGGTTTCAGCAGAGCTACACCAGTTTATACTAGGTAAGGATCTAGCATTACATTTAGAAACGCTCTCTTGAGAACACTTTATCGTGGCATGCTGAAAAAACTACTGGGGTAATAGCTTTAAAACACAGTAAGCAATTTATACTGTGTAACTTTGTGGTAAAGGATATTTGATTTTATTTTGTTCTGTTTCATTTTTGAATTTAGCCAGGTTAGTATATGGCTCATCCAGTGAGGTTTTTTTTCAGCTGACTTAAAAATCATAATTTTCTGTGTCATAATTTGTATTTAGTTCGGGTAATTGCCTGTTCCCCTAACCATCAGAACCGTGACATGAGTGCAGGTATTTTTCTTGCATAGCATGGAATTGTCATAATCAATAACAAGCAAAGTAAAAGCGTGCATTAAAAAATAATGGTTATTTCAGCAAGAACTACTACTGTAGTGACTATTTATATAAGCAACTGCACTGATGCTAGGAGTGTCTTTGGAGTTTGGAGTTTTATAGTGGCAACAAATTTAAGGTGGATCCAAAAAGAAGAACGGGTTTAAATTGGTTGGATATGAAAATTGAGGATCATTTGCAATGTCTGGATTGTTTGATCCAGAATATATCCAAGCATAACTTTGAGTATCCACACTGTCTGCATCTGAGCTATGCTGCATATACACATATGGTCTAATCTTCATGAGCAGGGCTTTTTGAATGGCTTAGTCTACATTGCCTCCTCTGGCTTCCACCCAGGCATGTCCCCCTGATCTTTCCCTCCTGACCCTGAAACTTTGAAATAAATGAACCCAGAGTCATTGGTTCCTCAGTCCTTTCTGGATGAGAATGGATAGACAAGCAGCAATAGCATGCATTTCAGCAAGTAGCACTGAACAGGTGGAAAGTATCCACCTCCAGGTACTCTCCTAACCAGACAGTCGTTCAGTGATGTCTACAGTGGAGAATGTGGCAGGATGTAGAAATTACAATTACAGTGATATCTCATTTTTTGAAGTTTAGTCTTATAACATCCATTTCATCTGCTAGCTGGATTTTTCCCAGCATGTCAAATTAAAAAACACCTGCTTGTGTAAGTCCACCAGAGCACTACCTTTTAGTAACTTTTAGAAGCAGTTAGTTTCTTTTTCATACTGTTAGTGAGTAAAGGTTAAATACAGTTTTCTGTTATAAAGCCAACTACTGTTGGCTTGAGTTTGAGGTGGTTGATCCTGTCCTGGCTACAAAACTGTATCACCATGCTTTCATCAAGAGAATCGAGGGAGGATATCAGCTTTATTATTTTTAGGATCATTTATTTGAGTCCTGCAGAAGAATGGCAGCAAATCACTGCCTACAAATGTTGCCTGAAGGTGACCGTAAAATTGTTTTATTTATAAACACAATGCTTGTTTCCAAGAGCACCTATTATAATATATTACAAAGGCTGGTTTTATACCTGAATGGAGAGATATAATCGCTTCTCTGTTTTAAAACCTTCTGCCTTTAGCTCATCATAGAGCAGTTTGCTTTTATCAGGAAACAAAGGAATAACTGAATCATTTTGATGCTATTGTCTGCGTAGTACATTTTCACACAATTCACTGAAGATCAGTAATCTCTTTTTCTCTGTGGGGTTCTAAAATTATCTACAGTAAATGGCAACTGTGATAAAACAGAATATTGAGCTTCCCTGATCCTGTCACTGAAAAAAAACCATTACAGTAGAGATTGTAAAGGCAGAGCAAATATGTCAGGACTACATGACCATCACCCAAAGCTGCCAGCTTCCTCAGCTGGTTCTGGTCTCTGCCATTGAAAAGAACAAATGGCTCACTGCACTGAAGATGTCTGAGGTGACTTTCCTCCATTGACTACAGTATGTTTTTTTCCCTTTAATCCCTAGTAAATGTTACTTACATTTTCAATAGAATACTTTCTAGGCAAGCCCTTACACTAAGACTACAGGCTATACTTTCTGTGTAAAGGAGCAGAAATTGATACTGTTGTTCTTCAATATGTTTTTTCCTGTAGTCTCTAACACCACTGTATTTATACTCTGAAGATTTCCAAATATGATACGTCACTGACCTGGAAACAAGGAATACTGATGGCTTTTCCAAATTGCCAGTACATTCCAGGATAATGCACAATGTGAAATGTCATGACAAGTCTACTATGGGGATATGTCTAATACCTCATCTCTGACTAACCCAAATTTAACCTGAGGTAGAAATCAATTGAAGGATTGCTGCTCACAGCACAATGGCTCTTAAAAGTCAATTTCTCACAAAGACAGTGCACTTGTAAAAGCACACTAAGGATATAGTAGAAGACTACACAAAAAAAATGATTTACAAAACCAGTGATACAAGTCTACTGAAAAAACCAAGAAGAACAAAATAAGGAAAAGTGCACTTCATTGACCTGAAGTGACAAATTCATGAAGTGTGTGGAACATTTAGAGGAAAATGAAAGGACGGTAAAGTGTATGAGACCAAAATCATCTTTCAGTGTAAATTTTGCATCTATAACTTCAAAGGTTGAAGCCTCTGTGTGAAATTGCTTTATAAGAATTCCAATGTTAACGCATAGCAAAATCCTGAATAGTTTTAAAATGACAGTACCATGTGTATGTTATCAATAAATTATTGATCTTCAGAATCATTACTGCAGGCTCAGTATTCCCATGCATGGAACATCTGAGCTCTATCAGGAGGGAAAATGAGGGCGCTCAACATTTAGAGGAGTGCCTGTGCTTTACAGTGTCATAAAGGAGATCTACTGTTCACTAACACAGTAGTGAAATTATTCTTCGGCTTTAAAAAGAAATTATATCGTCTTTTTCAGAAACAGTGTCGTCTCCCCTATCATAGATGTCATAGACTGGAAGAGTTTTCAGTACTATCACTCTGTGAGCCTGCATCGAGGTGTTTTTGATTGGAAACTAGATTTTCACTGGGAACCAGTGCCAGAGCATGAAGAGAAGGTACGACAGTCTCCCACCAGCCCTATCAGGTAACAGTTCATTAGCTAACATGCCTCCACTCACTTCAACAGAACAATTTGGGCAGTCTTCCAGCTAATAAAAGAGAGGCATGGTTACTTGCATTTGCTTGGTTAATGTTTTTTGAAGGGGATGGCTTTTTGGCTTAGATTAAGATTGTTTGGCCTTTAGCATTCATTCTAAGTAGATTGCAGTTCTGCTTTCAACATGACAAATGTCTTACGCACAACTAGAAGCAACTACTCTACAACTTGACCAGACAAAGGTATCGAGGTTTGTAGGGAAAGCAAATGATAGACCATGTAGAGTTAAAAGTCTTAATCATTATGTGTATCTGTAGTTTTCAATGTACATATACTTTACACTTTTTACTGTTCTGAGCCTGATTCAACAGTTCAGAGCTTGGCTCTCTTCCCCAGGTAAATCCTAGAATTCAATTCCAGTTGTTCTTTGATAATTAGTTAATATGAGATTATAAGGGGTAATATTCAATAATTTTTGATATTATCTCCTCCACAGAAATGGTGGGGTTTTCATCCTTCATATAATTCTCTGTCCAAAACAGTTGTTCACTTCCAAACTACTATCTACACAGGAGTCCTGCAGTAGCTGGTGCAGTAGTTGCCATGGATCGACATTACTTCCAAAACATTGGAGCTTATGATTCTGACATGACCATGTGGGGAGCTGAAAATCTAGAGCTATCTATAAGGGTAAGAACCTTAATTAAAAGATGAAGTGCTGGTAACTATTGGGTTTTGAAGGGATCTGAATGAAAAGGCAAGAAGTGATTTATAAAAGCAATTAAGTGTAGAACTTCTTGAGGTATGGCAAATATCACTATACTTTCAGAATTCTACCTCATGCTCTGTGATCTGTCAGGACTATACAGGAATACGCAGATGCTGTGAGTTAGGAGCATTATGTCAGGAGAAGGAAGTTTCACTATCACTGTTTGCCTGAGGTCAGAGTCACTGGTTTAGATACCTTCTGAGAGCTGCCTCTTCTACTTTGGCATGCACCAAATGAAAAAATTGCTTTTATTTCTTTGCCATCTACTTTAAATATCAAATTGTTCATGTTATATTGTGTGCATTAGTTTTGGCTGAATATGAAGAGTAATTGATATTAAAAAGCAACAAAAATTGCAGACACAAAGCATAAAGTCTTTAAAGTCCAAGGCAGAAGAAGGCACGCCCCCAAGTCTCTTCACTACCCTGCACTGTCTGTGTACAGGAAAACATAAAAGGATATAAATGGTAATACTGCATCAAATCAAAGGTCTGTCTTGCACAGTATCTTCTCTGTGTCTCCGTGTCTGTGGGGAGCAGTGTATGAAGAAGCACATCGTGATGTTCTTTCTGTTTCCAGGAATACGCAGGTTAGGATGTCCTGAGGGGAATCTATAGTAAAGGAGCTTCTTTTCAGATGCTTTAGAAACTTTGACAATTAGCATTCAGCCACTGCCCAGAGTGGCCTTTATCTCAATGAGTGACGCTAATCTGGCTTTGCATTCTCACTATTACTGGTCTGCAAAGCCAGTTGTGCTTTACTAGCTACACAGAAGATAATCTCTTTTTGCACCTTCACCTGTGTTTCAGACCTGGCTCTGTGGTGGCTCTGTAGAAATCATTCCATGCTCCCGTGTTGGGCATGTCTATCGAAATCATATTCCCCATGCTTTCTCCTATGAAGAGGCCATTGTGAGGAACAAAATCCGAATAGCAGAGACTTGGCTGGGTTCTTTCAAAGAGAACTTCTACAAGAATGACACAGTGGCTTTCCTAATCAGCAAGGTAAAGACATCTGCAGCGGTCTGCTTCTGAGGGAAGGACTGTGTGTTGTGGTAGGTGATGGTGGTGGGATGGTAGTGTGGGTGTCTGTGTACAAACATTCAGTAGGCATGGCACCAGGTAGAGTTTTTCCTTTTTAAAAACCTGCTGGTGGAAGAGCTATTAGATCAGGAAAAAGAGAAACCTGTGCCTAAGAGTTGTTTGCTGAAGTTGTCAAATATCTTAGAGTATGATTCTGTCTCCAGATGACTCCTTCTTCAGGCTGCCTAGCAAGTTGTGGTTTGGTTTTCCACCAATGACAGCATATTTGATAACAGTCATCTGAAGTGGAGCCTAGCTGCACTGTGTGCTTGAAAGATCTTTTTGAAGGATTCATTCTTCATTGCTGAAGGCATCTAGTATGTGATTCAAGTAATATTCACTGGCATGTGGCAAACTGTGGTGTCTCTCCTACTCTTAAGATAATATATCTGAGTGCTCTAGTGACTGAAAGTTTTCTTCCCAAGCTGACAGAAGCAACTGTCTGTAACTGAGGAAGTTAGATCTCACCATTTGTATTTTTTCAAGTTACTTTATCATTAGAAGCATCACAGAGCCAGCAGTGCAGCCTCCAGAGATTTGGGGTCCCAGTAGCCTGGCATGCAGCCACACTTGAACCATATACCAGCTACATACCACCCAACAACAGAAAGGCCATGCTTGTTTTTAAGCCACTGTGTGATCCACTGCAGATCATGGTCAATCAAGGGACTGCATATGCCGTGTATTACAAACTGCTGGATGTTGTATTAGGAGCTATGGCAGTAAAGCTTTTAATGTTGCAGCAGTTTTCCAGAATGGAAAATGGCTCCCATACCTTTTCTTGTACTGGTATCCTCGTCTACAAGGCAACGGACAAACCTGTGAACAGTTTTGAATAATAATTAAAAAAAAGCATCTTGAGTTAATTGAGCAATGCCATGCTTTTGAGGAGAAGATTCCCTGTAAACAGCTGGGGACACCATGGGTCAGTGCCTTGCAAAGTTTCCCAGTAAGTTTCCCATTCAGTTTCACTCTCATTTCAGCCCTTCATGTCTTTGCAGCGCTGGGCACCACCTAAGAAAGCAGATCCAGCAGTGGCTGCATCACAGTGGGGAGAGGAAAAAAGCCACGTGCCAGTGGGGTTTTTCTCCTGCCACCTAGTGTGACCTCCTTAGGCTCCACCAGTGGGTCTGCCCCTCCAGTCTGGCTCCTGTGCTCATGCTTGAGCCCAAGACACACATTCAATTTTTAATTCTGTTTTCACTTTTTAAAAAGGCTTCTCCCTCCATGTCTGTGCAGTAGTTTTTAATTCCACTGGCCAGGATTTCATCATCTGACTCACAAGGCTTACAGCCATGTAACAGAAAGGAGGATTGTAAGCCAGGTCTTTTAAGATGATTTTTATGATTAAGTCATTTAATTATTTCCTGAAAGCCATCCTTGTCAACTCAGAAGCAATTTTCTGAGCTGAAAACTACAGCCATCGATGATTTCACTTACTACCTATGAGCACCATGACCTTTTGCCTGAGAGTTTATTCTAGCCAGGGTACTTTTAGCACAAAGTATGATGCTCCTTCGAATGACCAATTGTACGATCTCGATGTTCAGAATACCAGAACATAAAAGGCCTTTTTCTCCATTCCTTACCTTCATAGCCAATACCATCAGCCTGTCAGTACAGTGAGATGTTGTTCAAGACACAAGCAAGCAGTGACATTACTGCTGCTCTGCTGCCAGGCCTGCAGAGAGCCCTGCGGGATTGATTGCATGGCAAGGCTGAGCGGAGCCACCTATGGGGCACTACGAGCCTTGAAATAGCATTGCCCAACACTGGAAATAAAAAATGAGCCCCATTTAGACTGCTTTATAAGTCTTCCCATTTTATGGTCGAAATTACATCTTGCACAGGATGCCTGTAGTGTGAGCACTAATACAGATGAATAAGGCTCTCTGCAGCTCTCCATGGTTTCAGCCATGGTCTCTTTTTCTTTTTCTTTTTCTTTTTTCTTTTTTTTTTTGTGTGTGTGTGTTTTGTTTGTTTTATTTACAAGCACAGTTTCCTTTCAGATTGGTTTACAGGGCTAATGAGTCTCTTTAGATTATTTACACTACTTATTCAGCATGAAACGCACACTGTAACTAGCACAACAAAATGAGATTAACTGCCGCAACCTTCTTCAGCCAAAGCAGCCTCTGGAGAAACATCTCTTTTTAGGGGAAGCGTTTTACTCCTCTATTTCCCTGTTACAAGGAAACCTCTTAGGGCCAGGTTTGTGAGGTGCTGAATTGCTGAACTTTGTTGTTTTGCTTATTGAATGTAGGGCTGACATTAAATGATGAGGTTCTCTTTAGCATATTGCAACTGTTGAGATTTGCCAGTGCAACTTACGTGGTCTGGCATGATTGGTACACACCTTTAGAAACTGATGCTTCTCTCTTCATCTCCAAGGCCCTTTGTTTGTCACTGATTTTCAAGCATGTGGCAAAGGCCTTTTTACTTCCTTAAGGCTGCTGAGAAATGGCCGAGCTAAGGAAAGTTATTTACAAGCAATTCTTTGCTTATGTTCCCAGTTCTAATTTCTGACATAGGAATCCACACTGCTGTCCTGGAATCTAAAATTACATTTCCTAAATGTAAATATATGAAAGGGGAAATCTACTACTGGCAAGAAAGAGGAGACCCTTAAAGGTGGCGGGACTTCTTGTAGTATCTGGGTGCTGAGAGATTTAGAAAAGTGTTTCGTGTGCTTTTGTATCTACAGTTTAGACACTTACCTGCTGAGGAGGTTTTCGGAATCCTGTTGGTCATCTTCAGGTGCTAAATACCCTCAGATACTCAGACCCTTCAGTCCTTTGCAGTGACGGTGCCCATAGCTGCAGCAGGGGTTGATGGTATCTGTCTTTTTTCAGAACAGAGTTGCTACTAGGATTGTGTGTATGCAACTTAAGAAAATACATAAATCTAGAAAGTTTTTATACCTTTATAGTCACAAAACACATTTACCAACTCCATTTAGCAACTGCCAGATAATTATTAGATTAGCTTCATATTAGGCCAAATTCTATTCTTAAATCTTCTGATAACAGAGGACTGACACTTTTTTTTTTTTTAATTTTGGGGTAAATTCTGTACTGAATGACAATCTGAATCCCACTGATTTCAGTGCAAAAAGTATCAAACTTGGCCCGGACAATTTTAATTAAAAAGATGATGAAGTCTGATGTATCTTGCAGGACAACAGCTATTTTAAAGGAAATACCTATTTTCACAGCATGTGCTACTTCTGAAACACAAAGCTGGAGAAAGAGTACAGCTGGTCCTCTTCTTTTGCCTAATCTTGAGAGCCACGTATGATGTATAACATGCAGGATAGAAGAAGTGGTGGAAATAACTCCTATGCAGTCATTTTCATTTCTAGCATCTCTAACGCAAACAGAGCAGTAACCTTTTTTGCCCTGTGCTTTCTCCATGAAGGCAGAGAAACCAGACTGCAGTGAGCGTCTTCAGCTACAGAAGAGACTGGGCTGTAGAAGTTTCCAGTGGTTTATAACAAATGTGTACCCTGAGCTCTCCCGGCCTGAAGACACACCAAGATTATCTGGCAAGGTAAGAGAAAATGTACAGGAAAAAGGATTTGCGTTTTTCCATTGCAGACCCCAGTATCGCTTGCATATACTAGTTAGTATTAGGTACTCAGTATCTATACAGTGAGAGGCTGTTCCTACTTTGAAAAGCTTTGAAAAGAATGGAAGAAGCAAAAGGACTGAAGAGAACAGCCAGTCCAAATTCTCACATAAACCTTGAACTCCAGCCAAGAGATGAGCTCAGACTTTATAGTTTGGTGTCACAGATCAGAGGATCCTAAACTTACATTCTTTAGGTGTCATTAAAAAACAGAAAAGATCTGTGTTGCTCCATTCAGATGGCAATTGCAACAGCATCTGGGATTTCTCTATGCTGATCCACGTGTATGAAGGAAAAGAAGCATTTCCCCAGTCCTGCACTGCCCCCAAAGACAGAGGTGATAGCGATAGCAGTTCCTTTGCAGATTGTGTACAGGACATGATACTAATCTTTTTTAAATCATTAAAATATGGATTTATTCCAGGAAACTCTACTGGACAGGATTTCCCCTCAAAAGGCAACAGGTCTACTAATTAAGTCACACACTGATATCTGTAGACAAATTTTACTGCATCCTTTTACTGTTTTGTCTGTTCCTTATTACCAAGGCTTGCTTGAGAAAAGCATAACTGTGAATCACGGGAAATGTTTTTTCCCTCTGGAATATCTCTATTTTTGCCAAATACCATGTCACGTTGAAGGGCAATTTTCCATTAGCAAAAACGTAGTTCAGACAGATTTCTTTTAACCATCATAATAGTTAAAACCAGGGTATCTCTAACTTAAAGCTTATTAGGTAACACTGACCTTTGGTGAGACTCACCCTTGTTATCAGATCACTTTGCAAGATCAACATGTAAGATCTAGTCTGAAAGAAAAAAAATACTGCCTGAATTACATGCAAAATCATGTATGATAAGGGGATATAATCATAAAAAAAAGGTAGCTGAAGGATATTTTCTTGATATCTGTGCTTTATTTCAGTATAAACATTTATTTACAGCTTTACAATACTGGTGCTGGCTTCTGTGCAGATTACAGACCTGGAAGGGCCTTGGCAGATGGCTCTATCAAACTCTCTCCTTGCAGTAACAGCCTCACCCAGGTACTGTATATTTTCCATATAGAAGCACTGCATTGGACTTAGGGAACTGTTCAGAAGATATTCATGTAAACATTTGGGTTGACATCCTTGGAAATAATGTGTTCAGAATTAGGTGTGCGCTAAGGCAGTGTTCCACACCTTTCTGTAGCTGAGCATCATTTGAGAAATGGCAGCGTTCCATGCCTGAGACCAGATCCCCACACTTTGTTCCAGCACACACTGTTACGTGTAGTTGTAGTAGTTATTTCATGGAACGTGGAGAAAATAATGCCTAGGCATAAAAAGTATGCATCAATTTTGGAATAACAGAGGTAAGTTTTCCCATATTCTAGTGCCCATAATAGACAGGAGGGAAATCTGTGTAGACTGGCAAGGTGTCATTAGACTAGCAAGTTCTTGCACTGAGAGAAGCCAAACCAGTACAGACTGACTGCAGATATTTGCTCTAAGTCCCAATGAAGTTTCACTGCTCACAGTCAGCTCAGGGTGAGCTGCAGGCACATTTTTAACTGCAATGTGTACAGACACTTTAGAAACACCCTTCTGTTCAAATATTTATTAAACTAGAAAGACTTCTTGTAGAATGGGTTTACTTCATATGTAATTACAGTCCACAAAGTCTTTCCTCAGAAAAATAGTCTCAGGCAAGTAGCTATGCCAAAATTAGCTGGGGAGATTGCCTTGTTGATTCTCCTTCATTCATGTTTGGGTGGCATCTAACAAACAGGAGTGAGAAAATTAATGTTGGAGTGAACGTTTAAAATGAATTGGGATGCCCTTCCATCACTGTTCAAACAAACCCTCCTTCTTCCAGCACTTTGAATATAACAGCATGAAGGAAATCCGTCTCGGGTCTGCTCCTCTGTTTTGCCTCGATGTCAGACATGGGAAGGTTATCCCTCAAAACTGCACAAAGGAGACAGATAACAGCGAGCAGCATTGGGACGTCCAGGAGGTCAGTACTGACTGCCACAAGGGGATGACTGCTGGTGGCAAGTGTGCCATCATTGGGTAACTGACAGGATTCATGTGTAGGGAAGGGATGATGTAGCTGAAGGGCAATTTTCACTTCTGTTCTATTTTCACTCAGGAAATTTAGGAGGCTGTTAATCTGTTTACACTGCCTGTGCAAAATAAATTTGGTTTAAAAACACAAATTACCGAAATCCTACCTACATTTACAAACCCTTATTTTAACTGTTTAACTTACTGGCTTTATAGAAAATACAATCAGAGGCGAGGTTGTAAAAGTAATAGGTTGTGAAAATAAGAGCAGGATAAATCCTTGCCCGCTTCTTTTGGATAGGGGAAGGCACTGTGAATCCCAAGTTCTTCCAAATAAGAGCCCCATGGAAGTAGGGAAGTCTTTAAAATGCCTCCTGTATTGCAAGAGAAGGACAAACCTCTTATAATAACAGCTCAGTATTACTCAGACTTCATCCATCAGAGTAAGAACTCCTCACAAGATTGAAAAATGTCATGCTCTAGGACAGCCTGAGAAAACAGAAGTCAGTGCAGTTGTAGGGATGCTGCGATCCTCAGGTACAATACCTGCTGTAATTTGTTTTGATTCCTAAGAGAAGGACTGGTCCTTTTCAAATTTCGTGGTCTCTAATACTGTAGTTGATGCTGATGACAACATTTACCCATAGAAAAAAAAAACTGGTGGGAAAGAGATTTAGAGAGTTCTGCACTTATGAATCCTGTCAGTTTCCAAAGAAGCTATGTGTTCTCACAATGCCCTGGGCTCAAAGCTAAACCTAGTGATCATGTTTAGAGCAATACTAACATATTTTTGAACAACCAGTCATTACCGAAAACCTAATTATACATTAAAAAATCAGAAACATGGCCTAGTTTTTACTGGAAATCTCTCATTTTTTATTTGTTCTTTCTTCCCCTTCTCCTCTCACACTGTAGAATGGAATGATAGTCCATGTCCTTTCTGGCAAATGCATAGAAGCAGTGAAGAGTGAAGATGAGGACTTGTTTTTGTCTGTCTGTAACAAGAACACAAATCAGCTGTGGCAATTTGAACGTTCCCAAGGGCTACGTCAGAGATAACTGGCAGGTCTGTGGGGAGATCAAGTCTCCAAAATTTATCATTACTTCTCTTTGGGATTCAAGATATGAACATTTCCCACAAGGAAAAGAAAGATGTTTGTGTTTGCTGTAGTATACAAGGAAGCTAGGAAGGTCGTCCTTCAAAAGCCTGGCTCTTGCTGCTGGTTCCTGGTTTTTCAGCTCAAGCTAAAATTTCCATTATTCTGTGAAGCAGGGAATAAAGATACTGTGAGCATCAATAGGTTCTCAACTCTGCTACTGCAGAAGACAGTTCAGTTTACTATTTGAAGGAAATGTGGGAAACTGGCTGCCAGACAGCTTGTCTTCCAGCCTATTCTGTGACTTCTGAGGATACAGGAAAATGAATGTTAGGGAAACACTTGAAACTGTAAGAGGACGTCAGCCAAATCAGGAGAGGAGTTTAATCTAGTTGTACAGTGCACTCGACTCATATGAAACAAAGTAAGTTTTATATGTATAAAAGTAGTAGGTGCTTTCATGTGTAATAGCTAAAATCTTGTTTTCCAGCCTGAGCCAGATTTCTATCATCCTTAAGACAGCACGATTCATAAATTAGTACTTAATTAGGCACTAACTGCTTTAATTGCTTTGGAATACCAACAGTCCGCAGAGTTTGGCACACTCTTCCTTATATCCTTCATCCAGAGTCTAATTGGATGGGATAATGAGGCTGAATTATTAACAACTTTTTTGTTTCAGTTTTCATGAAATCTAAGAACAACTCTTAGAAAAACTTTTGTGAAATATGGAAGAAAACTGAAGCAGATTTGAGAGAAGACTGGTAGCTCCCTGCTTATTGTGAAATTGAAAGTACCAGTGACATTCATTTGTTCTTATAAAGCTTTGGGATGAGCTCATTATTACTGCAGTGACAAAAGTGCTGGTTGGAAAGAACAAAAGAAGGGAAATGACAGGTTTCAACACTGGCTATCTAGGAAGAAAATACTGATGTCTGCTTCTACTTGCTTGCTGCCCACTGTACTGAGTAAGTCTTCTACACTGTGAGTTTTAGCCATGAAGATCTTTTAGATTGTCGCTCTCATGGGTCTCCCATCTGATCTGCAAAAGGTAACAACATGCGTAATTTTCTAAAGAAGCTTCTTCTGTAGGGCCTGCATTCCCACTGACCTCTTATTTCTCACAGAAGTGACTGACAGTTCATGTTAGGTAATGAGAATGGTCTCAGTATGCGCTAGCAAAGCAAACTTCTATCAATATTTTGTCAGGGCACTTGCAGTTTTGGAGTTAAAACAAATAATTATGACAGTTTCCAAGAGCCTTGTAGGACAGAAGAATGAAGATCTGGGAGTTTTCCCATGTCAGCTCCACACCTGATTTATTGCATGAAGCAATCATATATACATATATTTATTAAGGGGGAAGGACATTGTTAATGAAACCTAAGGTGATGTTGATTTTTTTTTTTTCAAGAGATGGAAAGAAAACTGCTTTCTTATAAAATGTACAGCATAGTGCGTGAGCTTCAGACAAAGGAAGGAACAATACTCAGCTCAGAGTATTCCAGTGGCCGGCTCTTCGTTAACCGTAATACATTTGTTTCAAGTGTATAAAATTGGCTACAACAGAAGACATGAGCAGCATTCTGTGTTATGTTGTCCAAAAAATTCCCCACTGAGGTCCCTGCTTGGTTTGAGTGCTGCAGTTTCCACATCATGTTCAGGCACCACTCCAACCACTCTAATTACCACTCACTCTTTCTTTGATAGCACCAGAACCCAATGCCATTTGCTGCTATGTCATTTAAAATTCCCCGTGACACTCTTGAAGACGCTTCAGTTTTTAACTGAAAGGATGGTAACAGAACAAGTGATCTATGATCACTGCCAGATCTAGGGTGAGAAAAGACATTCTCTGAAATCACAGAAGAGTTGAGTGAAATGCTGTTTTAATGAAATGTGATTCCTTTCTTTTGTTTTTCTTTTTTAATTATGACAGATTTTTTAATTATGTATTATTTATTCTATTTTGGACTCTACACTGGGAATGTCATTCCTTCAGCATTTTGCTTCGTGTTTCAAAAATGTTTGTACAAATATAACTGATCACAAGGGGGATTCATCATCATGAAGAATGAAAATATTTTTGTTCAGAGAGGAAAAGTTTGGAATAAAACATAAAAGCTGTGGAGATCCTCATCTAATACTGCTTTTTAACAGAATTATCAGAGCCTAGAAAGTAACGTTTGCTGTAGATATGTGTACATTAGAAAAATGTTACATAATATCTCTTCCAACAATAAAATTAAAACATATTGTTCTGAACAATATAAAGAATAATTACTACTATACTTGTTGTGTTTAGTAACATAGTACATGTATGTTTGGTTTCCAAGGGGACTGCACTTCAGAGCACATGACAGAAAGGAGTTACTGCATGGTCCAAGAGGTCTCTGTATGGGGACAGCAAAGGGAGGGGGATTGTGGGCCATATCACACAGAACACTTCCCTCTAATATAAACATGACCTGTTATGACACACACACACACACAAACCAACAAAACAAAACAAAGGGAAAACATCTATCTCCTGCTTTGCCTAGTTTTCTTCCTGCATACTTTTTAGATTGGTTGGTTGGTTGGTTGTACCAACACCGTTTTCCCATGGTGGCCATTTACTTTGCCTCTGTTGTCACATCTATGAACTAGATCCTTCTCCTCGTGTAGGTTTCACAGAGAGCTCAATAAAAGGTCTCTGTTCTAGGTGCCAGTTTATTTTCTTCACTCCTGCACATTTTTTCATACAACATAAACAGAAAGCAATGCTTCGAGCATCACAAAACATGGAATTACTTTTAGCTCTTTATCTAGACAGGGACAACATTTCAGGTTCCTCTAATTCCCACTGACAGGAGAGAAATGTAGTAACAAAATGTTTCAGGCAAAATGGCATAGAAGCGTTAACTCCGAAGACCTCTGCAGTAGAGCCAGGGGCAAGAGCAAAGGAATTCCAGCATTACAGGAACAAACACCTTGTATTCTAACCCCACCTTTTCTTTGAATTTGGCAACCCAGGAATAATGAATGCTCTGAGCCAAACCCACCCATGAAGATGAGTTAAAAGGTCAGATTAAAGAACAGGTCACCTTCTGCCTGATGATGCTTACTACGTATCGGGTTTACTCCTCTTCCAGCTAATTGGAAACAGAATATAAAGGCCTGAAGTATTAACTTCACTTACTTTAAAACGCAGACCCAGTGATGCAGTCAGTACCAGCAGGAGCCTGGGGTTCATCCTGGTAGCTGAGGTGTCACCACCAGCACAGAGAAATGGAACTGCAGCATTTTAATACGCACATTAACCTCAAGTCTGAACAAGGGGATGACCAGAGCAGCCTTTATGCCAAACCCATTAGTACAGACTGATTGGGGCATCTCTCATTCCATGTGCAAGTGCCTCCAGGTCCTTTGTGACTACAGTTTTCTCCAGGATGGAACGGGGCTATGCTGAGGCAATCAAGACAGCAGCCCAGATTTCTTTTCATGACATCTGGGCAGTGAAGTGAGTGAGAGCTTTCAGTTTCTGCCTTTGCACCTTATGTCTCATTTTATCTCCAGCAGTTTGATTCAGATTATAAAGATATTGGAAAGTCTTATACAAGAGAGTCAAAAAGGAGCGTTTGCAAATATTGGTAACTTCTTGGCTTACATTTTTAATCTATGCAAACTGCACTATTTCCGCCCTCAATAAAGCATACCTGCGCACAGTGAAATGTTTTGTTTCTATTCTTCTTCTTTACGACATAATTGATGAATGCCTCTTTTTCCTCATGCAGCACAATGGCTGGTCTGCAGATAAGCCTCCAGTGGCAATGCTTTCAGTTAGCCACCCCTTAATGGTCTTAAAGAAATCCATCAACATCTTAGAAGGGGGCTGATTTTACAGTCCTTTGCTATCATTTCTATCAGTTGCAGGGGAAGAATTGGAACAGGACTACAGGGGAGCAGAATCTCTGCAAAGTGCAGTCTCTGGCACACCATCCACACAGCTTATGGGTGCTTTGTCACCAGGTGCTTTGGAATGGAGCACTGCTGAAACAACCTGCCTATGTGATAGGAGGCACAGTACTTTTGCTATCTTTCTAGCTACAAATGGTGGATTTTGTAAAACAGCAGCTCACCTGTAGATTATTACACAAAAGACACAGCAGAATTCTGATGACAGAGAACAGACACAGGCGTCAGGATTGTAGTGAAGTTCTCTTTTTTGGCTTGAACCTAAATGATGCACAGATTGACCTAAAGGCTGAATGCATCATTCAGTTTTTAAGGAGCTGCGCTATGAACTTTGTTGAAGCCCTTGACATTTGATAATACCATCATGATATTTATTTTCACTGAAGGTAAATTTGTGTTACAAATTCAGATGATGAAAATAATCATTCTTTTAAAATGTGTATTATATAAAAATACTGTAATCTAATTTATACACTTATTCAGAAGATCGCTAACATAAATCTCCATTCTTTGCCATTTATTTATGACTTTCTCAGTCTTGCAGGCTGGTAAGAATTAATCTAATAATGTCCTTTATGTTGTTATAGGCACGGATAAGTTTTAAGGGATTATACCCTTTGGTTTTATGTTTTTCATAGGATTTTTTTCTCAGCTTCTTAACTTAATATCCTATTAAGGTTTAAACTGTTTTTTACAGTCTTTTTCTCATCATTTTAATTTGACATTGACATGAAAAATTTCACCACACATATGAAAGAAAATCAAACAGTATTTTGATGCATCAGTTCATTTCTAAAGATTCTGAACATCAGATATAAAAACTTGAGTAGAAATCACTGGGAAGCTGCTTCATGCACAATCTATCTTGTCAATCACTCTTCGTACACATGGCTTGGGATTACTGAACAAACCAAAAGCTGCAGATAAATCAAAATGTTTAATGTGATATATTGCATTAACACCTTCCTCTTTTTCTGTCCTTTTTATTAGCCTACATTGCATGGAAATGCTTAGAAATCAAAAGCCAAGCAGCGAACAAAGAGCCAGTTTCATAATCAGAGTATTTCAAGTGGGCAGATGCATCATGTCGATTAAAAATAAGGCTTACAGAAAAATCCTCAGTGGCCATGTTGTCTATCTCATACACAGGCTTTTTGTCTCCTTTTCTCATTTGCATGTGTGTCACACCCCTGGAAAACTTCTCATCTGGGGAGCTGAGAGCTCCTTTAATTTACGAATCAGTCAACAAAATCACTTATCTGACTGAGCAACGAGTGCTTGTGCTTATGTAGCCTACAGAGCACTGCTCATCACATGCTACCTTAGCTAGCCCACAGACTGTGGCAAAAGTCCCTTCTTCAGGGCAGTTTCCCATTGATTCCTTTCCATACAGAAGCAAAGGAAACACCAGTTTCTTAGTGGAATGAGCCTTGATCAGTCAGTAATGCCTGTGTAAATAGGCACACACACAGCCTTAAGAACAGAGGCTGGTGCTGATGCTACGGAAATAACTTTTGACTTCTACTTAAACAATGGGCTGTCTGAGCGCCAGCTCCTGCTCTTGGAACCACCTCATGCTTGCGGCCAGAACTGTACTCTTAAGGTTCCCAGTGCCAAGAACAACTCTTAAATCGGTGATGAGAGGGAATGGTGAAACAAAATAGGTCTTGAACGTGAAAAATAACCTGATAAGCAAAATGAGTACAATGAGAGCATAACTTGCTAATTACAAGAAAACAGCATCTTTTCTGAAAAACGTTTTCATCCAACATTAGACATTGTAACACAATGCTGAGGCTTGGCAGAGGATGCCAGCTCCTTTTGCAGAGCTTCCGAGGTCTCTGAGTTCAGTTTGGTTTCAGGATGGAACAAGAACCAGTCTCCTTTGCAAAGTGGAGCAGAGCTGGGATTCTCAGCGGAGGTGCAATGAGAGGTGGCCGCATTGCCTACAGCCTGCTGCCAGGCTCTGTCTCCTTCTCGGCCCATCACAAGGAAGAACATTTGCCTCTGGGATGTTTTGCTTTCAACCAGCAGGCAAATCTTGATAAAACTTGGTTTGCTCAAGTTTTCTTAGCCAGCTCGAGTGAAATTGTTAGTAACAATTACATGCCAGCAAAGACTGCAGGCTCAGCAGAAAGAAGAAAATCAATATTCATTTTATAAGAGGGAGAAATAACTGAGGGAAGTAGAAAATGAGAAAAGCTGAATTCAATTTCAGCTTCCAAGTACATCCATTCATTGATTTTACAGCGCTGGAGGACAGCAGAAGAGCCCAACATGGCCTCAACTATAAGAGCAACCCTAGGTTTATGTTGCAAATGCTGGCTCCTGCTGGAGTGCCTGGCAGGGAAAGCTTTTTCTCTACGTTTTCATGTGTTCAGGCCATATGTACTTTCCTTTGTCCTCCCTGGCACCTGGAGTGATTTTCATTCTCCCTGTTTGCAAAAGCAAGCTCTGGAGGGGAAAGGACAAAGCAGGAGGTGGGGGATTAAGGACCCAAAACCAAGTCCCCGAAGCTGTTTCAGCTGATGGCAGCAGCCCAGCTGTTTAATCCCTTGGCATCTGATTCCCTCTCTGTTTTCTGTATCACTTCACTTATCAGGAAGATTTGGGTAGCCTCAGAGCCTGCCTCTGCAGCTCAGCCCTCCTTGCACAGTGTTATTTCATGCACATGGGCGGCATGACAAATTGTCAGTGCTCTGCTGACATGCGAGAAGAGCCCACCTCACCTCCTCTGGGATGTGGCAGGAAGACATAAGAACTACCCACTGTAAGCTGAGTTGATCCCGTGCCCCGCAAGCTCGGTGCTGTTCCTCCGGTGCTGCCCTATGGCTCACTGCGGGTTTGGAGAGCCCAAGCACTCAGGGTCACTTTGTGAGAACACTCTAGTGTCAAATACATGTGTTGTGCCTGTCATTATTATTTTCAGGACCTCTGGTGGCAGAAATAATGTAGAGAAAAATCATATTGGAAAGCTCTTAACACGAGAATGAGACATGAAATATCAGGATGGCTGTGAACTCCATCGTGCCAAGAATGAATGTCAAGATGCCATTTCTTTAATTAACATTCTGGGTTTTCTCCAGGAAATTATCTCATCTTCCCCTTTCTTATGCAGAGTACTGCAAAATAACAAACTGAAATGGTAATTTCCACTAATTTGTGGAAGGATGCTTTTTGGTCAAGCAAGGAAGACTATTGTTCACTGATTTAGAAAAGTCTTCCTTCCTCCGCTGTGCCACCCCAAAAACACCCTACTGTTCTTCTGGGCGCAAGTCCTCCAAATTCAGGGCTGCTACTGCATAATTCAATGAAAGATTAAAGTCTGCCAGGAAAACATCCAAGACCTAAAACACATTTATAGCTATCAGCGATCATTATTTTATACCTGACAGTAATCCCTTTAGCAAACAGCTATCCTCAATTATTGATCCTTCAATATGGGTTTTGAAGGTGAGTGTGTAGATGACAGCTTTGAATTTTCTGTTTTCCAACAGGAATACTCTTGGCACGATTATGCTGGAAGTGCAGTGCAGACCATGAAACCTTTCCCCTCCAGACAGCCCCTGACAACACAACCTGCGCTCCCTTGCCTGCAGCCCTTGGCCAAATCACTCCAGCTGGGCCAGTGACACAAAAGCCCCCTGCATGGAGCCCGTTCTGCCAGGCCTGCTCCTATACTAGGCCTCATCAGCACAATTACGTTATTAAAGATGTTTAAAACACACCTGCAAAATAAATGGTAAAAGGAATGAAGGAAAAGATGCAAAGACTACATCCAGCAAGAACACAGGAGAGCCATATCCCTTTTTACTTATTCATTTTTGGCAGTAGAGATGAACCTAATGGAGAGCACAGAAGAGAGAGGAGAAGCAGAAGGGGCGAGATGGAGGAGGCTATTTCTCAGGGTGAGAGTGTGCAGGTGTGCAGGTGGCCATTTGTTCTACTGAGACGAGATTTCTCTTTTTCTGTACTCCAGGAAATGACTGGACGCTTCAGAAATATGCAAAAATCCCTCTTCAAGGTTTCCATCCCTAATCAAGGTTCCCTCCCTGCCCTATTTGAGGAGCTCATCTCTCACAGCTCTCTGGTTGCTTTCCACTGAACTCGCTATAATGAAAAAACAACAGAATTTCCACCAGCAAAATATCTATTCCGTGACCTGTGGACTCTCTTGGAATTGTCATTTTTTGGCAGTCGCGATGCCAAAGCAATGGATTGCAATACGCTACATCTGGGGGAAATGACAGAAAGAGCCTGCGCGGTAAAGATCTGTATAGCACAAGAATGTGCAAAAGTAAACAGAATTTCACAGAGATAAAACACACTTGACAGGTTTAAAGTACGGTAGTCAGCTCAGTAAGAAAAGAGAATATTAAAAGTGAGTGGTTTCAGATTTTCTGAGGAGGAAGTCTCTTAGCAGCCGCTGCGCCTCCAGGCATGGCTGCAGCTCCTGCACATCTTGGGAAGGCATCCTGCTCCCGGTTGGTGGTGTGCAGCTGGTCAGGAGCTCCAGGTATGCTTAACACAGCAGTGGTGTGCTTGGGGGCACTGAACGGCGGGGCCAAAATCCTGACCTAGAGAAGGCTGATTCCAGTCAGATATCCTATGTCTTGCAGTTACTGTAACAGAGACCGGCTACAGCTGCTGGACAAAATAAATTAACACAAGGAATCAAGCCGTAACATCAAAAAAAATGAGAAATTAGACTCGTTACTCATTGACTAAAGTCTACTGAAAAATTAAGTTTTGGAGGAACTGGAACTAAGCGGATTGATGTCAAGTGCCAGCCTGCACTGGAGGATGACGCAGAGTGAGAAATACTGTAATATTTTATATTGATGTCTTCAGAATGGAATTATTCACTTCACGCTGAAGTGGCTCAGCTGACACTTCTGCACCAAAATGATTTTTATGAATTCAGTGTTCCTTCCCCTCTCTCCTCCCTATTTTTCAGTTCAGCAAGAGGCAAATAATAAATGAAATGGACACATCTCATTACGAGCAGTACTTCCAAGGGGGCACCGCTCAGGACAGCAGCACTCACAAATCAGAGCTTTGCTTGTGCTTTTGCCCAACCTGAGCCCACACGTGAATGAGGCTGCAATGCACTTACCCAGCATCAGCTTTCGGCTGACCGAGTAAAGCAGCAATCCGATGCAGGCTGAAATATTAATGAGAGATAGCTGTGAAGGGCAGAAAACCCAGAAAATTATTATTTACTGTATGTGGCCTTTATTCTCTGTTCATTGGGTAATTCATTTAAATCCTACCTTTTCGTTCAGTGGAGTCAACACCACCAAAGCAGACTGAGTTACTCCACAGTTACACAGCTGTGTAGGATCTGTCCTCGATTGTTCTTCAGAAAGTATTTTACATGAGCTGCATCTCCCAGGGCTCCGTGTGCCTGCAGCTCCCAACATCCCCAGCCACTCTAATCCTCAAAAGCTGCCCTTGCAAGGCAACCCGTGTTATGGCTACAGATCTATTACGATCATTTCTCATCTGCCAGGTTGATTAACCTGTCAGAAATGAATCTCTGTCTTCAGAACTTTATTTTTGCAAGTGTTTTTGGTATAAATGCCTTTACTGTACAAAAACGAACTAGACAAAATGTGCAGACACTTTATTTGGCGTGGAAAGAAACCAAGGACACAGCCCGGCCCTGTTATGGTTGCAAAAATAAAAGGAGTATAGGGAACTTGGCCTTCCTAAGTGGAAATTCTCCATTTGGGTGGCCTTGCTGCAATCTGTGTGGGACTGGCAGTCACTGTCTCTGAATGAAGAGGCTGGCTTAACCTGGAATGCTATCAAATCCTCCCTTCCTAAGATCTTTCATTTGGCAGAGGTACTGACAGAAATTCTCTGGCTGAGAAAGCACAATCAAATCCTGTTACACATAATATCTTGAGAAGGGGTCCATTAGTCTAAAACACTGTGTAAGTTTGACTGTGGTTGTTTAATGTTTTCTCCAGTTGCTGATTTATTTGAATTCTACTTCAGATGAAAATCCCAGACTTGAAATATATATCAAGGAGGAAAAAAAAGGAAAGAAAGAAAAAAAAGGATTTGCAAGAATCAGAGTGTTTTGAAGGGACCAGATTAAATTCTTTCACGGTACATCTCCTACACATCACCCTCCGTTTGCTCAATGCAGCAGGGATAACCACAGCTCAAACCATGAGGTTACTGGTTGGTTTACTGGGCAAGGAACAAGTTCAGAGACCGGTGCCTGGTACAAACAGCTGGAGTGGGGAGAAAATCCCTCCTGGTATAAGCAAGAAGGGATGGGCCCTGTATCAACATATCCCTCCAGACTGCCATGTCCTCTCAGTGATGTGCACAGCAATGACTTACTGACTCTCACACTCACTTCTTCTACAACAAAATCTGCCCTTTGGATGGCGAGGCAGCCTGCAGTGCAGGTGCAGAAGCAAAGCCACAGAAACGTATTTCGATGCCCAAGGCAGGATGCCAGCTCTGCGTGCTGTCACCTGCTTTCCCTTGTGCCTTATGTCAAGGGACATTAAAAACACAGTTTTGCTTCCAGTTAACAGCAGTGCTTGAACTTCATGAACCACCTCTGGCAGGGAGCATGCTCTGCTCCTTCCCACATACTTTCCACCATCCTACAGTGAAGGTTTGCATTTGCTTGCAAGCATCCCACTGAGCACCATCCCAGCTTTGGGAATTCTGCTGTTTGTCTCACCAGCAATGGATTGAGTTCCCAACTCTGCAGCTTTTACTTGCCCAAGGAAAGCCTGGGGGCTCTGACTCCAGGCTGTTTGCAAAGCCTGTCAAAAACTATCTGTGTATAGAGATTGCAACAGCGAATACCACATTTAAGGCTAAAAGGCAATTCTATGCCAAGCTCATTCTAGGTCACTAACTTCCTAAGGGCATTCTTCCAAGAAACAGTTTTATCTTGAGTAGTTCTGCCAGCCGAGAGAGACTGTGAGTCGCAATTAACCCCTTCTTCAAAAGAAAGAGCAAGAATTATCCACTCCTTGACATTCACCATTCGTTATTCATTCATTATAAGACAATTTCTTTTCAGAGCTGTATTAAAATATAAAGTTACAAGGTAATGGTCCCTTCAAATGGAAAAAAAATTCTTCATCCTTTCAGAAACGATGCTTTTATATGTGCATCTTGGGCAGTACCCATATTCCTTTTATTAAAGTCTGAAATGAAAATTAATCTCACACTAAAACCCACCATCAATTCCATTCAAAAGCTTCATTGCGTGGAAAATTCAGATACTCATCAGGAGAGTCACTGCAGGAAAGACAGGGAAATCTAAAAGGTACACAGATGGGGCTTTGAAGAAAGAGCTGAAGCCACATACAAAGTGCAATATGACTATTTAAATATTGAGAGGAGAACAGCATTAACCAGCCTAAAACAGTCCTACCAAAACACATGGAGTTTGCACACCTTCATCAGCCACCACCAGGAAACTGCAGCAGAAAGCACCTCAGGTCTGAGCTGATGACACTTGACTCAGGACACCCTGCCTTCTTCTAAAACATGCCTGGGCCATCAACAAAAGTACACAGGAGAAAATCATGGTTTCTCTGAGCTTAGATTCTAAAAGGTTTTTGCTTTAATTAAACAGTAATTTTAAGACATCAGCCTAGTGCTCAGGAAGCATCCAAAAAGCATGTCTAACATCAAGTATTTCTGGAAAGTGGAGAACAGAGCAGAGAACAAATAGCATCATGCCAATGCACACACAATTCACTTACCTCCCTTCCTCTCAAAAACAGCGTGGGAGAGCTGGGCAATGCTCCGAGAAGGGCAACAGGGCATGGAATAGCTCCCGTGTGGAGAGTGGCTGAGTAGGCAAAGACCTTATAGGCTCAAAGCAGGAATGACTATGGGGAAATAAATGTCTTCAAATGAACCAGTGAGCAACGGGTTAAAAAGAAATGAAAAGAAATGGTCCTCCTCATGAAGTGTCCCTAACTGGGTAATTTCTTTCCATTGGATGCAGTGGATAATTAATTGTGACACAGATTCGAGAAATGATTAAGATAACTTATGGAAATATATATTTATGCTATTAACTATTAGTGTATCGATCTCAAGAAGTCCACAACTTAAAACAAGCATGGTAGGGTATTCTGGGGCAATGCCACCAAATGGGGGAGAGCAGTGCTGGGGATGGGATACTGGGCTAAGCAGACTCTTCCTCTGACTTGGGACAGCAGATTCTCCTGCTGATGTCACCGCTCATCTCAGCCCCCAGGACAAACATTCTTTACTGTCTCAGGTACAGCAAACCAATGGGTGGTTTGTCTGTACCTCTGTCTCCAGACTGTTTTCCTATCTAAATGAAGAGTCTGATTCTCCTTTCCAGGCTAAGGGATGCACACCAGCATCCATCATTGTGGTGACACCAGAGCAGGGCACTGGGGCTCACAGAAGCCTCTCCACGATATAAAAGCAAACTCAACTGTGTTCTACTACTATGATAAAAGAGGAAAGGGTTCATAGCTCAATACCATCTAAAGGACTGAATAAATACCAGAAGATGTTTGAAGCAGCTTTGCACGGGTATAGAATTTCCCCAGGCTTACGGTCAGAGATCTGCAGAAATGAGACCCATTAAGCAGTAACTATTCCAACGTTTAAAAAAAAAATCCTCCCTTGAAAAATGTGTTTTCTTTCCTAGGGAATGTGAAATAGTTATTATTCCTCAGATTACACCAGAAAACCTGCATTTTGTGCAAACACCACAGGACTGCACACAAAAGATAATGCTCGAAAATGCTGCAGCTATTTAGACATCTAGCAGGCTGGAGGCACTTTTACTTGAAACAAGGAACGTGTCAACTTGTAGTCCTGGACAAATCAGAAAACAACAACTGAGGCCAAAGTAAAAACATTTGCCAATGGAACAGAAAGAGCCCAAAAACGGCATCACAGGAGTGACTTGTGGACCAGCGTCCCGCCAGCTCCTGTTGCTTTTACCCCAAGCCTTGCGATAGCTGGATCTTTCCCTAAAGCAACAGTTTCAGCATTCAAACAACCTGGTAAGAATCTTAACTTTGACTTAGCATTGAAAAATCATCACCACACAACAAAAAGAGAAATCTTGGTAGCAAAATGAAAATACGATCCCTAAAAGCTTCAATACCAGAGAATGAGCTTAAAAGCATTTTTTAAAACTGTGTTTGTAAGCCTAACTTAGGATCTGCAGGGGCCCTATTCATCAATTTTGAAAGCTTGGTTTCGGCAGCATCCATGATCTGACTGAAAATCTGTTATGGAGCCGAGTCAGAGAAGACTGAAAGTTACACTGTATTAATGACACCACAAGTGAAAATACAGAAGCAAGCAGAAAGATGCTGAGTTAACTTTATGTATGTAGGGCAAACAGTTACAAATGAATTAGTGCTCTGTGAATCCAAATTAAACTGCTCTTCCACTTGAAGGAAGAAAGCAGATGCAAGATGATTTTAGTCCGTCTAGTTGCTTTACAGAAACGTTTCACACAAGTGACCTTTATCAGACTTGGAGGGTCCCAAAGTTTACTTCTCAGTTACACAGCTGCCAACACCAAGATTGCATCTATTTTGAATTATTCCCTTAGTTCACCATGTACTAGCAGGGTTTTAAACAGAGACAATTCTTAACAGTGGTTACAGTCGCTGCCTGTCAGGCTGCATAATGGCACTGGTGGCTGGGGAGCTGACCTTCACACACCGTCCAGCACCTTCAGGGCAATCCCCTCAGCTGACTGTGCCCAGTGGCAGCATTAATGGCACGGCAATGATTTTCCATGACATAGGAGGAAGCTCACACTGGGCTGGGGAGCTGCCAAGAATTTTGAAGAGGTGACCTGATAGGCAAACAGATGGAAACAGGGATGGCAAGGGGCGATGACAGGTCGCTTAAGCTTTTACCCTCCTGGTGAGTCCCTTTTGACCCACTTCCTGCATGACAGCAGGTGACACTGTGAAAGCAGTTGTCCATCTGGGCACAGCTTCTCTTAGTTGTCGCCTCTGTCACTCAAAAGGTTTGAGCAGTTCCAGGGCTGACAAGCCAGCATCCTCAGGGTTACACAGGACCCTTTGGATCCTCCCTGCCCTTCACGTCTCCTCTAAGCCATGGCTACTACAGAGAGACATGAAGAAAGCAGCATTTTAATTTACCACAAAGCAGAATCAATACAGCCTAACTAAGCATAAAGAGAGAGCAACCCACAAGGAACTGTGTGCAGAGAAAATAATGGCATACATTTGTTTTTTTGTACTGTAACTATCTTCATAAATCCTATTTGTAGTAACATTTCATTAAGCTTTCAGTGTAGCAAATACTCAACCCTGCAGTCAAGGTTGGTCTGAACTTTAAACTGAAATTAAATGGGGAAATGGGGTTCATGTAAGTTATTTTTCTTAGTGGCAATACAGAGTTGTCACTTTACTTTCTTAATTCGTATGTTGAAGGTTCATTTAAAATGGACCAGTATCTGCTTCTTGGTAGACAGACCAGACAGTCTACACACTCATCGTTATTAACATGATGTTCTGCAAATGAGGTCAGTTTTTGAATGGTGCTGAGAATCCAAATGAAAAATTTGTGATGGAAGGAAGACGTGACAAGGCATTTGCATACTGACCTTGAGGTCATTACAACCTCCCTAACATACAGGCAAATGGAGCAAGTGCAAGAGCTGAAGTTGGTGACCTACAGACCTCAGCTCCTGGAGGTCCAGGGTCTCTGTCACGGACTTCCAAAGCACCTATTCAAAACGAATCATGCATGCCTGATAAACAGGCACAATGATTCAGAATTACATGACCTTTTAGCTAATCAATCCATCTGCTTGTCAGACACAAACAAAAGACTTCTCTGTGTCCTACATTACTGTCTTTTTGGAAGACAAATGAACCATTGGTTCTGAGAATATGTAATACACAAGTAATGCACAAGGGGCCTACTCACTGTGCAAGGGCCTGTGGTGGTATGAAGAAACCCTGTGACTGAATTCCTAGAAAGGAACATTTCTGATGGGTTACTCAGCTCGCCCTGCCTCGTGTTTTGGAATTACACAGCATGGAAGAATTTTAAAAAGCTGTGTGCCACCGCAGGAGTCCAAAGCCACTCACCAGCTCAGAAAGAACAAAAACGGGCAGCTCTTCAGCATCACTGAGCTTTCATCAGAAGGATGAACTCCGTTGCTATAGGACTCCATCCCTCTCCGCATAACAGAAGATGGGAAAGTAAACAACAGCTCAACAGTTTTTAAACATCTATCTCAGGCCATAAAAGAGACAGATTTGATCCATCCTTGTTTGCTTTTTGCTTTGTCTTTCCTTTTTATTACATAGCGACAACGATTATTCCCCGACCATCCATAAGATACTGCAATCACACCAGGCTGAGTGCAATTTCTGTGGGCAAATGTGGATGCATCCTTTCCTAACAAAGTAAGCCACTTTTTGCTGTTATGCGACTAAACGGTTCTGAAGAAGGAAATAAAACGAAAACCTCAATAAAGCATGGATACATACTACATAAAATAACAGTAATGCATACAGAAATGGCATCATACAACTTGTATATAACATGCTCATCACAAAACCTTCAGCACTGACAGTCCTGAACTGATGTAATAATTTTGCTATAATTCCTGTTAAAGAAGCTCTTATCTGTATTTTAGAACAATGCTGAACGCTACAGAGAATCATTTCAGAACTTGTATTAGCAGACGCCAAATATAACACAGCTGATACTTCTGAGTACACATTCCCCAGTGTTCCTTTTTGAACTTCACTCTACACGGTTTTACCTGGAAGACTTCTGGAAAACAAACCCTGGTATTTATGCAGCTGTAGTTTGAATGGGAGCTTAAATGGGGTTCCTGCATTTATTGATAGACTAAAAACCACTTATTTTCAGCCAGCCTGGAGAAATTTCAGTATTACAACCGCAGCAGCTACTCAACGCCTTCAGAAATCATTGTGACTGGTGCACAAGCAGAGTAAGTAACAGCCCATTATAATCACTGGTGCGGTTTTAAACGCTTTTATTTAAGCATAAGTCAAAATAAATATTTATAGCTAACCAAATTTCCACAGCGCTTTCTGAAGCACAGACATTTAAGTGACAGGAGTGCCACCTGGTGGTGAAGCACAAAAACAACTCGGGTTGCGCACACTGCCTTCAAAACTTCCGGCTGAAGGGTGGCAGCTTCTGCCTGCTTTTGTTCTAAAAAGTAATTAGAAGTTCATTTCCAGCATTCACAGAATGTTGTAAGTACAAAAATAATTAAACCCGAGACATCAGTAAGACTTGCTTATCTCTTGTGCCTGAAGTGAAATCATGCTATAAACGCCGCACAAATATTTATCCCCAAGCTTCATGGATGTCACATCCTACTAAAACACACAAATTATCACCATTTTACATAAATACTTAAGTGCAGTGGCCTGTAATTCGAGAAGAAGTCTTGGAACCAAGGTACTTTGGAGCATATTCTGGCAACTTTCTTCTGTCCTAAAAACACTCCTTTTTATTATTGAATAAAGTGAACTGTGTGCATCTCTTATCTAGGAAATGACAGAACCCAACAAAACAAGACTTAACAATTCAGAAACGTGGCATTACAAACAGAACAGACAACCACAGCCTATTTTATATTTGCTGCAGGAGTCAAACCACAACGTGATTGAGAAAATATGGCTAAATAAGATTCCGCTTTGAGTTCAAGTTCATTCACACATTACTAACTGTACAGGGGTAAAACATGTTGTTTCCTTCTGTTTAATTTCACACAATGCTCATAAATGTAAATCAGTATGTCAGACACCCATTTGATACAGCTACCAAAGCTGCTTCTGCGCAACTCACACGTTGCACCCACCACAGCTATGAATACAACTGCATTTTCCTTACACTCACAGGAATAAAAACGATTTACCAGCAGCACTGGTTCTGGATCTCACATTTTCCCCATACTCAGTATATGCTGGAACTATGAGGGCACAAAACCAAGAAGATAGCAAGTTGCATCAGAACGTCAATTCCGTGCAGCATCATACAGAGCCATGGAGTCCTACTGATTTCTAAATCCATCTCCCAACATTTCAGCTCTCTACGCCATTTCATGCTGGTAAGCCCATGCTGAATACACTGAACTTCTCTGCATAGCCTAAGAAATCACTGCTAGATCAGTGTTCTAATTTCAGTGTAGAACAACTCTGTATGCATCTTCTGCATACTGACTTGAAGTCAATTAGGATCACAGTGCTGGTTTTCTAGAGTATGCATCCCAACTAATACTAACTAAATGCTTAACCCTATTGAGAAAAAAACTCGTTCATGCTGATGTCCCAGAAAATTCTTTTTCAAGTTATTAAGACAGACAGTTATTGCACGTGTTTCTCACAGCAGCAAGAACTTCCAGGTGGAGCAATGTCTCTTCCCAAAATTGCCATTCCCATAATTGCTTATGTTAAAGCAGCAACAGTTCGTGATGGATTCATCAGCACTTTACCAGTTCCTTGTTTGCCAAAGGTTCTGCAATGACTTCATCACGCATGAACTGTTCCTAGAGACAGCAAGTAGAGTTTTAGTTGGTTTTTATTTTTTTCTTGGATCTCCTCTTCCTCAGAAGAGCATCAAATAACCTTTCTGTTTTCTAGTCTGGGTGTAACCGGTATGAAATTTTCTCCCCAAAGATCAAAAAATGGCTTCAGTTGGAAAGGACCTTAAAAGCCCTCCTAGTTCCAACCCCCTGCCTTGGGCAGGGTTGCCAACCACTAGATCAGGCTTCCCAGGGCCCCACCCAACCTGGCCATGTTACCTTCACAGATGGGGCACCCACAGCTTCTCTGGGCACCCTGTACCACTGCCTCACCACCCCATGAATAACAAATTTCTCCTTGACATCTCCCCTCTTTTATTTTAAAGCCAGTCCCCCTCATCCTATCACTATCAGACCATATAAACATAAATTTATTTATTTTTTTAAAATGAGCTTCCTTTAGGTACTTGATGACCACAATAAGGCCTCCCCACAGCCTTCTCTTCTCCAGGCTGAGCAGGCCCAGCTCCCTCAGCCTGTCATCACAGTGAGGTGCTCCAGCCCTCTGACCATCCTTATGGCCCTCCTCCAGACCCACTCCAACAGCTCCGTGTCCTCTGCGTGCTGGGAGCCCCAGGCCTGGATGGAGTACTGCAGATGAAAGCTGTAGCATGCCTTGTGACTAACAAAAGCTATTTGGCCAGATGACCACTGCTGGACTCACGGAGACTGTTTTGCCTGCATTTCACCCCACAATGACCCAAAGCCAGCACATTCTAAAGCTCAGGCACAGTAGAAGATGGTGGGGACCAGAAAGGCAACTGGGACAGGAGACAGCGTCATGAAAGTGTCACAAAAGAAAAGACCATTGGCTGCCCACCAGCCACATCCCGTTTTTACGAGAGGCTTTTAGAAGCTGTCACTGCACTTTTCTCAGGATATGACAAGCCCAACCTCGGCTCCCGCACCCACCTGGTCATAGATGACGCGCAGGATGAGGGAGCAGCTGGGGCAGGTGGCCACATCTTCTCCGTTCTCCAGGTCCTCCTGCAACAACCCACGGAACACAGTCACGCACCGGCGCACCGGCCCACACGCCCGCGGCCTAACGCTGCCTCCCCCTCATCACCCCCCGCCGTTACCCGCGTGATGAGGAAGCGGTCCCCGCAGGGGCACGGGTAGCTGTACGTCTCCGTCTCCTCATCGTACTCGAAGTCCTCGATTTCCACCTCATCGTGAAACACCGCCATGACGCCGCCACAGAGAAGGGACACACCGGAAAAGGCGGGGACGACACCGGAAGGGGCGGGGAGGCGCATGCTCAACGACCTCGCGCGCGTTCCCCCTGCCGTGTGACAGAGGCTTCTTCCGTCACGTGACGTGGTGCCGGTAGGGGTTGCGGTGTGGGGGGGCGGGCTGCGCCCTCTGACCGATGCCCATCTGCGTTCCCGGGCTGCCGAGGGGACGGGATGTCCCCGTTGTCCCCGTGCGCCGTGTGCTCCTTCGGTCTGGGTCGGAGGGAAAGCGCTTCGTGATGACGATGTGTGGGGTGTGGGTGGGGAGTAACTTTCACCTGGTTTGTAAAAAGTGCTCTGTGCTGCTCCGTTAAGCGTCCCTGCTTCCCCCTCGTTGCATTCTGCAGCGGTTTGCTCTCCAGTGCAGCGCGGGTTCGCTAAAAGTCTGTCTCTTCCTTCAGATGCACGGGTAGGACTGAGGAAAGAAGAGGCCGCAGCGGTAGATGTCATGGTGCATTAACCCAGGGCCTCTGGCTCTCAGGGTAAGGAGAATGAGCTCTTCTGGAGGGAAGAGGCACAAAAGAAGCACTCATTCTCTCTGCAGAGCTATGGAAGAAAGGGAGGGTTTGGAGTGGATATCGGAGAGGGTATTCTGTAAGGTTCAGGTAGGAAGAGGATAAGAAATAAAAGAACATCCTATCAGAAGAGGAGCCTGAAGTGCTTGTGCTCAGAGGACGGGGAGTTACAGGGGAGCTGGGTGAGCAGCAAGGGCGAGGAGATAGCAGGTGGAGGAGAGGCTGTTCCCATTTGAAAGCCATGACTCAGAGCTGTATGTGGCAGAGCAGAACCTGGGCTCAATTAAAGAGATTCTGGAATGTATTAGTTGCGGTATACTGATTTCAGGATTGGAAAGTGATTGATGATGCTGTAATCCAGGCCCAGCTGGTGACCTCACTGGGAGCACTGCTGTGCAAGAATTAATAATTTAGGGCAGTGTCACTTTCTTTTAATGCGTAGAACAGCACATATTTATTTCTTGAAATGATAGTCATCAAAGTAGCTTTAAAGGACTGTCAACCTGAGGAGCAGAATTAAGCTAAACCAAGAACACAGAATAAGCAGTCAAGTATTGGATTTCAAAGTTGGGCCACATATTTACCAGCAGATGTCACTATGGTTGGTAGCAGTTAATTGCAGAAAGGGTTTTGAAGCATGCAAAATGCTTTGGGAAAAAAAAAAAGAAAAAAATCTTTGCTGTCAGCGCTTGGCTTCTGAAGCAAAGCATTGTACTGTATGTAATTCATTTTGTTGTTGTGATGATTTAGTTGAAGTCACAGCTGTTGGAATAAGCTGCGTACACAAAACTGTCCCCTTTCAAACTTCTTCTATTTTTTATTTTTTTTTTATTTTTTATTTTTTTACTTTTAATTGGTTTAGACTTGGAAGCCTAAACCAGGAGATATAGGTGGATGTAACCAAGATACATTATCTAAATGACTGTGGATTATAAAGTGTTCTCATAAATCCGAGTAACTCAATGATTTTTGAGCGTGCAGTCTTTTCAGACTGACTGTGCTGATGCTGATGAATGTGATTGCTTCATTACATTTTCTCTTCTTCATTAAAGTTTGTCTTGCTAACATACTGTAAGAACAGTAATAATTGTTATCATACCTTCCATACGTTTACATGAAGGAAATACTAAGGTATTTTGTTTAAATAGAGAATAGTCTTTATGTGCTGTAGCAAAAACTTTTTGAAGTAATTTCACCCACCGTTAGCAGAAGAGTGGTGAATAATTCCGCTTTGAAAAGTTGCAAGCTGCTGTGTAATTAAATGCTAAAAAGCTATTACAAATTATGGACAGGAAGTATTTCTTATGCTTGAAAGTGGGCATTTTCAGTACTTACAGTAAATGTATTCAATTTCTGAACAGCCTAATTTATGAAAGCTCTGCTTCCCATTTATAAAGATTACAAACAGAACAAAGTGACCAGCCAATGCAGCTGTTGTGAAAGCCTTGAGAGTATAGGCCTGATTAGTAAAGCAAGTTGGATCATTGCTTTTTAAAAGGGTTCAAAATGAAAAACAAAACCAATCTGAAAATAAATGATGTGCTTTACGAGAATGCAGGAAAAGAGATTTAAATGAAAATAAAAGATTAAGACTGCTTTGTAGACTCAAGGGACTGCTTTTTAGAACTCGTATGATAGCGTGATAGGTGAGGATAGTGTGATAGTTATGCTGATCCATTATAGAAAAACAAAGGCTTTGAAAATTGTTAGTAGGTTGCTCTGAAAGTAATGCCTCCTTTTGTGTGTGTTTGTGGATGACATCAAGATGTGTGGTGTGGTCTATATGCCCAAGAGGTGGGATGTCATCCAGAGAGTCTTAGACAGGCTTAAGCAGGGGGCTCAGACAAACCTTATGAGGTTCAATAAATCCAAGTGCAAGGTCTTGCACCTGGGTCGTGGCAACTCCCACTATCAGTACAAGCTGGGGGATGTAAGGATAAAGTACAGCCCTACCAAAAAGGACCTGGAGGTTCTGGTAGATGGCAGGCTGGACATGAGCCAGCAGTGTGCCCTTGCAGCCCAGAAAGCCAACTGTATACTGGTCTGCATCAAAAGCAGTGTGTGGCCAGCAGGGCAAAGGAGGTGATCCTGCCCCTCTGCTCTGCACTGGTGAGACTTCACCTGGAGTACTGCATCCAGATGTAGAGTCCTCAGTACAGGAGAGATGTGGATTTGTTGGAGCCTGTCCAGAGGAGGACCTCAAAAATGATCCGTGAACTGGAACGCCTCTCCTATGAGGACAGACTGATAGAGCTGGGACTGCTCAGCTTCAAGAAGAGAAGGCTCTGCGGAAACGTGAGAGCAGCCTTTCAGTATCTGAAGGGAGCAATAGGACAGACTCTTTAGCAGGGTCTGTTGTGATAGGACAAGGGGAAATTGTTTCAAAATAAAGGGGAGGAGATTTAGGTTGAATATAAGGAAGAAATTTTTTACGATAAGGGTGGTGGAGCACTGGAACAGGTTGCCCAGAGAGGTGGTAGAAGTCCCATCCCTGGAGACATCCAAGGTCAGGCTGGATGGGGCTCTGAGCAACCTCATCTAGCTGTAGGTGTTGCTATTCATGGCAGGGGAGTGGGTCTGGATGACCTTCAATCACAAATCACAGATGTTGGAAAAGACCTCCGAAATCATCCAGTCCAAATGTCCACCTACCACCAATATTTCCCCACTAAACCATGTCCCTTAGTACATCTGTACAATCAACAAATATACAGTTATCAGAGTGGCATGGTTAGGATGGTATTTTTCAGGTCGTATAATTAGAAAGATGATCATTGTGGAAAGAGATAATCAGAAATAAATGAAATGCTCACCCATGTCATAGGCTCACAGAAAAACCTCCAAAGGGAGCAATCTTCAGAAAGAGATCCTTCCCCAGTGGCAGTCAGCCCTTAAATGGGGTCTAGGAGAGGTGCAGCCAGGCTCCACCCCTTCCGGTCACACGGGTGAATTGCCTTCACCTGTGCTCCCATGGCTGACTCAGTGCTTGCCTCAGGTGATCAATCAGAGGTTCAGGCCTTGATTCAACAGTTCCCATACAACATCTAAATATTTCTTGAACACCTCCAGAAATGGTGGCTCAACCACCCTGGGCAGCATGTTCCAGTGCCTAACTACTCTGTCAGAGAAGAAATTTTTTCTAATGTCCAACCTGAATCTTCCCTGGTGCAACTTCAGGCCATTCCCTCTACTCCTTGTCAATAGTTATGTGGGAGGAGAAGCTGACCCCCCACCTCATCACAACCTCTTTTCATGCAGTTGTAGGGAGTGATGAGGTCTCCCCTGTGTCTCCTCCAGACTGAACAATCCCAGTTCCCTTAGCCACTCTCTTGTGCTCCAGACCCCTCGCAGCTTTATTGCCCTTCTCTGAACATGCTCCAGGGCCTCAGTGTCTTTCTTGTAGTGAGGGGCCCAAAACTGAACACAGTGCTTGAGGTGTGGCCTCATCAGTGCTGAGTACAGAGGGATGATTGCTTCCCTGCTCCTGCTGGCAGCACTATTTCTGATACAATCCAGGATGCCATTGGCCTTCTTTCCACATGGGCACACTGGTGGCTCACGTTCAGCCGAGCATCAGCCAACACCTCCAGGTCTGTTTCTTCCACATAGTCTTCCAGCTGCTCTGCCCCAAGTCTGTAATTTTGCCTGAGATTGTTGTGGCCAAACTGCTGGTCCTGTTACTTGGTGTTGTTGAACTTCATCCCACTGGCCTCAGCCTGTCCAGATCCCTCTGTAAGGCTTTCCTATCCCCAGGCAGATCGATGCTTCCTCCCAGCTTTGTGTCATCTGCAAATTTACTGAGGATGCACTCAATGCCCTTGTCCAGGTCATCAATAAAGATATTAAACAGGATAGGCCCCAATACTGATCCGTAGGGAATGCTGTTCATGACTGGTTGCCAGCTGGATTTAACTCTTCACCAGCACTCTGTGCCCAGCCCTCCAGCCACTTTACCCAGCAAAGAGTGTACCTGTCCAGGCCACAGGCTGCCAGCTTCTCTAGGAGAATACTGCATCAAAGGCTTTGCTGAAATCTGAGTAGCCTTTCCCTCATCCACCAGGTGGATCGCTTGATCATAGAAGGAGATCAGTTTGGTCAGGCAGGACCTATGAACCCATGCTGGTTGGGCCTGATGCCCCGGTTGTCCTGCACATGCCATGTGATCTCCCTTGAGAAGATTTGCTCCATAACCTTCCCTGGCACCGAGGTCAGGCTGACAAGCCTGTAGTTCCCCAGATCCTCCTTACGACCCTTCTTGCAGATGGGAGTCACGCTGGCAAGCCTCCCTCTGGGACCTCTCCAGTTGACCAGTGACACTGATAGATGGTGGAAAGCAGCTTGGCAATCACCTTCAGCACCCGTGGGTGAGTCCCATCTGGTCCCAGGGACTTGTGACAGTCTGGATGGAAGGGACCTTTGAGGGTCAATTACAAACAATTCTATGATTCTGTTAATTTCCATGCAAATGATAACAGATACAAAGAGCACAATAACACTATTTGATAGAGCGAAGTATCATAATTTTGCTGATGGTACATTCTGTCACAATCATCCAAGTTATCAGTAAGGTTAATAAACAATACCAGCCTCAGTATCAAACTCAGGGTAGTCTTGGTTACTAGCCAGCAGTCTTGTTGACTTGTATATAAGAACAAGCCATGTCAAACAGTGGGTATTTTATTTAATAAATATTTATGTGGATTTTTCAGGAGCTGGTGATTCTAAAGACAGCCTGGTTATCATGGCTCGTGTTACCACTTACATGGGCTTTACTATTCCTCACTTACTGAGAAGTGCCTGCAGACTTTGTCCTGCTCATTCTGCGCTGGTGGTGTTGAGGCACTCTGCTTGTTACTGTACAGCAAATGGGTAAGTTATCCATCTACAAACACTTCTGTTTTTTGAAGAGAATGTCATAACACTTTGAAATAACAAATGACGAATTATTACGTTATTACCTGTAAATACTTTGTAATCTCCAAATTATATTGCTGCATATAATTCTGATTCAGAACTATGCCCTCTGAAACGTACGCTGCATTACACGGACATATTACTGGATTAACAGAAATTCACAGCAGTAAGACACAGTAGCACAGCTGTCAAAATGACAATTTGTTTGTTTCTTGTTGCAGCACAATACAGTCAAAAAGGAAAATGGATCACCTTGAGAGAACAGCAAATAATTTTCGCCAGGAGGTTGGTGTTCTGTTTTTTAGGATGCTAGTAAGTTTTCTTTTTGGTGAAGAAATTGGATAGCTGTATTTGATTCATAGGCTTCATTTTCTCTTCACATGGAATCTCTTTCACTTTTTCCCCCCCTCATTTTTTGTATTTGATACCGTTGTAAAAGTGATGGATTTTGTGGTCAATAGAGGAAATGTAGTGAGGTATAAAAACTATTGCGATTCTGTTTACTTCAAGTTAGAGAAGAAATTGAATAGAATTCTGGTCATGTGGACTTTGACAGGCAAACAGAGACTTTTTCAGAGAATTAGGGCACTTTTCGACTGAAAAACCCTGTCTTTAATTCCCAGAACTTTGGGCAGTGGTGCCTAGTTTTTCTTCATTCTTTATATAGCTTTTCTCAGTGTTAAGGAGTTGGTGATGACAGGCCAATCCTGCCTTTGCCACAGAGCAGGACGAACAGTATGTGCCTCACACTATGCAGCATTAATGGTCGTGTATATTATAATATATATATATATGTAGAAGAGATTTAGCACCTGTGGCATAGGCTGTGGGCGGATGAGACAAATGTAGGCTTATTGTGCCTGTTAGCAAAGCTGCTTTGGAAGCTGTCTCAGAGCTGTGCTTCAGCAGCTGATGTCTAGCATTAGCACTTCCTTGGGTAGGGGCCAGTAGCCTTTCTTCAGGTGGGTCTGACTGATGCTAAATTAACTCAGTACATGGACAGAATGACTGTGTAGCAACAGGTGTAGATGCCCATTTTTGCTTTTGACATGGACAAAAGTCTTGCAGTTTTGCAACCATGTTTTCATCTTTGATACTTCTGATGGCTTGGCTTGCTTACTTTTTCTGCTCAGAAAAATGTGGGGCAGCTTGAAAATAAATGGAAAGGTGTTGAGAGCTCTGAGCTGGTACAGACAGCTGCATAAAGTCTGAGGTCTGAAGGAAGCTGTATGAGTTAGGTGGAAGAACTGGGCTCAGTGGATGTCAGGGGGAAGTTCTTCACAGAGAGAGTGGTGAGGTGTTGGAACAGGCTGCCCAGAGAGGTTGTGGACGCTCCATCTCTGGAGGTGTTCAAGACCAGGCTGGATGGGGCCTGATCTAGTACCAGATCTGGAGGTTGGTGTGTCTGCTTGTGGCAGGGGGGTTGGAACTTGATCTTTGGGATCCCTTCCAACCCAAGCCGTTCCATGATTCAGTTCTGTGAGAAATTCTCTGCATGTCAGAGGATTGTTTCTTTTTTTAAATGCTTGATTTATTCTTTGTTACTTTTTCCCCAACCACTTTAAAATTAGTTTATTTTAAATCCTCTGCTTGGTTTCAAATTCCATGTAATCAGCAGTTGGCTTCTCCTAGTCTGTATTGCCTTATTTGGCCATTGCAGTCCTTTAGAAAGATGAAAGAATCGTAGGTCTGTGTTGCGTTAGTGTGCGTGCTATCACCTGTTGAAGACTGGTAACCTGGAGGACAAGAACAAGAACAAGTGCCTGACGCTTTGATCTAAAACGGCAAGGTTCCAAATAGTGTCCTCCTGTCTCACTGCAGTATTGCTCATGGCCATCACACTGGTGATGTTCCAAAAATACTGTCTGAAGGTCTTTGATCACCCTGACTAATTTAACTTTTGTAGTATACTGATTAAGGATTACATTTCTAGATGTATTGGCCAAAGAACAAACTGGGGAGTGCTCAGAGGAGTAAAGAAGGGAAGGAAGAAGATCCAAGCTTAACGTCAATTTCCTGCACTTAAAGTTTCTCCGTTAAAACAACCATTTAAGTAATTAATCTGCCATTTGTCTTGTTAGCAGAGAAAGACTGCTTTTCCCTTTTAATAGTGTCTGCTAAAGTGGAAAGGAAATGTTTGCTACTTTATTTTAAATTGGCAAACGTCCTGCTGTTTTGTGGGACAGTGGATGTGTTCAGATTCTGCTTTATGAAGAAATTAATTTCCTGCCATGTGTTTTAAATCAGAGCATGGCTTCTTAAGTTTTGGGGGTTTTTTTAATCTGTTTGATCTTGCACAAATGAGAGGTGGTGAAGTTGTGGCGAGTTACTCGTGTTTCCTGATGTGGTAAATGGCATTTGCTTTTTTAACAGAGTATGTATATTGGCCTGTTTAGAAGATATGTACAGCATTACTTTATTTGTTGAAGTAAAAATATAATCATCGTCATCCCCTCTCCATCCCTCATCATCAGGCATTTTTATCTTGTCATCAGTGTTGTACTGACGGGCATCAAAGTGTTTAAATTTAAGTGGGAAACTCCTCCCCAAGTGATCCTGTTGCAAGATCTGCTTCTTATTTCCTTCCTTCCTCCCACCCTTCCTTCCTTCCTTCCTTCCTTCCTTCCTCCCACCACGGCTTTCCCATCCCCTCCCATCTGGTTGCCAAACAAAACTCTTATGTTAACTAGAAATGAACGCTTGTGTCACAGTTTCCTGTGTTCGTAGATCACGTATATGTTCCAATGGGTATGTGTGTAAATCAGTAACACAAGGCATTCAGTTACTTGAAGCTAGATACAAATCCAGAGTTCTCCCAGTGACTTCAGTAGCAGCTGAGCTTTTGCAAGTTTCCTTTGTCAATTTTCACATCAGAGATTTGTTGTTGTTGCTGGAAAGATAAAGGAGCATTTGCTTTGTGCAAACATGGTGGTCTGTAAGTAGAAAACCATTTCTGCATTCGTTAACTGGATCTATTCTTGTTTCTCTACCACAACGAAAAAATGTTGGTGCTTTAGGTAGTGAAATAGTGCAGGTAATGTGAAGTGCCAGGTATCTCACTTACAGATTCTGGAGTACTTTTGCTGCAAATGCTGTTCACATCATGCAGGTACTTGTTTTTCTTTTGTTAGGTAATTTCGCAAGCCAAAGTGTGTGGAATCACCAATGAATCAGAGACAGTCAAGAGACTACGTTTGGCCATCACAAATAAAGCTTTTACTTTCAAAGCGGGACAGTGGTAAGACCTTATGATATATAAGGGAAAAAATCACTAGCCAAAGTGCACTGTAAAAAAACTGTTAATGGCCTCTGATAATTGGGCGCTGAAAAGTGGTAGTAATTGATATAATAGGATGTTGTGATAGGACAAGGGGAAATGGGTTCAAACTAAAAGAGGGGAGATTTGGATTGGATGTAAGGAAAAAGTTTCTTACAGTGAGGGTGGTGAGGCACTGAGCAGGTTTCTGAGAGGTGGTGGAAGCCCTGTGTCCCTGAAGACATCCAAGACCAAGCTGGACAGAGCTCTGAGCACCTGATCTAGCTGTAGGTGTCCCTGTTCATGGCAGTGGGGTTGGACTAGATTACCTCTAAGGGTACCTTCCAACTCAAATGGTTCTATGACGTTTTATTATTCATGGCTCAGAGGAGGTGCTGTTATATGGCTAATTAGTATTAAATATTCTAATACTTATTTCTAAAGAGCAGAAGTATTTTTCTTTGGTTTATATGCGTTACAAGACTTCTTCAATAGTACTTTAGGATAGAATACAAAGGAATATTTCAGTTGGAAGGGGCCTATGAAGATCATCAAGTCCAACTGCCTTTGAAGTACACTGCACTTTATTCTGCAAGTTCTCTACAGCTTTTATTTACCAGTTCTTCTTTCTTTTTACAGTAGAGCAGGCACTGCTGCTGATGTGGAAGTTATCAATATTTTCAGTTATAATTTTGTATTTAAAGCAGAATTGCCTGGTTTTTTTTTTCCCCTTGGAAGCTTCCTCTCTGAAAGGAAGGGCCTGGTTGGCTAGTTTCATATAGAAATACAATCTGCAAACTTGAAAATAGTCTAATTGCTAAGCCTCTGAGCTCATTAGCTAATTGTTTAAGCAAATGTACAGCTTCCCCCCCCCCCCCCGTATGAACACAGTGGATTTTCATGTTTGTCTTCTTTTCTTATTAAGAAATGCTCCCACTCCATCACTTTTTCTTCCCCCCCTCAAAGATTAATTAAAACATATGAGTAGTTGCTTTTGGCATTGGTCATTTAAAAGATTCTTAAACTTCTTCTTGGCTTAGGCCATCCGAAAGTGGTTTTACTGGAATCAGACTATAGCTGCGAGGGTATTAACAGCATATGTTACTCTTACAGTGTTAATATGCTGGCTTTTAAATTTAGAACCAGAACACAAGATGTTGATTGCAATAATTTGTGTTTGTGGAGTAATTTGCTGCAGTTTTTGCACATGTGCAGTGACTCATATTAAAATTCTTGCTTGCCCGTACTCAGAAAGTTCATTTACCCTCCAAAAATGCTTTAGCAATTATCATGCTGAAAGCTGAAAGCTTTAATTATAATTACTCTTTTTCATTTTCTTTTTCTTCCAAAGTGTTCTAATGCTATTGTAAGGGATACAACAACTTTTCTATACTCGCAGCTATAACTGCGGTCACATTTTTTGATGAATGGCACAAAATACCAGGCCACAATTTCCTGAGTAGAAAAGGCTAATTTGTTAGAATTTGCCACAGCAGGATGTTACAGCCAAAGATTGTCACTAATATGTATGTGTTTATGTATGGAAGTGTTTTGTTTAGCCAGTTTTTCAGGGGATGTTCAGTCTGGGGAAAAGGAGGCTGAGGGGAGACCTTATTGCTCTCTTTCAATACCTGAAAGGTGCTTACAGCGAGAGCGGGGCTGGTCTCTTCTCACTGGTGACAGGTGACAGGACGAGGGGAAATGGCCTCAAGTTGCACCAGGGTAAGTTTAGGTTGGATATCAGGAAACACTTCTTTACAGAAAGGGTTGTTAAGCACTGGAATAGGCTCCCCAGGGAGGTGGTTGAGTCACCATCCCTGGATGTGTTTAAAATCCGTTTGGATGTGGTGCTCAGGGCCATGATTTAGTGGAGGGTTGTTAGAGTTAGGGTAGGATGGTCAGGTTGTGGTTGGACTCGATGATCTTTAAGGTCTTTTCCAACCTGAGTGATTCTATGATTCCGTGATCAGAAGTGAATTTGTTTCACAGGCATGCTGGTAGACATTGGCCTTTATCTGACTTTAAGTAATAATGAAGACTTGTTGCTGTTATGTCTTTTAATTTCCTAAAACAAGCTCTGAGGTATATATGTTATAAATAACTTAGAAGTAGCTTTATGGTTTTGTTTCTCATCTTTAGCAACCTCTAATAGTTATTCTTTTCTTAAATACTTGGTTTAGGTAGCTCTTAAAAGGGGGAAAACGAAAAGCAACCCTAAGATCTTCACTGTTCTACCTCTTTTTGTGAAGTCACATAACATGTTCATTTTTTCCTCTGCAGTTCTTTTTACTTAAGCTGTCACATACTGCATTTCATCCGAGGCCTTACCCTCCTTGCACACAGCTGAGACATACCATCAGAAATACAAACTAGTCCACAAGTTACAGTATACTGTGTTCTGAAATCTCTCATCATGATATCGTTGGGAAAGAAGTGCTAACATAAAAAGAGAAGCACGCTAGGCATGAAGAATTTCACCCTTACGTGTTAAGGAAAACATAACTTGAATGTAAGGTGGTGTTTTACAGTATAAATATAGTTGATTATTCTTTTCACTGGTCTGAAGTGTAAGGTAATTTACCACCAGAGGGTGGTAAAGAGCTGCAGTAGCTTGAGTCTGTGATACAGTAAGTGCTGCAGCCTAAGAATCATCCTTTCCTGTCTTTGATTCTTACTGTCAGATATGCTGAGCTTTATTGTCAGAGGGGCTGCAGAAGCTGAGGACAGCAAAAAACAAAGTGAAATGCCAGACTTTTTGTATCTGTTGTTCTCCTCAGGTGTTTGTCTTTGCACTTGCAGTGAACTGACAATTGCACTTCTACAAGCCATCAAGTTTATTAGCCTAGACACTTGTATCACCGCAGCACCGTGCACTACTCTCTTCAAGAGAAAGAGAGGATAGTTTTCTTTGAAGGGTGAAGCTTTGTAGGATGGGAGCAGGAAAGATTTTTGCTTCTTCAAGTAGTGGTCTCCATGCAGAATACAGCCTTGGTGCTTAAAGAAAATATTTATGCAGTGGAGGCCAGCTACTTCATGTTACGTTCTCATTTTACTAATACTGACTTGGCTTAACTACAGCTTGCATTGGGAAATCGTTACAAAGTGCTTGGCATTGCTTACCAGTGCAGTTGTTCCCTAAGTGGAGCAGCACAGTTGATATTAAACATTAGATTTATTTTGAAATACATCAAGTTTTGTTATCTGCTATAAAAAAAATTGATGTATTTCAGTGTTTTGGCAACACTGAGGAGTTTAAATGTTAGATTACATGCTAACTTCAAACTTTTCCTACTATTTGGAGTGACAAAGCCTAACTTTCATGGAAATAAATTGCAGTTCATGCATAGTAATGACTTGCCTTCCATACTCTCCAGTTGCTGGTGTTGCAGAAAGTTAGCCGTGTGTTCTAACTGCTCATTTCCAGAAACTGATGTATGATTTTCTTTTGCTTAAAAGAAACTGTAGTAATGTATTCCCCTTTCCTGCCAACTTGAAAAAGAGATCTGCCACCAGAGGGCAACGCAGTTCAATAAGTCAAGCAGTTCTACTCATTCTAGTAACTTTTTGCATAAGGAATTTTTTTACTCTTTTTTTCCTGCAGGTATTTCATCTTCCCAAGAAAAGAAGGTGTTAATTCAAAAATATACTCCCCAAAGTTAGTTTTCCAACCTTCCTTTGTTTGAGAAAAAAAGGAGATAACAAAGTGTAACGCAACAGAAAGCACAGCAATGAGAGCAGAGTAGCAAGACCCCAGGCTGCAGCAAGCGAGGACTTGCTCAAATGCAACAGCCACAGGCTCAGAAATAAAAGAAGGAAGCTGCTTAGCTTTGGAAGGCCCTAGATAGGCAGGGATCTCTAGAGAGATGCTCTTGCCTCCACTGCCAACCCTAGAGTGAGGCCTGGGAAGAGGTGAATCCTGGCTCCAGCCCTTCTGGTCACTCAGGTGTATTCCATGCAGCTGAGCTCCCCTGGGTTGGCCCTGCCTTCCTACCAGGTGCTCAATCACTGGTTGGAGCTGTGACTCAGCATTTCCACTACACAAAGGCACTGAGAAGAGCGGGATTTAAGCCACTCTGTTAGGCCTTATGATGTTTTTTGCTGTGTTTTTACTAAGTAAATTATTCACTTTAGCCTTATAATTCTAATCTGCTGCAAGATGTTGCATCTAATGCTGAAGGCAGAACAGATTAAAATCCTGATGGTACAGCAATGGTGCTGATGTTTCTAGATGACAGGAAGTCAAAGAAAACGATGTTACTCAGGATTAGGTCAATATTTTGGAAAAGTTGTGTTGTGGAAGTGAAGATGTTTTTGTACAGGACACAGAACTGAAATAAAGCCAGCAGTTTTGTTTTAGTCACTGTATTCCATGCTTCAGTTTTTGTTTCTGACCAATTTTTAGGGTTGATTTCTTTATTCCTGGCGTATCTGTGATTGGGGGATTCTCAATGTGTTCAAGCCCCGGGCTGTTGGAACGAGAAGGAGTGTTGGAGCTTGCAGTGAAGTACACTGATCATCCTCCTGCTCGCTGGATTCACACTGAGGTAAATGAGATAAACTACTGATTGTGCATCTTGACATTTGTTCATCTTTGGGGGGTAATGGTATTAGTCTACTTTTTGTACTGACTGCGAAACTCCTCTTGACTCGTTCCATCATTTTTAAATGTTAAAACCTTGAAATAGGATACTGATATGGTAATTTAGTTATTGTGATCTTCTGTCTCGACTTGTGTGTGGTGGGCTTAGTGATATTGCAGTCTCTGAGGGTTCTCACACCTCTGGAACTGAACGCACCGAAATCCAGAATTTCCGTAGTATTCTTTCAAGTTTCCAATATTTTTGTAATATTGACATAATCTAAGACTTGATTTTTTGCTACGTTAAAAGTGAGGTCTGACACTTTGGCCTCTTGCAATGTTTTGTTCATCTGGTTAGCCCACTTAGTCAGAAGAGTACTATCTACTGCTGAGCGTATTTCTTCGACGATCTTTCCTGTCAGCTTTTGTTCTTTTCACATCCTGTTCACTATGATCTGTGCACTTACTGCTTCCTGTCCGGCATTCACATCGCTTAAATGTGGCTGCAGGATTTACACTGATAGATTCTTTCAGGTTTGCAAGAATTGACAATGTCTGAAGTGATGCTAATCTAGAACTTACCATGAGGCCATCCACAGTATTTGAGGGTTAGATGGAGTTACCTCCACTGGGACTTAAACCTTTTTGAGACGTTGTACAGAAAGTGTAGCAGACATGCCAGCAGAAACACGCGATACTTAAAAGACAATGCCCTGTCTTTTGGTGATGCTCTTCAGAGAGAATGAGGGCCTAACTTCATAATTCCCAGTCTCTGGAGGCTGCCTTAGGAATTGTTATGTCGCATTCATTTTGCCATTAATGAATTTTCTGGTTGAAGTTACAGGAAGATCTTTAGTTAGAAGGTGAGCTAGTTCAAACATGATGCTGCAGAAGGACCTGCCAGGTGTGTATTGACTATTCTATCTAATCAAAAGTGCATCCTTTTACCTAAGAATTAAACCTGGCAACCTAGAATTTGAGCAGGTTGTTTGCATGGTGAAACAAAATCTCAGTTGTTTAAAGGTTACTTATAAAGGAAGTTGGTATCTCAGAGTAAAAGATGCCATGGGAACAGTATGGATTTACTTAGTGTAACTTATTTTCAGAGGTATTCGTATTTAATGTGTGGTCTGTATGCTTCACTTATCTAAGGCATTTCAGATTAGACAAGAATGAGATTGTTTTGGTCTAAAGCTGCTTATTTCCACTAAAGGTACCGTATCCTATATCCTCCCTCTGCAGCACGAATCTGGAACACTTCTGCATTCATGCTTATTTCTAACAGTGAAATTTAGTGAGAAAGCCTGCACTTTACATTGAAAATGGAGAGAGAAATTAGTTTCAGGCTATAAATGCTGATTGCCTTACACTGTAGCTGAGTGGTTATACTTCTGTGCAGTAATTAGGAAGGACAAGAAACCTTGTTCTCAATGGCTGTGCTCGCTACTTGAGGAACCCCTTGATTCTGTGCAGTACCTGCTGAGGGCCTCCTTCCTTCTAGAATTGTCACGTGTTCAGGCCTTTGCTTACTGTACAGTCAATGATGGAAATCCTTTTGTTTCAGTTACTGTTTTTCTCCTTTTTTTCCCTCCTCCTTTTGTTTACCCACCCTGGATATGGTCTGAAATGAGCTGTGTTTTCTGCACCTGTTGATTTTGTTAACTTACAGTGATGTAGTACAGAGGAGTCAGGCGAGTTCTCCCACATTTTCACCCTCCAACAAGCAGAACTTGGTTACCAAGAGGATAGTAACCCAAATGTTTTACTTACTGTAGTTTAGTTTTCCATACGTCCTTTGCCCTTAAAAATAAACCTCCAAACTCTCCACGCTTTGGCAAGTTTCTTCTAAGAATCATTTTTTTCTGTCCCAGGAGAGAGGGAGGTTTTCACTCTGTTTTTCTTCTGCAATTCTCAAGCTGCAAATGCAGAAGTGGCTCTGCAAGAAGTACTCATGTGGATACTTGCTTCGCTTCTGGGTGGTTTCTTATTTTTTGGAACTGGTCAGAAAAATCTTGAGTCTGTGCAACTCATTCTGACTTCCATCTCCTCACAGCAGGGCCTTTTCTGACATGAGTCTGTGCTTGGGTAAAATTGTGATCTCGCATGTTAACCTTGAGTTTTCACATCAAATGCTGCTGTTGGAAAACATGAATCATTCCTCTTTCAGCTCTTTTGGGGGTGGGAAGGGGGACGCACTGTCCTGGCTTATCAGAAGACTGAAACCTCTGAAAGTAGCAACGGATCTCTAGAGAACGCTGTAACAGATAACCTCAGATAACTGCATTTATTTTACAGTCTCTTACTTTTCCCTCGTTGGTCAGTAAGAATAAAAACTCACAGTTCAGCACATCTTGTGACTCTATGATGCAAGAAGACTATTTCAGACTTGTTTTGAGTTTTGAAATTAAATATCTTCTTTTCCATCCTAGTGTACTCTTGACTCAGAAGTGGCTCTGCGAGTGGGAGGTGATTTCTTCTTTGATCCTCAGCCTGGTGACACCCCTGTAAAGCTAGTGCTAATAGCAGGGGGTGTTGGAATTAACCCCTTGTTTTCTATACTGCTGCATGTAGCAGATCTTCATGGATACCAAGAGAGTAAAGGAAACGGATACAAAATGGGAACAGTGAAGCTGTACTACAGTGCAAAAAATACAAATGAACTCTTATTTAAGGTAAATGATTACTAAAAAAAAAAAAAAGAACTCTAATACTCAGCAATTAGTACATGTATCGTTTTGTTGCCAGGCCACAGAGAACCCCTTCTGAAGACATTGTTCAGACAGGCAAAAGTCACTTCCTGCCTCAAATCCCATCTCTGTTTTGTTACTTACTTACACACAATTAATGTGCCTATGCACAAATTTCAGATGTTGCTGGACATACCTGCTTGCATTGATTCCACTGCTAAGCTGACTAGCCCTGCATGGCTTTTTGGTTAGGGTTATGGTTAGGGTTTCCTATAATCTCGTAAGAGCATCATGGTGTGTCAGACATCGTATATACTGTAATATATTTGTCTATATACATAGCAGTAGTATGCGTAATGCTATATACTGCAATAGGATAACCACCTAACTTCAGTACAGATTCTGCTGAATTTAAAGACTAGTAAGAGCAATTATATCCAAAGAAAAAACTTTCCAAACTCACAGGGAAGCTTTGTTGATAACACGTTATTATTGGGTACTAGTGTATGAATGAAGGAGTTTATCAGCAGTTCTCATAAGGCACTTGAAACAGGGCTTTGTAAGCATTTACTTACAAGTTTAAGATCAGTTATCACACATTCAGCCATTAAGGGCTACTGATGATGTTTTAGGGTCATATTAGCACAGCTTCTGTAAAGAAGCATCCCTAATGATACAGGTTTCTCTGAAGAACTGAGAACTTTTAATATCAAAGTGAAAGCTGATGATTATTCCAGAAACAGTATAAAAGATCCATTACTAGTTCTGCACAGAGGATTGAGGAAACGGGATTGCTGGGCTTTGTGTTGTTGGGAGATTGACACACATATATCACCATGAGGAACTCCTAGGTTTTTGCTGATGTTCTGGAGGGCATATTCCCTGAAGCAGCAGCCTATGTACAGTGCTGTCCTTTGGCTTGTCAGCCTACTGTACTCAGCCTAGAACTTGTTTGGCATGCGCTCTGGTTTCACAGGTTTATGCACTGCTTGGAAAATCTTGTTCTCTGAAATAGGAGAATCTTAAGATTACAATTACAAAGACTACCATATTAACTTGACTACTTCAGGATGCCATTTAGCTCATTTCATGTGGACTGAATGTTGTCCTTTATTGTGGCCGGGAGCTCAGCCGTTTGCTTTAGTTTGTACAGCAGCTTACTAGGCTGCAGAGATCCTGCTGAGCTGTTCACATCCTCCTTCGTTCAGTTAAAGAGAGCCTGTCTGTAGCTCTAGGATACTGGAAGACATTACATGGTGGTTTATGTCCAATGAATCATACCTGCCACTTTCTGTCCTTGTCTCTGAGTCACAGAGAGGTAGGTTACGAGTCTGTGCTGAGAATGACTGCAACATTATTTAAGCATGTTAAGGCCTGCCTTAAACTGCTTCAGTACTCTTTCCAGGTAGGTCTTGGGACTTCATTTCAACAGGACACGGCTTGTTTCAAAAGTGCTATCAAATTGTACGTGGTTCCACATGGAGGAGACAGGAGTTTATGGTCCCATTTGGGCCAGTGAAAGTGGGCCGACATGAGAGGTACTTACTAGTGGAATAGTGTACAGCAGTGCCTTATCTGCTGTTCTTTATTCCCCATCTTTTTATGGAGTCAGAAACAGGTTTGTCTACTGAATAAAACCTGTGTGACTTTTTTTTTCTTTTTTTGCTAAGTAATCCATAGCAGTCTGTTCAATGCAGTGACCAGTCTGTAAGCAGCAGAGAGAAATGAGCTAATTTACCTGTTCACAGAATAGAAATTATTTCCACAGTACCCATTCCAGCAGTGAAAACCCCAATTAGTACAGAATCCAGACAGTAAACAAGTCCTCGTTTCAGAGTATATACAGCATCTGATTGATAGGGGGGTTTTTTTGGTTGTTTTCTTTTGTTTTTAATTATGAACCGATGCCACTGGGTTTGTGGTGGTAGCTATCACAGTTGTGAATTACACCATAGTTGGTTTTACTTGGAGAAGGAGGGAAAGGATCTGATATTCTTACAAGGTAAAGGAGCTGGGACTCAGAAAGTTTGTAAGAAATGGTAAACATATATTCCATGTTTTTGTTCTTTTCCAAATGGAAAACAAACATGGAAATGAAAGAAAAACACAAAGTTATATGGGAAAAAAACATAAAGGACGTACGTAACTCATTCTTAGATCCAAATCTTACAAATCACAGCCTATTGTAAAACAGGAGGAAAGCACTAACAACAGAGCTGGTAGCATATTCAGATTCCAGGTATAGAAATTCAGCTTACTTGTGCAGATCGGCCCTTTGAAGTCAAACCCACAGAGCACTCAGTGCTGAAATGCAAAAGTTGTGGTACTCACTCATGATCACTGGTGTTCTGGGACAGTATGCAAACATCTGCTTTGATTTAATGCCTTGCGGTATAAGAAAGTATGTTTAACATTACAGAAAAATATTCTTGGTTTGATGAGTGCATTTCCTGGAAAGATCACGTGTCGTTTCCACGTTACCCAGCAGAGCTCACCCATCTGTGAAGAACTTCAGCCCCACGTCACAGGTACGCACAGTGGCACTGTGCTCATTGCTCAAGCTCTAAGTCTGATGACCACCTTGAGGAGGAAGTTGAATACAACTAGCTCTAGCGTACACTTACCTACGTAAGGTAGTATTTTTAAAGATTCAAAGTGAGACACGAGCTAAACATAAATAATTTCAGTGTATGTGTTATGCTTTGGAGAAAAGTTATACTCCTGAAGTTTTTGTTTTTCCTTCTACTGGAGTGCTGCTGAACTTCATACTGGCATTTCCCACCGGTATCTTACTCCAGCAACTACTATTTACTTTGCTTCAGACCGATGAAGGATGAGGTGACTATTTGCAAGAGGCACTTCATCACATTTCCATTTCTGTTGTATTTGTCTTTGAGATAATTATCTGTTTTTTCTTCTGAATATGGGATTTTTAGTTGTATGTAAGCCATGTTTAGTGACTAACACCCCACGCATTCCAACTGGAAGTAGGGACCTAAATCCCCAGAAAAATAAATTGTTCCCTAACCCTCAAAACTTACCCGTTATCCGTTAGTAAGCCTGACACTTTTAAGTAAGCCCTTGCAATGCCCCTAACCGCTCTTTTGGAAATTCTTTTGGAAATTACATGAGTAAATATTTCTGTTCTCATTTCCTACTTTTTTTTTCTTGTCAGAGGGAAGAATATCTGAAAAGGATCTAGAAAAACATGTGTCTGAGGATACTTTGTGGTACATCTGTGGTCCACCTCCAATGATAGAATCTATATCCCAACTGCTGTACAACTCCGGTGTTCCTAGGAACTGTGTTTTCTTTGAGAAATGGTGGTAATGGACAGAAAATAAATTGGTTTTGGTGTATTTTGATGAGATAAAATGTACAGAAGATGGACTTGAATTATTTGGAAGATGTTATTTCCTAGATTAAGCTGTCCTCAATCATGGGAGTATTTCTTTAATTTAACAGTAATACAACTGTAATACAGTGCTGCTGCTTTTGAAAAGAAAAGTGATTTTATATTAAAGCCTTCAACTGTTCTGGTTTGTGGATGATTTGCCTACTTCTGGGTAGCAGCATCTTTTCTTTCATATTGTTCGGAGAAAAAAGGCTCTCAAAACCTTGCTCTTTGAAGGTGTGACTGTGCTTCAGAGTACAAACCAACGTTTTATTCCCCCAGTTTGCAGAAAAACTCATCACAGAAATGCTGAGAATAATTAAGAAGAAAGGCACAGTGAGAATTAGTTAATCATCAAAACAGTTCAGGTCCTTAAGTGGTCGATTCCCAGTTTATACCTGAAGACTTCAAAAAAGAAACACCTAAATTACTGAAAACACTTAATTAATATAATATTATTTTAAAATGTTAGATATGGCCTCTTCTTTGTTAGTGGCTTTCTTCCTTGAGTTACCTCCAACAGGTAACACAGCAACTTTCCTCCCTTCAGCATCCCTCCACTTTGCCTTTAGCTTTTGCTGAGCCTTGCCACTCCAAACCTTTTCTCTCAGTCTCAGCGACTGTAGGATACATAGCTTGTAGGTTTCTGCTGCCACATCTGCATTCACCTCGTCAACGAACAGTGAGACAGACAAACTAGGCACCTCCTGGCTCCAGCTTTGAGTGCAGCATAAGAACAGGACTGGAATGTGGCAGTTGGTGCAGAAGTTGCAGGTGACTGGCTGAAATAGTCCTGGAGGTTTTCAGCACGCTGAGTGTCAGAGGGGGAAATCTGTACTTCCTGCAGCTCAGAACAAACAGAACTTCAGGAAACAAGGCTCTACGTTCCATCCCAAAGAGATGAATGCTGAATTATGGATCTTAAAGATTTGTCTCAGGCTTACAGGGGACAGCACCACGCTGAGGGTCTGCCTGTAAGTAAGTCTTCATCTCCTGGCAATGGCAGCCCCATGCAGTGGGTCTGGTGCTTCTGTACTATACAACACTGCCCACGTGGTGCAACTGCTTGCCCCCCATCAGTCACTGGAGGCCCAGAGGGAATGTCGCATCACATTCCCTCTGACTGAAATAAATGAGGGGAAAGTGCCTGAGTACCTTACTGCAAGGAACAGTTCCCTGTTCATTCACTCCAGAATGTAAATAGGACAGTGTGCTTGTCACAAACAATAAAACCATGGGGTTTTGTCTTCATGAAGATCGTGACTGACAGGGCAGAGCTTGACGCTTGAAGGAAGCAGGGTTCTTTTCTTGGAAAAGTGCAATCAATTGGGCTATGGGTAAGTGTTGGTGCCCTAAAATAAAAACCAGACTGGGCTCCTCTGTTTTACAATGTAAAAGTAAGAAAATTGTGGTAAACCTTTGCATGTTGTTTTCTTTACGATTTTTAAACTACTAAGTGTATTATAAAGTGGTTTGCCATTTATTTTCCTTAATGCATGTGCTTTCTTTAGCACAAATTGCATCTCTTTCACAAACCGCTCCTCAGAGTTATACCAAAATACAGATGTAACAAAAGGCATTTCTAAACCCTTTGCTTCTTTAATCATCTTCGTTCCCTCTAACCTCTTTCTGTCATCCCCTGTTACACTCAGACTGAGAGCTATGGGGCAAGGACACATCTCTTTAACTGCACGGTTTCACCCGCTTGTACAGGGATATGACAAACTCCCCTGTCCACCCACACCCACATTCACCACAGCAGCAAAAGATGGAAACATGGAAAAGAAGTCACCCCATACCAATCACCTCGGTTGCCGCTATTGAGTTCTTTCTTACCTTGAGTGTTTATGCTGCCACAAGGCACAGAACACCTGAATTCCATAATGCAGAGTGGCTGCAAATATGAACTTCCCCTACCTGCACAGCCTCTTCTTGCTAATACACAATATTACTTTGGAAGCGTCTTCTTTCTAGTATTTAATGGTCTTGTAGTGAAACTTCAGTTTCACCTTCAAGTCTCTCCTTGGATCTCACTCCAGTGTAACTGAAGGCAAAAAAAGCAGGAAAGTAAATTAACCTATATAAACATAGGCTGTACAAATAATTAACTGACTGTGATGCTGTTGAAGGAAACAGAAACCAACCCCTGCTGCTCAGAAGCTGCTGAGCTGGAGAAACAGTCTCTTCACACTGTCAAAGCATAGTATTTAATTTTAGGAAATATTTATTCATCTTATACGCTTGCCACCAGCTAAGGGAAGATGAAAAAGTAGACCAATATTTACTTTTTTTCCGAGAAACACAGGCCTGTGAGTTACCCGTGCTACAGCCTCACTGGACTGAATGTTTTTCCTCCTCCTGTGACGTTTTATCATTTTACTGTTTGCTTATGGGTACAATGAATATGAAGTATTCTTATTGGATCTGCATCAATTCACTGGAAAACAGAGACTATTTGGTTATTACAGTGCTTTAGTTCGCAGAGTGCTTTTAGAGCAAATGAAAGAAAGCGCTTTGAGGGAAAAGCCTTTTCTGCAGCCCTCCAGTGTTTGGTGAGGGAGTGGCGAGCGGCAGCCACCACCCACAGCTCTGCAGGCCCCGTTCTGCTGTGCCCTGTGCCAGGACAGCCTTTAACTCCAGAAGCGCATCCCTGCTGCCAGTGTGGGACACAGCTCCAGACCTGCAGGCGCACTGTAGTGGTGGCCAGCACTCCTCGTACCTTTGTGGAGCGTTTTTCAGCAAGAAATCAGTACCTGGCTCTTTTTATGCTTTTCAGTTACGGGATGATGAAAATCCTGCATGAAAATGCGATAGTGCTTTATTTCTGCCCTATAATTGGCTCCCTGAGGCAAATGTACAGAGTCATGCGAACTACAAAGAGAGAGCATGGTACCAACTGCTCACTGCAGAAAGTGAGGCTGATACAGGAGCCAAATTAGGAAAAAAGAATGCATGACAGCATTACTTTCTACACAGCTTCATTTCCACACATATGTTAAAGAGTCCTGAGCTATTATTTCAGTGGTTTTGTTTTGCAGTGCACAGCCCAAATTAAAGAAGCTCTGCAAGATGAAGTGCCAGGCACTTCTTTTGTGCATTTAGCCTCTCTTACAAGTTCACATAAACTATTACGATGCCCAACGTTTTGGACTTTCATCCCACCTTGGTTCAACCTCCCCATCACCACCTCCTGCTGCCAGTTTCAATATTAAATCCCTTTTCCATCATTTAGCTAGTCCTCTTCTTCATCCACATTCAACCTTTGTATTCCCTAGTTGGCTGAGCTGGTTCCTTCCTTTGAACTTGTACCGTCTAATGATTGCCTCCTTCAGATGACCACTTGCTCTCAGCAGCAGCCTGCATAACTCCTGTCAGTAACACACGTGCTCTTCCTTCAGAGGCAGCTCTTGTGCCTGGCTGACACCACGAGCCTGGCTGCTCTGAGAAGGGCAGAGCTTACGTTAAGTGCAGCGGAGTGCTGCCTGCCTATGCTGCAGTGCTTCAGTCACCAGCCCACACCTGGAACACACCTTAACACAGCTCCTCACTGAGCTGTGTAGCAATGCATGCTGCTGTCCCCTTCCAAGAGAGGCACACCAAGAGCAGTTTGCATTCCTACTGGGAGATTCTGCCAGGTTGAGCTTAATACAGCAGCTCTCCACAGGGAGGAAACAGCCTGGCTTCATTCTCTCCCTTCAGCTGGGGGTGACAAACCCTGCTGCAGAGCTGTGGCTGCTCTGTGTGAGCATAAACATGGGGCTCTGCCTCTTCACTACCAGCTGAGTGGCAATCCCTTCAGTTTCTCCCCACTGCTGGGACACTGCCGCTCACTGCTCAGGGAGTTAAGCCTTCACCTGGCCATCCCTCTCCTCTATTCAGGCTTCAAATACAGTGATGACCAATTGCTTTCATTTCCTTGGCCACTGTGGTCTCGCTTTTTCAAGCCTAAAATGGCCAGTAAGACTGAGGTAGAAAACACGCAGCAGATGCAGAGCCTTCCTGCTGTGGCCACAGGCTGCCTCTGCCAGCACTCCTCACATCTGTATTGTGTCTGCATGGTGATGGAAGCTCACACTTTTCAAGACAAGGGTGCAGGGATGGCATGCGCACAGCTCCAGACTGCTGAACTGACTGAGAACAAGTCAGAGTTCCAGGCTGGAAATAATTACATGACCATTTGAACTGTTTGCCCTTTTTAAACTGAAAAACATGTATTTCTTGTCAAGTCTTCCCAATCTTAAGCCGCTCCAGTAGCTACAGGAATGAATTTTTGTACCAGGCTTTCACTTAGAGCAGTGAGCTTCCTCACGCTCTGCCAGACTGCTGACAGACAACCAAGCAGCCCGTTCTCCAGCGCTCAGCAACACGTGATAAGGCAGTCATCAGCAGCTTCACTTCTTTACCACGCAGAGACTGAGTTCCTCCTTCTGGGGACAAATAATTAGCAGCTGTGCAATTACCACAAATAGGAAACCTCCTCATGAACTTTATTTCTCTTTCATTTTGTAAGCAGTTGGGATGCAAACAAGGTCAAACTGCAATCCGATAAACTCTTTCTATTCAAAAGTATTTGGCAAGTTCATTCTATTGCAACATTTTTACTAGTAAAATGTTCATTAAATACAGTACATTTTTAAACAAGATTAATATAAAGCTAGTCCTTAAGACAGAAACCATCAGTAGAAATATCTTATGCTAATAAAAGTTGAAAACGGCTACTTAGAACTGTCCAGAGCAGAGACCTTGTCTGTATGTGGAACAACTGAAATAACACATTTTTGAGGTTATTGGAACTTCAGCCTAATATGGAGAAACAGAGTTAAATAATTGAAAAACACCACCAGTTACTTACAGTCCTGTGGTTAAACCACCGAATTCAAAATGAATCCTCTTCAGTCAGCGAAAAAAAATCCTCCCGTGCCTTGTGTGTATGAAATGGAACGGTTTCAACTTGAGTGCCATTGTCCCGATTAAATGAATTCTCCAAATGGGATGATTTTTCCCTTCTCTGAAGTGCTCTGCAAGCTGTATGATTTTCAGGCACAGAAGATGCTTTTAACCATGCCAGGTGTGCATTTGATGCAAGACACAGTTCTTTCACTGTACAGCATTTTGGTTTAAGGACAGGAAAATTATCGGGCACAAACTAGTCGAAGGAAAAAGCCAACAAATGGCTTACTGAGCTCTTGCTTAAAAAAAAAGGAACCCAGGGAAGTTCAGCACGTATTTCTCACCTTTCTACCAGATTGCCTGACCACTTCTAAACAGGGATCAAGGTGGTAGAGAAGAGAGAAACAACTACTTCCTACCTGTTAGGAACACTGAAGTTCTTGGAGAATATTGGTTCAGAACCTATATTACGCATGTACATTCACTTGTAAATATTTTAACATAGCTCCCCCAAACAAAAAATGTTGGTAGCGTAACAGAATTCTGTTAGGTATCAGTCCCAAAATACTACTACTTGTATTAAAAAGCTCTCTATTAAGGTATTTGTACTCTGTAATATCATCCAATGACACGCAAAGGCCACTGCCCTGCTATTTGCATCACTTCAGTTCTTTCCCACAGCATATTTTACAACACTGAGGAAGTGGTGCAAAATGATGTGAGAGGGTCAGATGGTGACATCGAATTCCAATTTTAGTGAAGAGAGCAACTGAAAGAAGCACATCTTACCTGCCTTAACTTGTCCTGTTTTCCTATCTTCTGAAACCCCACTGAACCATCGATTGGCAAAGAGAACATAAGCTTAATATAATAGGAAATGTCATTTTATATTGAGATCATCTGCCTCACACAAATTTATCATGCGTTTTGTTTACTCAGTGTGCCTAAAATAGGTTTATGATTTGCTTATTGCTTGAAGATCTGCAAGAGTTAATAAAATTCAGGAGAAAATGTCATTGGTAACTCTGCTGTTGGAGACAAATACAGATACGGCCGTCTTACCTAAGCTTTTCAATTTCAGCCTGTTTAAGCTCAAAAACCATTTTCATGACACTACAAGCTTAATGACAAACTAGCATATGGCACGAGAACTTCTCCAGCAAAGATATGTGGACAAGAAAACATGACAATAAATTTTGACCAAGTGGAACGTTTGCCCTGCACTAGATACAAACCTATTTTGCTATGTCAGTCACAGAATAGCCCGAGCATGTTATCTGTCCCTATTTTTAATTTCAATTGTACCTCTAGAAGACGGCCTTTCCTACTCTGCAAAGTGGATGGAATTTTGCCATTAGAAAGCCCGGGCCCTGTAGTTACCTAAAACATCAAGATACTGGCATGCCAAGGAGCAAAGTAAGTGCAACGCCAAAGAAATGCTGAACTGAGCAATGGAGTTAATGAAGATGATGAGCGAGATCTGTTCTTTTCTCTTGGCTAATACCAACGACTCACAGAACCCCTGAGCCGTCGGCCTTACTCACAAGAAGGCTCCACATCCGCTGCTGCACCTTCAATCCCCTGGCAGCCATCAGGCCCGGGTGCGCAGTCCTGCCCTGCTGCCTCCTGCTCCTCACAGCAGTCGGGTGCGCTCTGGTTGGGACAGACCTGTGCCTCGCTGCCACCAGTGTCACCAGCGTCAGCACTGGTGTGACACGTGCCCTCCAACACCCCGTCATGGAGGGTGCCTCTGCTGTCAGCCCCAGCCGTTTCATTCCCCAGGTCTATGACGCCGTCCAGCTGCTGCTCGGGGCCAGGCCCTGATGCGGCTGAGAGCTGTGCTGCTAAGTTTCTCGTGTTCTCCGTGACTTCAAATTCCTGTTTCTCTGCCGTCTGCTTCTCCCCAGAACTTAATTTAGTCTTCCTCGATTTCTTCATTGGTTTGTTGTGCATGTCTTCTTTGGAGAACCTCCAGTGAAACTACAAATAAAAGACCCAGACATTAAAGGCCACCTGTAACAGTCTCAAGCTGACATTTGCTTTCCTGAGTAGAAATGTTTTATTACTTAATTCAAAGCTAGTTTTGGTCAAAAAGACACGAGATGAAGAAACTGCATGACTAAATCAGATGGCTTCAAGATCACTGGAGCCTGCACAGGTGTGTCTATGACACGCAGACAGGAGACAGTTACACGCTCTGCTTCTGCTGTGTAACGTGCCTGCTGGGTTCCCTTCAAGAAGACATTTCCCCGCTGAGGTGCACAGCAGGCTGGCAGACAGCACGCACTGCGTGGAAAGCACAGCCAGAGAGCTGCACAAGTGCTGACAGAGGAAGCAATTGTGTGGCATTACCAATTTTTTTTCCACCAGGCTAGCAGCAGAACACCGTATCCCAAACCCTAAACTGTAGAACAGTATGAAGGCTTTGTGATGAGAGCACATGAAGCTGCCTCAATACAGCTCTCGCCACGAGACTTGCCACAGCTGCCATTTCAGAAGAACTGCTTTAACCACTATTTAAAAACAAAAAGAAGAGAGAGAACTGGCAGTACCTTGAAATACTGACTGGACAGGTCTAACATACACAGGGTCTGACAACTATACCACTAATATACGTCTTCATTCATCAAAAAATAAACTGAGCTTCCCAAGGAAAGCCAGACCTGGTCCCACACCAGTGCTGAGTCAACCCACAGCAGCTCCCTGAGTGCATGGATGTACCACAGGAGCATCCAAGATGGTGCAGACTTGGGGATGAGCTAGGAGGCAGTGCTCACTACTTCCCGTGTGCCATAAATACAAAAGCCGCTTTTCCCACTGTGACCATGGCTGTGTCAAAGCTGGTCAAGACACAGAGTCACATTCATAAATTTTTGATTTAGCTATTTATTCCTTAAGCAAAAAGTGATTCAAAACGTATAAAGTTTATTTGATTATGAAGATGGAGCAATGCTCTTTTCTTCTCTTACCCAGAACATAAGGTTAAAAAAAATTAAATTACAAAAAAAGAAAAACGGGTTTTCACAAGATCCTTGGTTTTATGCAGGGGAGGCTTTCTTTCCCTTCTCTAAGCTGTAATGATATTTAAGTGGAAGATAACATCTCAGTTCTAGAGCTCAAGTGTTCACAATTCACAGGCACCCGATTTTCTCATTGATTTGCAGCAGGGCTGCACACTCACAGCTCCTTTCTAACCCGGTGCTCTCTCTGATAGAAGCAAGATCAGGGCCCTGAACACAGTGTAGTTTATCCTGAATCTACAGGAGACTCTCTGCATACCTGCACAGGCGCGTATGTATGCATGTCTACTTGGGCATATATATTATATTTCACAAAAAAGCATACAGCCAGTTTCTGCTGAAATAAGCACCACTTCTGTATGAAGCGAATGAACATGATCATCACTGACTCGATTTTGCACTCTGTTTCACTAAAAAGAAGTTTCACCGATCAGCAGATTTCCCTCCGAGTAGTGGCCATCTAGAAACACTGCAGACATGCCATATCCTAAGTTAAAAACCCCCGGAGAGTCTGTGATGTTAGATAGCACAGTGTTCAGCAGCTTCACCAAATGCCAGGTTTGGCATTTTTGAAGTGTCTCATAACAGCTGTTCAGAGAGGCTGAGCAAGTCTTACAGACATCTATATAATCATAACCAATGCACCCCATTTTTCTTGACCTTCTGTCTGAAAATGCGTTAGTAATTTTTGCCCCTGAGTATGTCTGTACATTTAACACTGCCAACAAGTAAATCCTTTGTTTTGTCAACCAGACATTGTTAAATAAGTTTTTAAATCCCAAAATAAAAAAAATGTAAACAAATCATCAAGTCATCTGGATGGTATGCATTTGTTATTACAGTACAAGAAATCAGCATCATACTGCTTCTCTGTTAGAAGACATACAATTGCTTACAGCCACCCACCAAAAGAATGACTGAATATGGGCACCTCACCCCAACATCGCTTTAATCATTTGAAAACAAAGAAAAGGAACAAGAAAGATGGGCTTTGTAGCAACATCACAGAATAACTGGGCTTTGGCTTCACTAATAAGGAAGGGTAAATCCTACACAACAGACGTGCTCCCAGCAGCTTTCTCCTGCTTTGGTCAGCTCAAACCCCTTCCTGTTCCCTGCTGTATTTAAAAGGTGACTCTCACAAAGCCGGCTCTGACCCAGTGAGGGCTTTCTAGATGAAAACTATCTGCAGTTACCTAAACATCAGCTACAATGCTCTCAGTGCTCAGCTCTACTTAGCATTTCCCATATCCTACTGTAGCTCAGCTGTGAGCACAGCAATCCTGCTGATGACATCTGGCCAGCCAGCACTCAGCAATTGCAGAGAATAAAACAGAATAAAAATGAGGCCGTATGAGCAACCTTCTCATCACGTGGTCTCAGGGAGCTTTTCTGTACTTCACCCGGCTTGCTGATCCTTCCCCTACATACAGAAAGGGCAAGGCAAATTCCTACACAAGAGGAAGGTCAGCACTTGCCCAGTGCCAGTATTTCTCCTTCAGCAGTACAGCATGACACAGCCGGGTTGGGGTTTCCACTGTTATGCTTTTAAAAAGGGAAATGGGAATATGTATGTTTATCCACATACGTACGTTATTAGCTGTCAGCTGCGTTCTCAGATAATTTAGCTGGATTCAGGGGGCTTTATGCTTAAATTCTAGCAGGATTTGTTAACATTCTAGCACTAGATAGGAACAAGATAAGAGACAAGAGTACCAGTTCCTCTTTGCAGACAGTGAACGTGGGCAGAGATTTTTAGGTCACATGTGCAGGTTTATGGCAGAGCTATAAAGAGAATTCTACACCTCTTCTGCTGCCATGAGTCCAGCAGAGAACAAAATACAAGAGCTTTCGCATTGTCTGAGCATCTGCTTCTTTCATTCCAACAGTTCAACCCTTGTGTCTTGCTTCAGGTTACCAGGCCGCTTTATGACAGAGACGTTCAATAAGCCACTTTTACTTCTTTGGGAAATCAATTACAATATTAAAATTCTGCCAACAGAAAAAAACAAAGAAACCAAGAACACGGGTTTATTTACCTTAGATTCTTTTTTCTTTGCTTTCTGGGGCAAAGAAGGTCTCTGAAGAAATACAATTTGCTTTGTAGATAAATTCCCTTCCCTGAAAAGAAACAAACGCACACTCCTGAGAATGAATTAAATTCACATGCAGCATCACTCAGAGCAAAAATCCATCTCAGTCATTTATTTCTGCAGGTCAAAGAAGAACAAAATGAAGAATGACCTAAACACTGCTTGTCCCCAGTGTCTCTAAGTAGCCTGGCATTTTGGGGGAAAAATGATCAACTGATTACCCTGATAGAGACCGTTACTGTGACATGCTTTAGCTGAATGTTTTAGAATTAGAGGGTAAACAAAAGAAATTGTTTTGAAGACAAAGCAAGAAACCTATGGTGCATGTGCATAGCCCTGATGGGGCTGTGTGTGCCCCACAGGTATGCAGCGAGGGAGGAAGCACAAGCAAATGCCAGCAGCAGTTGGATTGGGTGCCTTTCTGCACTGCCAACCTGGCCTGTGTTACCGGAGTTATAAAAGGAATACAGAAAACCGGAAGAGAAAACAATATCTATATACACACCCTTAAAGGACAAGGCTTACATATCATAATTATGATTTTCCATTTGTTCCTATATTTAAATGTACATGAAAGTCTTTAATATACTGGCACAGATGGCCTTTGCTTTTTAGGCTTTTATGTGTAGGAACAGTCTTCGTCTAGCTCTCTAAAGGAGCTGGGCATATTTTTCCTTTCTTCAGCTACAAAAAACCATGACCGATTACACTGGTTTATATATAAATATATTCCTGATTAGTGTAAATCCAGAATGCTCCATCTTCATGATAAGCAAGCGGGGTGATTGTTTTTTCATCACCATTAGAAAGAGTATTTTTAAGTGACATGCATTTATGTCTAAAATCTCTGAATATTAATAATAGCAAAGCAGACCCCACACAATGACTGCATATGCAAACAAGGCTACCAGAGTAATGACACAATAATTGGACATGGTTCTGCTCAGCTAGACTGTGTATACCATCAGCTTTAGACAGATAGTAATTAAGAATGAAATTAATTTGCTTCAAATAGGCAACATCTCACTCCAAACATTATCACGGGTTTTGCTTTTGCTCCAAGTGGAGCTACTAAGTGAGAGAACCAGAGCAGGGATTTATTTATTTATTTTTAACACAGAGACAGATGATAATCAGAAAATACATGCAGGAACCACAGAGCCATTCTGCACTCTTTTGGCCACCAGACACGTGCTTCCTGCCTAACACGGCTTGTGGTACTCAGAAAACCCAGAGAACAGCTGCAGGAGGGTTTGCAAAGGCACTGAAAGTGGGCAAGAAAATCTATGCTAACTGTGCAGAGACTTGCTTGTGGCGCACAGACTGTGGCTGAAAAGCAGCGCTCACCCTCCCTACCTGTTTGTCTTCACAATTGGAGTAGGAAGGACGCACGTCAGCTGCCAGCCGTACATGGCAAGGGAATTCAGCAGTGGAACATAGTCTGTCTGCACTTCCACTCCCTAGGAGAGAAAAATCAGCAGTTAGCATCAGCTCTTGCAGCGTGACATTCATTTTGACTTACAGCTTTTCTGGAAGGAGGAGACGGTTTTTGTGGTGAAGTGAATCATTCTGTACGTCCAGCTGGCCAAGGAAAACATGAGGCATGGGAATGACCACCAGTTCATCCTAACCTGTTAAATGAGCTTGCTTAGAATGATAAACATCTGTGATTTTATAGTTGTTGATTTTTTATACTGCCTAAACTATCCATGCTTCAAATGATTCCAGATCTGAACAGGACAAACTCATTGTATTTTATCAAGTATCCCTCCCAAACAATAACACTGACAACATGACAACAATGCTTTGCCCAGATTCTGCACGCATCTAGGCTGCAGCAAATCAATTGGGCAACTCTACGGTGATGGATCAAGAGTAAAATGGCCAACAACAGAAACAAAACCTAAGTACAAGTCTGTTCCTTGTATTACAGAATCACAGAGTTACCCATGAATACACACTGCCTCCTTGTTTATTTTGAATCAGGAAATCCGTGGGCAAGACCAAAAACACTGCCTTTCAGATAAATACAAGACAGCCTTGCTAATGCTCTTTCCAATAGATGGTGAAGCCTGTAATTCACACATAAAGAACTACTGGTGATTTCAACAAATGCTGCTCCGGTGTCTAATTGCCAAGACTTCCACTAACTTAAGAATAGATGCTAGAGTATATTTACTTGTTTTTTATCTTAATAAATACAAAACAGAGAAATGATAACTACTAGCCTCTACAAATATAGCTGTATCCCATTGAAATAACAATCGGATCTGCCAGAAAGCTCAAGCACTTAGACTGGTTTAGTGTGCACGCAAGTAGTTTTAATTGTCAATTCTCAGCACAATAATTTTCTCTATTTTCCTCAGGGCTGCTCCAAAAAATCCATTTATTCTGTAGTAATAGTCATCTGGTCAGAACTAATCCAAATCCTCCAGTAGTACTTCAAATTATCTTAGCGATTTCCAACTTCAACTATTCCTTTCTTCTAATGAATGTAATATAGGTCACTCGATATCTTCATAACTGAATGACTGCCTGACTCTACCTATTAAAATCTCATCTTGACTGCAAATAGCCAAAGATTCTCTTTTTTAAGCAGGAGTGATAGAGCTTATTTGAAAATTCTACACTAGAAAGCAGCTCTAGGAGAACACTCAGCTCATGCTGCTCTGATTTCTGTACAGAGGCTTTCAGGGCCTTTTACACATACAGCTGCTTTGCAGCACCAGCATATATCTGGAATACACAGAATTGCTAATTACTAATTTCCCCTGAAGCCATCAGGACTGATCCCAAAGCTGGGATCGCAGACAGTTTGGTGCCTCCCCACACTCCCATTCTCCTTCTTGCCCTTCCCGCTCTCTGTACCCACTCTAAGATGGGAATGTCCTCCTGCTTCCCAGTTTTTGCAGGTGTAATGCAGAAAGGATAACACGTCCAGATGCCTTTAGCAGCTAATGTCTCAAGGAAAGAGATCAATCACACACTGAGCTTTATCAGGCAGGTCAACAACGCTTTCCAAAAATGATGAAAACATGAGCACCAGGAACAAGGTCAGCGCATCACCGGTGCCAGCCCTCCTCCAGACACCCAGAGGGACACATGGTAAGATCTGATCAAAACATTCCCTCTCTGAAAGCATTCATAGATGACAAACCACAGGGAGCTCACTCATCTGGAAAGCATTAGACCAGTGGGTCAGGAAACACCGGTGCAGCAGACCTTGTTTGAGTCCCAAGCAACCTCCCATGCTACAAATAGGATTCCTATTTTGAATTCATTGCCTAAGGTCAGAGAACACTGAGGAGACCTTTCTCCTTGCATAAGGACACACACACAAACTTGTCAAAAATCAACAGGATGACAGCAATAAGAAGGGACATCGGTACCACGCAGAGCTCGCCTGGCTGCTGCAGAACGTGGAGTGTGAGGCTGCACTGTCCCCACTATCACAGCCCTGTCCCCACAGGGCAAAGGAGAGTGGGACCCATCTGACCTGTCAGAGTTAAGCACCACCTGCAGAGATGATGCTGTGCTTCCTAGTCCCCATGCAGCAGAAGAAGAAAGAGAGGATAAATCACACTCGAAAGTGTAAAGTTACTGGAAATTAAATTTAAGATTAAGATCAGTTAAACTTCAAGAAAATAAAATCTGGAAAATATAAAAGATCTGTTGAAAGAGTGCTGTATCATTGTTAGAAGGTATTTATTCATTTTTTCACAGGCTGGTGCTGACAGCAGAACCTGCATGTCATAGATCACAGAATCATCGAATTATTAGCATTAGAAAAGACCAGTAAGACCACTGAGTCCAACCACCAACCCACCCCCACCATGCCCACTAACCATGTCCCTCAGCGCCACATCTCCATGTTTCTTGAACAGCTCCAGGGATGGTGACTCCACCACCTCCCCGGGCAGCCTGTGCCAATGCACGACCACTCTTTCTGAGAAGAAATTCTTCCTAATATCCAACCTGAACCTTCCCTGGCACAACTTTAGGCTGTTACCTCTCATCCTATCACTGGTTACCCAGAAGAAGAGGCTGACCCCCACCTTGCTACAATCTCCTTTCAGGGAATTGTCAAGAGCAGTAACGTCTCCCCTGAGACCTCCTCTTCTCCAGACTAAACAACCCCATAAGTCAGACTGGGGTTCTTCTTCAGTTCCTTCTTCAGACCAGAAAGGTACGTACATTAAAGCACACCTCTCCCAGCCCTGCCTGCTCTGAGCAAGGCCTCACTGGGCACCACACCTCTCCCCAGGGGAATAACCCACTGCCAACAACTGGCTGTTAGAAGGCAATGGACAAGAGAAAGGACGCTCTCCTGAACCAACAGGCGGAATTCACATGGGCTGCTAGCTCCTCATTTGCAAATATAGATAATAGCAGCTTTAAGACCACATAAATGAATTATCCTCCCTCTGTATCATCATCTGCAGTCCTATCCCAGGACTGGAAACTGGCTGCAAGCAGAAGCCACAGTCACGCAGACCTTTAGGACAGTGCACAAAGAATCAGTGTCACCTAAAATGCTTTCCTAGGCAAAATGCATCCAAACAATACACTGGGGGCTGGGTGCAGAGAAAAAGCAGCATTTCATATTTATTTTATATTTTATAAACAATAACGTTCTCTTAAGATCTATTATTATTTGCAACAATGGAAATTTAATTTCAATTTAAGAGGAAATTTCAATGCTCTTTCTAGCTAATAGATCTGAATTTGAAAAGCAATAGGAAGAGAAGGTACATGCCAGAGCTCTGCTGAACAAGAGGTGTTCACATAATGTGTCTCAAACTGGGAGACGTTTCACTCAGTGAGAGGGTGGAAAATTTTAATTAACTTGTTTCCCTCTCTCCTATGGATGGTAAGTCATCTCTGATCACACCTGGAGTGTCAAGAACCCGGAGCACAGTGAGTGAGCTTTTTCCCTTGACTTACATTACATGAAAAGAATTCATTTTTTCTGTAGTTATATTGTTTGTTTTCAGCCTTTTCTTCCTTTCACAGCAGCTTCTGCTCATTAGAAAGGAATAAAAAGTATGATTAAAAAATGATAAAGATAATATCTAGGGCAAGCCATGCAAACAACTGCATTAACTATTTTTCTTTTCTTTTCCCCCTTTACTGTGGCAATTTTAACCACAGCCAAGAGAATAAACACAGCAGCTGCTAAGCTCTTGTGAGACAGAAAGAAGTTCATCAGAAATCATTCTTCCCTGGGTTAAGTGAATGTGATTACTTACAGGGCAGCTATGGATTGTCACTGTTCAATATTTTTTTCCAATGTGGATTAAAGAGCGGAAGATTGAAAATCCCATTAAATAAATCTTAATAAAACCTTTACAAGCAAATCCTAACAGACCGCATGCTAAGGCCTATGGACAGATGGCAAAGAGGATGGAAAGTAAAAAACACACCAGCTTTTAAGTAGGCTCAAGCTATTGTTTGTGGGGGGAAAACAGACAGCATGTTCCTACCCAGCTCCCTACACAAACACAGGAGAGAGCCCACGGAAGATGCAGCGTGCACCCTAAGCAGCAGACTACCAGCCTCCACCACTGCCAAAGTTGCAGCTTTTTCTGTTTCATTGGAGGGAGATAGAGGATGTGGTGAAGGCAATACTGGCACCTTGTGAAAAAGAGAGAAAATAAAATGAGAGAAATCAAATATATGGGCTGCCTGAGAATGACCTGGTACAAGAATGCCGCAAACATTTGATGGCTGCAGTAATACAGAAGAAAAAGAGACCAAGCCCAAGCTCTAAATTTGGGAATGATTTGTCCATTCCTGTTTTAAACTTATTTCATAAAACACTTTCTCTTAATAATGTAACACTATTGATCCATTAAAACTATCTACTGTAAGCAAAAGAGAAGTTTCACAAGTGCTGCAGCAAAAAAAATTGCACCATGCTCCTTCAGCATTGAGCTTCTCCTGAATCTCAGCCTGTAATATACTACAGAGCCTTGTCAGCAGACATGCATGAGAAGTCTGCCAGCTTCACAGCAGAGCAGTGTGGGCAAATAGAAAAACAGAACAACAAGAAAGCCTTTTGCTCATTATATCAGATAAACGTAATTTATATTTCTTAATAAGATTTCTTATTATACGTGAATTAATGGACTGTGAAGTATTTTTGAGAACATACAAATCTGCAGCACTAAACTGGGAGGCATCCTGTGAAGACAGTTTTTCCCGAGATTCAAACGTATCCATGCACAATTGGCATAAACATACATGCTGCTGAGTGGCATTCACATCCGTCTCCGCATATAGCATAAAGTAAAATAAACAACAGCTAAAAAACTTCCTCTGCCCGTTAAGTCCACTTCTCTCAATGAGTTCAGTGAGGCATATCCTACTTTCTGGCATAAGTATACACTGTTCAAAATGTTTGAGTACTTCAGGTATTGCCTGCACCCGTAAGACAGCAGCACATTTGAACAGCGATGGAATTTTACATTTATAGAAGCAGAGGACAGGTAGCAAAAGCTCCTCAAGGTGAACGTATTACATTAGAATGGAGAGGGTTCTCCTCTTAGGAAGCATGGAAATGTCTTACAAAATCTGCTGAGCTTAATACTGCATAGGGGACGTGCACATGACAGCACAATTCCACATAATTGGCCACGGAGCAGAAGAAATAAATATGATCTAGCAATCCATCAGTACACTTTCTTAAGTAATTCTGGCATTTTCAGTCTCATAATTCCTGCAGCATTTGCATGCTGTATCTTCAGGTGAGTGCCAATTTAACCATCTATCCACTAACCACTCTTGGAACAACAACAACAAAAATAGCCAAACACTGTCTGAGAGCCAGTATAACCCAGGGTGCCTTATCACACACAGCTGAAGCTTCTGCACACAGCTTCCCCAGTGTAACGTCTTTCAGTTCCAAGTTACTCTCAGACAATCTTCAGCTTTTCCAAAAAAGCTCTGTGCACCACTTTACCATTCTGAAATGAATAATCTACTTCCAAACAAGAAGCACAGCTGAAAAACAGATGCTCTATGGCAATAGGTTCAAGTCAACAGGAGAGGAGACCTCAAAAACACACTTCACTAACATGCAGGGTAGCGTATGCAATCGATGACATCCCAGCAGCTGCCTTCTGTGCTACTCAAAATGCCGGGGCATCGTCCCATGGCTGCCCAACAGCAGTTCAGGGTCAAAGAGGTACATAAGCCAGGTCCCTACTGCCTGGCCAAAGGTGACCTGCTGTGAAAAAGAAACCGGACTTGTGCCCTTTGTGATTCTTTATAAAGTGTAAAAGAGGTCTGAAATGCTTCTTTTCAGTTTGTTCTCGAGTAGAAAGTTCAGATCTGGTATTCTTATTTTTTTTTTCCTGAAAGTTTCTATGGGTGAGAACTAATTCTTATCTATGATCCTGCCACAAACCTAAGCAAACCATGTTAGATAGAATGTGACTTTTTTTATATTGAGATTGTTATAAATCCTGTGCTTTTCTGCCTGCTTACTTCAAGTGCCCTTTACTCACCAGGAAGAAATGCTGGCTTTGCCAAACTTCAGTACTTCCAGCACTACAACAAAGTATTGCTAAATTCATCAACAAATCCAAAGAAAGATTAGCCCATGTATTTTAATCCTATATAGGGTACATCTATTGAGTTCAGTAGACAAATATAGAGATATTTATGTGGCTTTTGTATCTTAGATAAAAGAAACAACAACTACAAAAACCTGTTAAAGATAACAGGCTCCTGAAGGTTCTGTTTAGCTTTGCTTATACAGCAACAAGGGGCAAAATACTGAAATACTATGTCCAGGCAAACATATTTGTCTTTTGGATGGTAAGGAGTCACTCTCAGGGCTGCATTTCATACCAATCGCCATCAGCTCTTTTGCTGACCCAGCCATGCCTTTCTCCTATGGCTAAAGACAATAAAACGTAGCTTAACTGACATGACCTAAATCAAATCTACAGTCAAATCAAATCTTCATTTCCAGAGAATTTTTCTAAAGGCTTACATTAAGGCAACTTGCAACACAGGCTTAACAGAGATCATTTTTAAATCTTTTGATATGTCACACTGTAAAAGGTTTATCGTGTCTACAGCAGACGCTGACCCCATTCATTTTTGCCAGGGAAATGGCAACACTGATGTATTTGAGATTTTAATTCATGCTGGTGTACCAAAGATATGGTAATAGCAGAAAAGAAGAACGCGATGAATCACCAGCTGAGGATTTTCAATGAGAAAATATTGTAAATTAAGGACAATACTTTCAGAATGAACAAGACTTCCAAAGAACAATGTGGAAATCTAAAATAAACATTGTAGCACTCAACTTGAAAGACACTACTAGCTACGTTGTCTTGGCTAATGGCGAAGAGAAGGTGACAGATTAGAGTTGGGGAGGGGGAAATCATGCAGGCTTTGATTAATCAGAGCTGTCTACCCACATTTGCCTGGGCAAGCAGAATTAAACCCATCATATAAGTTCTAGTGCCAGATCTCAGAGACTGCTGTGGAAATAATGTGCCCTGACATTTTTAGAGTTAAAATGATAGGAATGAGAGCAGCATTTTGTCATTAGAACTCCTGTGGTCATTCACAGAGGATGCGACAGCTCTACTTTGCTTGAGGAGAAAGAGTTAAATCACTCAGAGCTATTACATCCTGTCTGCTGCTTGGCGGGACCACATACTGTGACAGCTGCAAGCTTTACATCCTCTACAGACTGACATTTTACACACATAACCAGTGCATCACATTGTTCAGCTTGCTTTCCCTTTTAGCCTTAGCAATTAAAAAGGCAGCACATTCCCCACTAAGAGGTGTGCCAGCCCCTCTCTTTTGCCTTTACGATTAAACAGCAAAACTTTATCTTTTCACTGAGAAAGGTTCTCTAGATTTTATTTTATTACCGAGAGCATCCATACTGTATGTCTTCCTGTGTTGAACAGCCTTCTTTTGTTGTGGCTGGGATTCTTTTCATTTGTTTGTTTCTTATTCCTAATTGGTACACAGCACAATACATTTGCACAGTTCAGACCACATCTGAACTAGTCTATAGCTCTTCCTGACATCCTATCTGATACAAACTTTAAGTAAGGATCCATTATACATGTTTAGGTCATGCTGCCCATCACTGCTTCCACTACTGCCTTGGTATAAACAAAAAAGACAAATGGAAAAGGTTAATCTAGACCACAGCTAAACCTGTATAAAAAAAAATGAAATTCTACATTAATGAGGCATCCCATTGCTCCAAAACGATCTCTGTGGTAACATTTTGATCTACCAATAATATAAAAAAAAGCATTAGGGCATCTCCTGTTAGTAGTGAACTCTCTTTCCCTCTGTATCTTTCATTTTACAGTCCTTTCCTCTGCCCCTCCGTTATTCCATGCTCGCTGTAAATAAAGGTGGATTCCAAGGGAGTTTAACAGAGGGACAACTTGATTTTCTGGTTAGGACACTGGGCAAATGCCTACAGATTCCCTTGGCCTCCAGTATTTCTTCATCATTTGATGACTTTACTTACCAATTCCTATTATCTTTCAGAAAGCATGGAGCAGGAAACATCCAGGCAGTTACTTAAATCACAGGGGAACAAAAAAGGTGGTCAGCACTGCTCTATCTCTATATGGGTAGGAGCTTTCCAAGAGTTCTACAATGCCTCATCATCCTTCAGCATACTTTTTTCTCTACTCTATTCCTCCATTTTCACATTGGTGGGTAACACATTCATAGTGTCACTAAATGAGGCTATTGATCTGAGAAGGACAAAATTGCCAGGGAACAGCCAGCATCCACATTTCAGATTACAGCAGAGAACAATCTGATCACACCAACAAGTTGTGTACATGCTATCAGCTAGTTTCTGAAGCTGCACATAGACCTACCAAATCTTACATCTGGAACTAGAGACTCTTCATGTTAGCCCTCACATAGACATGGTATGCAGCATTACAGCATCCCCTGACATACCACATGGCTTTCACTGGTTGATGCCTTAATCTGTTGGCCAGCTGTGCCTCCAGCTTGGGGGAGAAAGGCACCACTGCTAGAATTCAGGCAAACAGTGTACTACCGTCCAGGGCTCTAACACTTCAAGTGGCCATGCTAGATGACATTCCTCTGCTGTGTCCTAGTGTTCAGTTATTGCCATCACTGGTTCTCATTATCAGATGCCGTCCTCATCACAGTTTGAGGCAAACTTGTGTCCACCAAGAGCAAACTAAGAGGTGCAGAGGGCATTATGCATAACTGCATTACAATATCCTTGAGTCTCAGAGAGCCTCTCACTGGCTGTCTGAGCCAGACTGATTCAGATCAAGAATATACTTATCTCAGAAAGCTATCCCCAGTGTGGCTATAGCTCAGGCACAGTAATATCAGGGCAAGCATGTAAGACACTTGCCCTAGATATTTTATGTATTTCCTCAGCACATCATCAGGTTTAGTTTCTACTGAAAGCAATGTGTGATGTGAAGTGAGACACAATATGTGGGGAGGATCATGGGGTTCACTTTAGAAACACATGGCTAATCTGAAAGAAATGCTTCCATAGATGCACAGATATAGAAGAGATAGAGAAAAATCACAGTACCTTTTCAGTTTCTACTTGAACCCACCTAGCCATTTTGAAGCCACAGCATTCTCCAGAAATGAGTTCTATCAATTTCCTTCCTGCTGTGTGACGTATGACCTGAATTACTTTTTTTTTTTTTTTTCATTTTGCAGCTGGCCCTTGACTAATCACATTTGAAGTCTCTCAAATCTTACACTGCCAAAGAAGTCAAAAAGCCAACCCCTATTCAGAAGTCTTCTATGATTTAGGAGACCTCTACCTATTCTGTTATCTGCAACTTTTCTTTTTCCCAAGCTGAATTACACACCACGTAAAGTCTTCCTAATATGGAAGCTGTCTGTATGGCTGATCATCCCCGTCACTATTCTCTGGACATTTTCAGTGTTAACATAACCTTATGAAAAAGGTGCTGTCAAACCATGACTTATACAGAAGTATATAGCAGTGTATGCTTGCTGTATCACACTCTATTCCTCTCCAAGCAGTTTTTAACATTCGGTTAACATTAATGCCTCTTGACATTTGCCTTCTTACTCAGCACTAACCTAAATGCTTTCATGAAACCATCTGTCATTACCCCAAAACTTTACTCCTGATTGGCAATACCACAACTTGACCCTAAAAATGAATTGTGGCTGTTTTTTGAAGTCTGTAATAACTGGAATAATATTAAATGAAATACAGGTATCATTTTTTTAGATGCACATGAGCACAAGAAAAGCTGCTGTTAACACACTACATCATACTTCAAGAAGTTTCTACCCATTATTATATGCCCATTTCTTGCTACACTTCAAACTCATCAACTAATGACCAAACTCCTAATCCTAGCCTCCTGGAATTCTACGCATTTAGTCTAGCATCTGTCCCATTTTTCCTTAATCCATGCTTCTGGCAGATGTTGTGCCCTGCTTAAGTCTTTCCTAGGATTTCACACCATTTACAATATATCCCAAGCTGGAAGATGAGGCATGGCCTTTATAGATCATAGAATGGCTTGGGTTGGAAGGGACCTCAAGGATCATCAAGCTCCAACCCCCCTGCCACAGGCAGGGCTGCCAACCTCCACATCTAATATGAGACCAGGCTGCCCAGTGCCCCATCCAGCCTATAATAGATACGTGACATCTATTTCTGGCAGACTAGAGCAATCAAACTACAAAAAAAGAAAAATCTTCTGAAAGTTAGGCAATGATTTTTTTCCCCCTTATGATTTTTTTGCTTCTTACTGCAAAGTTTTTAATCCCAGCTTTTTAAATACCTATTTGTGTACCACACCTACACTGCTCTTCCTCCCAGCTTCTCCCCCATTAAAGTAAGGAATGCATCAAAACCAAAAAAGCACTGTTCAAATGTAGAGTGTGGTTAACCTGGCATTACTGCTATCATTGACCCCTTTACCTCCATTATTTGTATGCACTGCTGAAGTAAGTACAGGACTATGCCTCCAGTCTTGGTGTGTTTTGATTTATTTAAAAAAAAATGAAAGAAGAAAAACATACCTTCAGTACAGTCCACTGCTCTACGACAATAGCATCATAGCCCTGCATGGTTTTATTGTCTTCCACAGCAACATCTTCAAAGAGAAATACTCCATCCATTGTTCCTTGCAAGGAATCTGTGGAAACACAGTGTTACGCGTAAGCTCTCTGAAGAACACCCCATGCGCAGTGAGGCATTTTAATTTGGTAATAGCCAGTTCTTTCAAGCACATTAATAACATGTGCTTGGAAACACATTTTCCTCTCAAAGTCCAACTGCAACAAATGTCTGAGACTAACATATCCAGCAGTTTCTAAAAGCAACCCTCACTGTCCACCGTTATGTCAGAGTTTGTCCTCAAAAAACACAGCTCTTGCATTTTGAGGTGGCAGAATAAATTCAGTCCTTTTCACCTACTTGAAGTTATACACATGCCTTATGGGCTGAAGACCACATATTATGTTGCATCAACTTTTGAAGGGTTTCTGTAGGTACAATGAATGTATACCTATGCATTCATCTATGCAAGTCAGAATCCTATTTATGGAACAGGTGTTGCAGATACCATGATCTATGTGGCCTAAGGATGTTCTGGCATATCTAAATGCTGTAAAAGAAAAGACAAATTCATAACTATTTCATTAACTTATGATGGCTTTTTGACCATCTGGTTTAGTGGCTCTCTGTTCTCATTTATATTCCCAGCATGTTCAGCCTTTTTTCAGACTAAACACACTATTAAAGTTACTTCAGCAGCACCTTCCCCTTGAACTTTGCTGTATACTTTATTATCAGCAGTCTTCCCCAGAGGCAAGCACTCAGTTTTGTCAGCTCCACAACACAACAGAGTGCAACTAATTGAAAAAAAACAACTTACCTTTCCTTGCTAAAATAAATGATGAAATAGCTGTTTTTAAAATATACTACATAAACAGTTCTGTACTTTGTGAACACTAAGAACTCTCACATTGTCACAAGCATGTTTCTCATCCTGCCCTTCACATTTAAAGAACACACTGGCACTGTACAACCGACTATGGAGACCTTGCTCCTCCCCCTGCCTAAATGCAGTAGCATTTTACACAACAGTTTCTTTGTATTTTTAGGGAAATTTTGTTCTTTGCACCGCATATGCCAAACCAATAGATCCCTGAACTGACTTTGCAGGCAAGCCTGCTCAGCTGTTTCAGCAGGTCTTCCTACCTCCACAGTGGATGTTGGGAGGCCAAGAAATGCTAGCAGGAAAGCATCACTGCCTCCACAAGAAAACAATCAATTTTCACAAAGACAGAGTGAAGAGGATTGACAGCTTTCTTACCTCTTGTACGCACAATCCCAGACACACCTGATAAGATCTAAACTCTTTTTATTACTCAGAAATGCAAAGCTCACAACAAACTAAACTCCTACAGTTGAAGGCTCCTGTCTACAAATATATATAGCAAGACTGGTATTTCAGGTGCATTTGCACACCCCCTTGTTAGCTGCGTAGTCCACTCTCTTTTGCTGAAGTTTCTACTAAGTCATAAATAAGCAGATGCAAAAACTCATTGCTAATACAAAACTGGATTTTTATTTTTTTTTTCAGTTCAGTTGAGTTGCAAACCACTTAACAGCAACTTTCTTTGAGATTCTTTTAGGAGACTCAAATAAGTAGAGAAACACTCTGTCTATCTTCATGCTGAAAGTCTCACAGTTTACTTTCCTGCCATTTAGGCTAAAAAGAAGGAAGGAGACTACTCATCACTACAGTGAGCCATTATTACACATTGCTCCAAGGAGGAAAAACTAGACTACAAAGCAGTCGTTCCTATCTTCTAGATAGAGGTCTCATCTGAGTGAGGTGAACATGCATTTTTGTTATGAAATAACAGGGAAAAATCACTAAAGTAGCTGGTTACAAGTTAGAAAACATAGGGAGAACAAGCTTGTCACATACAGATAGGTACAAGATTTCATTACTATATTTTTATTTGGAAGTGGTATTTTGTTAGGTCCTATATTTCAAAGTGGGAACCAACTCAACTTCTGTACAATACATCATATCCCAAAACCCAAACCCTCACCCAAATCTATTTTAGGATACACAGCATATAAATAACCCTTTACTTTTCTAATGCAGGTTTCATAGAACAGCACTGAGGGCTGAAAGCAGAATCCCATGCATCACAACTATACAGAGGCATCTTACATTTCTAAGGCAGTCTTTATACATAATCAGACTACTGCTAGTGTATCGTGAATTCTGCTGATGAATTTCAATGTCACACTGTTGGCACAACTGCAGCTTGAGCTCTGCCCACACATTTGCCAGCATATTAGTAAGTGATCAAAACACAATCAGCATGCGTGTGTTTACACTCTCTCATAAATCATCCTTTATGTTTCATTCTGCTGTGCATTCTACTTGCACAGTTCTGAGCTTACACATATGTGAACATCGTGGCACATATGTAATGTTTTAGAAACGAATAGATGAGCTTGTGAGACCCTACAGGGAGCAGATAAACTTAACTGTGCTTCCTTGTTGAATGTACAAAGATTATTGTCAAAGGCTACATCCAGTCCATCCTAAAACCCGTTAATTTTTTAGCCAGGAAAGAACTTGACAGAAAATGAGAAAAACAGAAGGGGAAAACTTATGAGAGAAAGACAGCTGCTGCATACTGGTGTCTGTTCAACACAGTGATAATAGTGAAATACTCCATAAGATAAACTGCTTGATGGCACTCATTAAGATCTTCCTTTAAACATAACTGAGCCTCCTCTCTACCAACTCCTAAACTTTCCTGCAATAACTACATCTGCCAATTCTCACACCTTTGCAGCACATTTTTCCTTTTACAGGCTGAAAAGGGAGGTAAAGGAAAGAAATAACTGGAAGAAATAGTAAAGAATAATCGGATCATGAATTTCATCCCATGCGAAGCATCTGGTATGCTAAGAATAACTGGGGTACAGAGGATATCAGAAATGGAGCTAAAGGCATCTTAATTTGGAGAGAAGGAACATATAATCCACGCTACAGTGTCAGGATTAGCAGGAATTTTAGGGAAGCTCTCACACAGATGTGGAAGGGCAAAGAGTTGGATATATGCATTGAGTCTACCTGCAGCATCTTTATCCCACAGATACTGTAAAGTCTGCAGCAACTTAGGCAACAGTCATGTGGGATTCACATCACCTGACAGTAAAGATTTATCATAGAGACGCCTACAGCTGAATTTGTTATCCAAGGCTTTCTTTTACTGCTGATGGAAAAAAAAATAGCATTACTTCATACAGGACCCAGTTTCATAGAATCATGGAATAAGCTGCATGGATCTGCAGTTCAGACTCCTGCTCAAAGCAAGAGTACAAGTGCTTCAATGCAAGAGTACAGCAGATTGCTCAGGACTTTATCCAGTTGCATCTTGAAAATTTCCAAGCATGGAGACTGCACAACTTCACGGGCAACCTCTTACAAAGCTTGTCTAGTTCTATGTCGAAAACATTTTCCCTTCTATCCAAACTCTCCTTTCAGTTTACACACATTCCTTCTCATCCTCCTGCCCAGCAGCTCAGCCAAGGGGTGGTATCCATATTATTTATAAGCTCCTTCAGTCCCAGCTCTCTCACAGGACAAGTGCTCCAGCCACTGACAGCAATGTTCTGCTAAACCAGCCTCAGTTTGTAAGTGTGTTCCTTGCTCCTTGTGGGGAAGTGTCCAAAACTGGACACAATTTGTGGTATAGAGGCAGCCCTAATGAGCATCAAATAAGGGAGGACAATCACTTTCTTTTAATTACTAGCAATACTCTCGTCAATACAGTCTGATAGGCTGTTTTCCTTCTCTATGGCTATGGCATACTGCTGGTTCATGATCAGCTTGCCACCCACCAACACTGCCCAAGGCTTTTTCAACAGAGCTGCTACCCAGACAGGCAGTCTCTATGCTGCATGTGTGCAAGGATCGCCAGCTTCACAGAGGCAGGACACCTGTCCTCACTGAATTTCAAAAGGCTCCTGCTGGCCTGTTATTCCAGCCTGTCCAGGTCCCTCCAAACAGCAGCCCAACCCTGATGCACATCAACTGCACCTTGAATATGATATAATCTGCAAACTTGATAAAAGCCCTTTCCCTCACCTCCTCTGCATCACGGATAAAGATGCTAAAACACAACACAGCCCAAAACAAAAGTTTGTGGTATTCTTGTTACTCCACGTAGAGTGTAACCTACTAACTACTCTACTAACTACCCTCTAAGTGCAGCCATGTAACCAGTATTTTTAGCTGTCTAGTCATCCTTCCATATAGGCTGCAAAAATATTGTGGGAGCCAGTGTCAAACTTCCTTCCCGAAGACACCCAGCATGATATCCAATGCTTTCCCTTCATCCACAAATCCAGTCATTTTACCACAGAAGGTAATACATTTGGTGAAGTATGATTTACTTGTTAAATCCATGCTGACTGTTCATAACAAGTTTCCTCTTCTCCATGTGTCCAGAAACATGTTTCAACAGGATTCACTCAGTGAATTTTCCAGGGGTTGAGGTGAGGTTGACTGCCCTGTTGTTTCCTGGATTGTCCCTTTGGTCTTTTAGAAGATGGGTGCAACCTTTGCCTTTCTCCGATGTTGAAGAACTCCTCTGATCTCCATGACCTTTCAAAGATGACTAAGAGCAGCCTCATTACAACATCAGCCAGCTCTCCCAGCACCCTTAGATGCAGACCATCTAGTCTCAGAAACTCAAGCAATCCTGTCTTGATCTTCATCCACTGCTGCTGGTCCTCTGCCTTCTTGAATCTTGACTCTGAACTCAGATGTCTGGGAGAACACGTTAATGAAGACTGAGACAAAGGAGGCACTAAGTATCTCTGCCCTTCCCAGGTCTGGACTGGGACATACTCCAGTGCACCTACTAAACAACATACTCCAGTGCACCTACCTCTTTTATATGTCTGAAGTGAGATAAGGTGGATCACAACACAAACGATATTGGTCTAGGTCTAGATCTCCACCAATTATAATGGCACTTCCTTGTAACAACACATGCAGACACCTGCAAGGCAGATTCCTGTTAATCTGGCTGAATCTTAACTAACCAACCTACAAAGATCAGCCATCCAAAGCTTAGATGGTGAGCTGGTCTTTCCATCTTCCACTGCTTCTCATACAAAGTATTTTTCTCTGATTCTAATGCAGTTGTATTCTTTTTTGGCACTCTTTTCTAACAAGATTTATCTCCTGGAACTTAGCTTAGCCTATTAGATGGTCTTCAATAATTCCAAATATTAGTTAATCTGCAAGAAAGCAGTAGTTAAAGCAGTAAAACAAGCCATTCTGACTTTGCAGTTTATGTATCATTTAGCAGTCTTTACTCTTCAAATAACATAACTTCACTCTTTCTTAAAAAAAAAAAAAAGCCTCCAAACACAAAGTTTGCAATCATTGTCCCTCCTCTAAAAATGTTCTATTACCACTGCATTTTTTATTAAGGATCCCACTGTGCACAAAAAGCTATTTTCACTGGTTGTATAAATATTTGATGTAGCTCTGTTGACAAAAAGCTATTTTGATGTTCTTGCTTCTGATTTACAAGAAGTATATGGGAAAAGATTTCTTCCCTTCCCATGACAGCTCTTCTAGCGCGCAACAACTTTCACTGTGTTGTCTATGAACTACAAATTCCCCTCATCTAGAACTAACCTTTACGCTGCTGTTGCTCTCAAAAAGAAAACAAGACATCTGAGGCTATATGTGTCACGTGATCTGAATGTCAGCCTTTGCTTCGCATTTATATTCCTCTCTCCCTCTGAACCTTTTCACCTTCAGTACACACAGAGAAAATAATTCCATATGGATGATAAAAATACCAGCCACCTCTGTGGATCAGGTGAATAAAACTGGCCAAATGTATCACTGGTTCATTTCTGTCAGCAGCAGTGCAAATATAACAGAGATAATCCATTCGGCCCTTCAAAAACCCAACTAATTTCCTCTTACAAGCAACTCATCTTTTGTTTCATTTGCTTGTTTTGTCTTAAAGTCTTGTCAATGTTTTATGGATGCTTAGCTGGCTTTATCTAAGTTTGAAAGTCCAGAAATTCATAGTCAGTAGAAAAACAAATACCAAATGTTTAAAGAACTGTAGTTCAAAATGACTGAAGACGATCAAACTTCTAATTACTCTGTTAATGCACAGAAGTACAACCTTAGCTTTTAGTCTTTCTCCCTTCCCATCCGCACCTACTCTCATACTGCTGACTGAAGACTTGCTTTTGAAAGAAAGAAGCTGATCCCATCTGTTATATCTTTTCCATTTTCAGTGTTATTAACTTGTACCTTGCTCTGCTTCTCACTGGAAGAGGGAATGGGTGAAGTCCTATGATCACTTCACATCATTAGACAGTATCAGTTACAGCTGGGATTACAAGCAATTTTAGTAATGACAAGATACATAGTGTATCTCTGCATTGTTTACAAAGTGTAATTTGCAATTTTATTATATTTCTGCTTGTTATTTTCTAGTATGATGAGCAAAAAGAAACAGTCGCTATCAGTGAATTTTAAAACTCTTTTACATACAAATTATTAAACTGCTGGCAGAAGAAAGAAACAAATTCGTATCTGCTGACAATCTGGAAATCTTTACTTGACTGGGCATTCCGAGGACAAAGGGGAGAAGAAGAAGAAAATAACCCTGCTTTTAAGTCTAATAAGCAAAGCAATGAATTCATACTTTAAGGCACAGAGAAAAATCAGTTCCCAGAAGAAAGAAATGTAATATAACCAATTAGAGAAAATATGCTAATATTACCTTGATTTGGAAAAGGATTAATCAGTGAATACAGAGATCAGCTCTAAAGAGCCGGACAGGCTGCCTTAAAAGACTATAAAAAGAAAAGAAACAAGAAGCCCTCAGCCTCTTCTTTCTTCCCACCTTCCTGGGTTGTTTCATCCAGGCTGGTACAAGACTGAAAAATATCTATTGCTTTGCAGCATAGGAAAATTTTAGGATTTAAATCATAAATATTTAATTACAACTGGGATCAACTTATGTTCTTATCAAATATTTTTCTAATAGCGTGGTTTCAGTCACGGCATTTTACCTTAACTGTACTGATACCCTTTTAAAAACTTTAACTTTGAGCTTTTCTGACTACTAAAATTTCCTGCAACAGTAAGATGGTAATAAAAATGTTTATCAACTGCTCATCTTCAAGCTCTAATCTAACTTAATCCTGAATCTGTACACTTTTATATAACATACTGTCCAGTTTGCGTAGAAACTTTATTGCCATCCTCCAAGTGAATTTTATCTGCGTCTGTCGGCAGTTATCTGGTACTCCTCATTGTGGTATCCAAGTACATGAACTTCCCTCAGTCCTCTGTTATATAAATGAACTTTAGAAGTTTAAATAACAGAAAAATGCTGTGTTTAAAACATTTTAGAGTACACTGATAAGCAGTTTTTATTAAAGAAAACACTAAGCCTTATATAGCCAATTAGATTTGGCTCTATGAGTTGCAATTTATACATAAAGTAATTGACCATGTTTTTAAATAAGTTAACTAGCAATTACAGGGCTTTCCAGGAAGCTGCATTATGAAAGCATTCCATCAACTGAACTTTAGACCTTCAATTTTTGCTACTTGTTGCAAAATGAAAAATTAGAATTGTTATCCCAATTGACTTTTACCAGAACCAACTGTGTTTTATCACAGGCCACAGAATTCTGACTGACAGCAAAATGGGAAGAAGATGCTCTGGAAGCAGTTTTATAGTTCTGTGGCACAAACCCATGAAATTTAGTAGCAGTGCCCAATCTATGGATTACCACATCCTTTTTGAAGGATGCAAAACAAACCAAAATTAGGTGAAAGATTCATAGCACTCACAGGATTTGGGAATAGGAATTTTAACTATGATGTATACTAGTGTAACACTGTAACACAATGGAAAGCACAGCAGTAACAGCAGAGTAGCAAAGCCCTATGCTGCAGCAAGTAAGGATATATGCTCAAAGGCAGCAGCTATGGACACAGAAACATAGGAAAGAATCTATGTACCCTTGGAAGGCCTCAGGTACACATGGATCTCCAATGAGATACCCTCACCTCCACTGCCAACACTTAAATGAGTTCTGGGAAAGGACAGATTCTGGCTCCACCCCTTCCGGTCATTCAGGTGCATTGCTTTCACCTGAGCTCCCCTGGGCTGGCCCTGCCTTCCCACCAGGTGCTCAGTCACTCCTTCAAGCTGTGAAACAGCTACAACTAGTCACCTAATTTTCCAATAAAATTAATATGGCTATAACTTCAATATTTTTATGTTCAAGTGTTTCCCTTGGTTTGTTCTCATGGTCCCTTGGTTATGTCTCTGAAATCCCTATTACGCACCATAGTTCTTTTTGTGCAACAAGCTTCACTTCAGAGTCACCATGGGGAAAAGCAGTGTAATACAGATTGGCTACAGTATTAAGCTGAATTCAGAGCTATTCACAACATGCAAAAATCTGGTTTTTAATCTTAGTACCAGTGTTGATCCATCACAGATTTGAAACTCATATCCAATAGGATGAAACATGAAGAGAAGGCAATTTGGTAAAAATAGTGTGGCATCAAGATGGAAATGTCCTCTGCAAGAACTGGGGCTGTGTACTAGCCAGATAGAACTAGAGCATCCTCGTACCTTTAATTTAAGTAATCTGCTTTACTATTTTAGTAATTCAATTCAGTTCACTTGGTACTGTTTATTAAATCTGTGTATTTCTGCAGTTACAGAAATGTCTCTATTATGTTTATAAAATACAACACATGATCTCAGTTTGCCTTATTCAAATGCCAAAATATTTTCTGTACTTTCATTCCACTTCACTGAAATAGGCTGATCTAAAACAAATATTCCCCGAGACCATATTAAAGCACCTCCCAAATGTTTTCTCTTGAAAGATAATGACCTCTATTAGTGGAGAAAGGAAAATAATCACAACATAATGCTCTCTGTAATTTCCATACCATTTACCATTCCAAGGCTGAAGATGGCGTTCACCAATGAGCCTCCTTTCCTGAAGTGATCTGTCATATGCTCCAGCCAATTTGCTTCTAAGCTGTTGATAGTCTGCCCATTCCTGGAGATCCTCATAGGGATAGTCACCGTATAATACTGGCTGCATCTTTGTGGGGTTTTGGGCTTGTTGAAGAGAGTGAAGATCTCTGTCTCTACCAAAAAGTAAAAATTGGAGTAATGCAACAACCATAGTATTGTTTTAGCTGAAGTACCATAATGTTTGCCCACAGCCTTTCACACTACACAAATGCAATTACTTGGGACATGCTTTTCTTTTTATGACATTTCTGCACTGCACAACAGAGTAGGGGCCCAAAATCCATCACAGTGTTTTGATTGTTGTTACAGTATTTGTTACTGATAATGGATTCACTGTTGATAATAAAAAAATTACAGATATTAATACTTGGGTACTAACGGACAACCCTTCTACTGGAATTAGCAGTATAAACCAAGATACAAAAGCAATTAAGCTCCACAAACTGCATTAAGTATTATAGAGAATACTTTATTTTTTTCTACTGAATGCATTTTAAAAGAGGTGTGACTGAGGACAGTTCAAACGTTATTGCAAATTTAGGAGAAACAGCGTTCAGTAGATCATGACCATTAAACTAAAGTATTAAATAACTTGGTTTGATAATGCAGTGGCATGGAACCAGCAAGCAGCAGACGCGTCTAAAAAATGCAATGAATCATAAATACAGAGACAATGCTAGCTGGTTAGTTGATTTACTCTGGGTCTGAGCCAAGGTGAGACACTGACACAAGAGCAAAAGAATTATGAAAGCAGCATTGTGCATGGTCTCTAAAATGAGACTAGAATCTGTTCTGTATCTCCTCTTATCATTACAAAAAGTCACTGCTGACAGCAAAGCTGAGGTTTCACAGCTCTGAAGCTGGAAGTAAGTTTAAGTGCAGATTGACTATTGATTTCCAAGAGCCAAAAAAGTCTCTTCAAATAAATATAAAAGGCAAAAACCTTCAACGAAATCCATTCACTTAACAAGCTCCTCTTGTTTTCAAGTTATTATATTGTAATCTCAAGTATTAAAGAAAGTGATGTCACAAGAAATGTTAAGACTGCTCTCTCACAGAAATGTCCCTGAGCATGAAGTGTCTAAAATGAAAAAGATGTTAGAAAGCAGATGATCAGGAACAGGCTGGCAGCACTTGAAGAGGAGACCAGGAAACTCGCTATATAACCAAACGTCAGAAAGAGACCTAAGGATCTCAGACATGAACAAAGTTAAAACAGACCAAAAGGGAGTAATTACCACAAATCTTCTGGCAGTTTACCACTTATCTAGAAAAAACAAAATGATGATTATCCTAACTCAAAAGAGTATACACGGAAAAATTCTGTGTCCATTTTGATCCCGACTCCCAAAACAGACTGATGTTGGAAACAGAGATCTTTCTGGTGTATATGAAGACATTACACTAACAACACCACACTGTGGAACTGGAAATCCAGAGGGGTATGATAATTTGGATTTGACATTGGGCTGTTAAAAATGTTCATTTAAATATGTGTGGAAATCTTTCAGTGTTTGACTTGGTTTTGTAATCATCATTACACCGGTCCTAACCACTGTTCCAGTTATTACAGCCAACAGCTTTCACCAGGCAGCCTGTCTGCTCAAGTCTGGACAAAGACACCTTCAGTTTACTTATAAATAACAGAGCACTTTTGGATACAGCATTGCAATCTGTGTGCTTTGTTTACAGGCAAAGCATTTTAACAGTGTTTTGAGAGCCCTTTAATAAAGGGTGAAGTAGATGAGCATTACAAAATACTCAACAATAAAAAACTGAAGCATCATAAAAATAACACTTGAATAGCATTAAACCTAAACTGAACAAAATTAAGATTCCACAAGTAGAAAGAAACATTATGGTTTTTTTCTAAAGTTTAATGCAGGGAAGGAGTTCAAGAGAGATCACTTCCTATGGAACAAGTAGGGTAACAGGAAAAAAAACCCCAAAACACCTGGTACTTTCTACCTTCATGCTCTCAAGGAAGGATGGAGAACTGGTGCCAAAGACTGAAATACATTTTCCATGAGAGGAAAAGGGAGTGCTCTAATAACAAAAAGCCATAAAAGAGTAACACAGAAATCAGCAATGTTGTACAAGCAATAGATATGGGAAATCCTACTGTAAGTGAGCTATTTCATTTTCTATCACAAAAAACCTGCCTTCTCAGAAAGTATCTGCATAACTCACCAACAAAAAAGAAAAGTATCAGAAATAAATAAAGCCGAAAAACACCCAGAAAAAAAAAAGACATATGGAAACTAAACACACTTTTTAAAATAAAAACTCGTATCTGGTAAGACAGCAGCTGTAATAAAATCCTGGGGTGTTTTAGATAAATACTAAGGAAGATTTCAGGTGATCAGCCTCATCTTATGCAGAAATACTAAGAACACGGTTACTTGCAACAAAAGATTTCCACCATCAAAAAGATCATTGCTAGGTTAACTCTCTCAAGGATAGCATACAAGAAAAGAGAAAGTACTGGTCTGATTTGAGACAGAGATACCTAATTTAGAACTACAAAACTCAGAGGGCTCCTATAATGTGTGAGATTCTAAAATAAAATGGAAGAAATGATTCAGCTAATAGAAATGCTTTGACCTAATCCAGATGCCTCCTTGCCCAACAAAATCTGAGGAAGCATAATGAAAAGTTCCTTGAGAATGATACAAATCTGATGACAAAAACTTAATTACACAAAAATGCAACGGAAACCAAGACAATAGTCCAAGTCCAAATAGTCCAAGAATGCAAAGTCATTCTCAGTCTTACATTACAAAATCCCCAAAAGGCCAGGACTGTGTGACTGAATCTATGTAAAATATGAAGAACAGTGATGAATTAAAGTCAAGGACGGCACCGGCTCAAAGGAATGTAGGATGGAATTTCCTTACATAGATTTATAACTTATAAGGAAAGTAAGCAAAGCAGTGAGAGAAATAAGTGTACACAATATCTTCTAGAGTGTAGGCAAGTAGAGGAAATAAAGGTATTTGGAGGTTTAAAACTGAAAATGGGGCAAGAATCTTTTTTCTGATGACTTCTGATTTTCTAAACTATTCTAGCCTACGCCCTATTTTAAACAACAATTTCTGGATACACTTGATATAAATATCAAGTATCACAACAAACACAGAAATGAAAGAGTTCAACAGAACAGCAGGGAAAATAAGTCTTTGCACTCAGGCACAGGAACAGGCCGTAACACAGCTGTACCTAGTTATATCAGCTCTTCAGCTGCCACCTGACTTACACTCAGTCATTGTAAACTGTGTATCTATGCTGAAATTGGGTTATGTCGTGCATTTGCTGCATCCATTCTTTGCTATCACAGAGGTAAGTTCCTCTCCTTGCCTGTACCCCTGAAGGAGCAGGGAACATAATTGGCTTTTTGTATTAGAGGTCACAACAATACTTACTGTCAGTAAGTGGTTTTGAGCATCGTGCTGGCGTTTCATTCTCTGCAACTCCGTTCTGTGTGTCTGGCGCTTCTCTCCCACCTGGGTGCTCATGTTGTTCTTCACTGCCCTTCGCAGACTTGCAACTGGGCTCCTCAGCAGCCTGTCCTTCACCTTTCTTGCCTTCCCTGGATGTGGCACATTGGTCAGCATTCCCCTCACCTGGTGCTGGAGTACTGCATCCATTAATGCCATCTATTTTCTCGCCATCCAGCGAAGCGTGATCCTCAGGGCAATTTGAAACATTTTTATTATCTCTGGATTGCACAGAGCTGTTACTGGCAGGCGTCAGAGAGGAGCTGACAAGGCAGTTCTTTTGGGAATGGTACTGAGGTATAATTCCAACAAATTTCAAGCCTTGACTTGCTGCATCTTGAATCTACAAGTCAAAGAAGATTATATTTTAACCTTCAAGCTGTCTTAGCTAAATAGAAATATAGCAAATAACACCCTTCAAGGGAGCTATAGTATGTCATTTTGGTACATTTGTCCACTACCAGAGGAAATTGCCATGCTACATTTACATAAAAAGTTAAATTCTAGAGAAACAGGATGAAAAGTCCCTTAAATTGTCTGCAGTAATGTGAAATTGCATGCACATGTGCACACACACACTGACACACAAAGGAAAGCAAATGCCCACGTATTTCTTCATAAAGCATAAAGTCTTTGTCTGAAACGTTTATTCTAAATTACCAGAGGTGGTGTTACTCACATGAAGTTTTAGTTTCAATCTTATGCAGTCACTCAACATTACACCTTCTGCTGTATTAGGCACGTGATTATGACATTTATGCAAGGAAAAGGTTATTAATTCTCTCTGTAACATGCACCATCATAACAACAGTTGTTGTTTTTCCTATTTTGGATTCAGACACAAATGGCAAGCTTTCACATAATGAGTACATAAAAGCAAAGTTATTTTAATACGTTGCACTTGGGAAGACACAGAACTCCAAAGAACAGTTGTGAGATGAGCAAAGAAGAATGAAAACAAAGGGGCTGCATTATTAATCCTTTACGTTTTAGGCAGAGGAAGAACATGAAGGAATCAGATCACAAAAGATTCAGAGAAAAAAACAGAGGGTGAGTCGTAGTGATAAACAGACAAAGCAGGAATTAACTAAGGAAAGCTTGAGAGGAAGCAGAAAGAGAAATCTACTGCAAAGACTCAGCACTATGGAGCCCCATCCAAGACATTTTAGTATCGCACTCCTGGAACAGAGTGGGCTAGATCTGTGTGAAAATGCGTGAGGATTCATTTATCAAAATCACCACCAGAAAAGGAAAGGTTTCCATGTACTGTGTACACTTTGTATAATATAAAGTCTAAACATGCATAAATATTTCAATAATAAATGGCTTAAGAATGGAGAAATAATTTCAATTCCTGTGCATACTGTGTCACTCCAGGGTGTTAAATTGTCTTAAGTGTTCTCTGAGGTTCAATTTATATGAACTTACACGAAACAGTTCAGGCCTTTTTTTTTTCAGTAGCGAGTGAAATACTGCATGTTACACGCATCTCTAGTTTGAAAGCACAAGAGATGGAATAGAATAAACAAGAATTTTTTTTAAGAGGTAGTTTGTTTCTGCATCTTCCCTACCCAGAATTACTTTTTTTAAAATGAATCATCCACTTCCTGCTGATGTGGTACCGCTCTAAACATACAAATGTACCGATGATACCTGATCAACAACAAGAACTTCCTCTTTCAAACCAAAGTTATACTTTCCACGTTAAATTAACTCTTCATTTTGTGATGGCAGGAACTTAACAGAGCTGTTCAAGAAGCAAAGGCAACAGCCTTCACAGGTGCTGGGCCTGACAAACGTGAGCTGCTGCCTTAACAAAAGCTCATAGCTAAAAACGGAACAATAACCTCCACACAAGACTACTGCCAGCAGTACCCTGATCACATGGATGTGTGGCTACAAAGAAAGCTGGAATGTAATGGCCTTGCTCAGAAAGGTTCCTGTGAATGTCAGCAATAGATGCATTCATAATATGCTTAAAGTTCCCAAATCCCTGTTGCAACTTCACAAATATTTTTCATACAGCCACTGAAAGAATTACAGATTCAGTTCATCTGTTACCACTAATCTAAACACGCATCACTACATTTGTTTGGTAGGTTGCAGGGCAGCTAATTATAGAAATTTATCTTGCACACAACTCTTAAAAGTGTGAGGATAGTACATATGTAGTAACGTCCTGGAAGACTGCTTGTCAGCCCACAGCAGGTTCTCCCACGCAGTGATTTGGATGAGAACAGCTTTCACCGCTATTAGAGCAATGTCATACAGTCTTGGCACACGCAAAGAAAACTCGTGTGTTCTAAGGAGTACCTGCACCTGAGGTTTTCCTTTGGAGGCTCTTGTTCTCCAAGGAGAGAGGATGAGAACTGAATCAGGGTCCAGAGGAGGGCCACAAAGATTATCTGAGGGCTGGAGCACCTCTCCTACAAAGACAGGCTGAGGGAGCTGGGCTCAAGCCTGGAGAAGAGAAGGCTGCGGGGTGACATCATTGCAGCCTCCTAGTACCTAAAGGGAGCCTATAAACAGGAGGGGAGCCAACTCTTTTTAAGGGTAGATAATGGCAGGACAAGGAGAAATGGTTTTAAGTTGAGGGAGAGAAGATTTAGGTTGGATATTAGGGAGAAGTTCTTTACCAAGAGAGTGGTGAGGTGCTGGAACAGGCTGCCCAGAGAGGATGTGGATTCCCTGTCCCTGGAGGAGACAAGGCCAGGTTGGATGGGGCCCTGGGCAGCCTGGTCTAGTATTAGATATGGAGGTTGGTGGCCCTGCCTGCGACAGGGGGTTGGAGCTTGATGATCCTTGAGGTCCCTTCCAACCCAAGCCATTCTATGATTCTATGATATTCTAAGATGTATTAGTCTAATAGTATAGCAGAAAGATTACAAAAAGAGAAGGTGTCTGCACTATATAGAATACACCATCGTACTTAAACCTATGTTTCAGATTCTCCTCATTACATAAGGGAGAACCAACCATTGTTTTCCATAAAGCCAATTTAACAGGAAATGTTACATCAACAGTGCAATGTGAACTGCAGAACAGCAAAGTGATGCATCAGCAGATGCAAACAGTCTTTCTTACCAACTTCCCACAAAACCATGAAGAAGCAAGTTCTCATCATAAAGTATGAAGCCCTAACACTTTCAAACTGCAAATAAAAGTAATTTCATTTTTGGCATCCTACTTAGGAGTTTCATTAGTAGAGAATTTTAGTTGTCTTCAGATCCAGAATGATTTATGCCACTTACTATACATTTCTATCTCCTGTTACCTGTATTTGAAATATTCTAACTAGGGAAACCAAAGCCCCAGATGCAGAGAAGAAGCCCAGACCTCTGTACACTCACCAGCTGCGCCCAGGAGTGATGAGTACTGGTGCAGCAGGGCTGTTTCCATCAGCCACCTGCAAAGCTCTTGGCAGCTCAGCAGGCTTTCAGCCTTATCAGGTATCCCATGCTGGTACAGAGAGACAACAATGTCTGTTCATGCACACCAGCCATGTGGGGAAAATACCTAGCAAAGGCTGCGTTGGCAATCAGTAAGAGGGCGAAGTGCAGGAGAAAGCAGGAGCAAAGCTGAAGTGGATGGAAAGAACACAGCGCTGCTCTGACAGGCTCACCCATAACATCCTCCAGACTGGACAAATACTACAATTAGTTGTTTTTATGTGCCAGCTCAGAGAACAAATGGGGAAAAGTGTTCATCATTCTACAGTATATTATTAAATAAGAGGAAAAAGCAGAAGAAATGCATCTCTACCATGTGCCACATAAACAAAGAGAAAGATAAAAATGCCCTTACACTAAGTGATCCATACTGATTTCAATGATTTTACTGGCAGTTTTTTCCTACATTTTCTGGATGCTACATGCTTGTTCTTTACATTTAGGGAAATTCCTACAAGGGGAACTCCAACAAAACAAAAAGAATTTTTTAAAAATTCTTTTGTTCTTTCCCCAGATAGGAACAGAAACATTTTTAATGTCTCATAATGTGTGGCTTGAATGGTATTAACCACAAAAACAAAAACAGATCTCCAACACAAAAGACGTTGTTTAACCACAGAAGCAGAACTTCACTCATTTATTTTAATTTGGGCAAAACCCCAAGAGGGTACATCTAAATCAGCCTCTAACTGGCTTCTATCAATTTGCACTTATGCCAGTTTAAAAATAGAACCTGTTTAAAGAAGAGGTGAAATTTCATGTGTACTGAAGGCCAATGCAGCTGAAGAATTTAATATCAACCCTATAATTTGCTTGATTAGAAACCTGGCATTTTCCTTAGTGGGAAAAAAAAGGCAGATTTATCCTTAGCTATCTGTTAAATAAATATCAAATCTCCCACTAACTCCTGCTAGGATAAAAACAAGCTGTGTCAAATCCTGATGTCACTACCTTAATTGAATTTTTGCTGGGGCACTTGTGTTAATGTTTCTTAAAGTTTGCAATGCATTACTGCTTATTTTATAACTGCCTGACCACTGATTTCATACTGCACGTGGAGAAAAGGAACCATCAGTAGCATAAAGCAGTGTCACTGAACGCTGTGTTGAAGCAGCAAATTTACGTCCCACTTCTTCAAATATTCCTGGTTCTTCTGAAGGCTTCCTACCTAGTTAGAAAACAGCTGATGGTCTAATGCAGAGGTCTGTAACACATTTCAGATGTTGTCTGTGTTACTTGTAGCATTATCAGCTCCAAAATAATCTATTCGTAGAGATACAGATGATATAAATACAGAAGCTCAGGGATGCAGATACCAGGCTGATGAGAATCATACACATTTGTCAGCTTCTGTAATTGCACACAGTGAGATTCTGTACATTTGTCCCACGGGATGCCACACAGCAAATCAGATGCTTCCAGAAAGCTCAGGATAGTATTCCATCTACAGTAATAAACATAGGAAATAAAGCTACATCATTTAACAATGAGAATCTCTCTCTTGGATAAGGATTCTCAAATTGTTGATTTAATTTGACAAATGCCAGGAATTTCTGTAAACTCTTGTATGCCAGGAGCTGGAAGTTGTCAGCATGCATTCAGAGTAAAAGCAGTTTTACTAATGTCATCATGGCAATTCAATTGGTAACAGTCCTAAATGGTCCCAAGATGTACACCTCCTTGACGATCTGGATGAAAGCTATCTTTAAAACTCTGTCATTTGAAGAAAACGTTTCATTAATAGGTTTGCTATACATTTAATGATTAGCAAGGTACTGGAAAAAAAAAATTACAGCTAAAAGGGGACTGCTGCTGATACAAAAAGAACAGAAATAAACCCCATTTGGAGAAAGGACAACATTCAGCAGTGGCAATGAACTGATTTTTTGATGGCCAGATGCATGTAGCTAGCTCTGCAGTGAGCTAAGAGAAAGACTGCTAATTAGTCCCACTGATGGGAAAACATATGGCCTTTGAAACAATAGTTCTGAAACAATTTAGCTCAGAGCTATCTAAAACTTTTTCAAACCAAACATGAGCCATTTTAGCTAATAAAATAAACGCTTGCCTGCCTGTTTGCTTGTTGTTTTTAGAAGAATAATGTTAGAGGCATTAGATTCTGTAATGCGCACCAGAAACAAATTCTTCTACCTTCTTTTTAGGATTCAAACAAACCCCTCTGACAACAGACACCACACCAGGCATCTTCAAGCAAAAATTATTTTGTTGTTTGAGAAGAGTACTATGTACTGTATGACAGGAGCTGGAATTGGAAAAGGATGTTTGAGACTACAGTTCTCCAACGGTGTCCTCCTTCATTACTATTTAGTAGTTCATGTTTCATTACAAATACTAGTTTTGTTCATTTCTGAAAACAGATGTTTAAAATTAAGACAGGCTTCTAGCTCGCCTCTGACATTTACTGTAGATCTCGCAAGCTCCTTACTGAGAAGGCAGCAACACCCATCAAGTGTTCACTGCTTATTTTAAAATCAACTAGGCTTAACTAATGTTCTGAAGGAGGGTTTTATTAATTACCAAACAAGTCAAAACTTCTATGACTTTTTGGAGATGCACTTTGCATCTCCGGCAGTTACAAAGAAAGGATAACTCTGCTAATCAAATAGCAAAGCAGCAACTGCTAATCATTTCTCCATCCTTTTGCTCTGAAATTCTGCTTCAGTATTTGCGGATTTCCAAACCACGTAACATTTCTGACTGGGATACGCTGTCACTTAAGCCTGTACTTCCCATACATTTTTATCCTTTCCCAGATAACGCTCACCTGTTCAATTCTGAATTTGATAAAGATAGTTCCTGCTCATGTAAGTATAAGTAAATACAAATGTAGCTTACAGAAAGAAACTATATCTGTATATCTGCATTCAGGCTTTCAAATTAGCAATTATTTGGACTATCAATTACATCAAAATAGGTCATCGAGGACAAGACACTTGGGGGATGCTTTGAAAAGAGTAACCATAATCTCACATCATTGGGTCTTCCTTTAAACAGTGTTGTTGACATTATTTATATTAATAATTCCAACGAAAACCTTGATGAGAATTTTACCACTTAGGAACTTTAGTTAAGACTATTAGAAAGAATTTGGTAGATCCAAGAGAAAATTAAGAGTTCAAGAACAAAACCCAAAGACAAAAACTGTTTTTGCAGTAAACAGTCCCTTCAACAGAACCACTGATTTGACACTGAGCTCTTGCTGCGTTTGTGGTAGAGCGGAACAAGGCACTGAACAGGGAAAAGAAAGCAAGCTTTGCAGTTTTACAACATGCTCATTGGGAGTAGACTCTGCAAATGAGAACTGAAAGCTACAAACAGAACAGGGAAAAATGTAATTAAGCAAGAATCTACTGCAACCTACTGTTACATTGAATAAAACAGAATATACACTCTTAAGACAGCACTGCCAAGAGAGATTAAGTTACAGCAAGCTGTATACCCCCTGCTACCAGAGCCAAGAAAGAGGCTAGAGGAACCAGTTACAATTCCTCTTCAGCTTCTGTCAGTTATATGTTCCTTTCTGAGAACAACACAACTGTACTAAATGTACAGTGTAGGGAAGTGCAAGCACATTTGTTCCTTTCAGTGTTTGTACCATCTCAGGAGATGACAGCTCCTGAAACCATACTGTATCAGCTTCTGTGGCCTTGTGTGCAGTGATTCTTCTCAAATTATTGTCTTATTTTAGCATCTGCTCCTTCACTGAGCTGGCAAAGGAAGAACATTGCTGGACACAGGCTACAAAGGCTCAGTGACTACAGTACCTGCCTAAAAGCCACTGTAACATGCTTACTGTCCCATTTTTGTCCTAGAACTCTGAAAGGAACTCATGAATTTATTCACACCATTTAAAATGCGGGAACATAAAGAATTGCAGGATCCCTAAAAACTGTGAGATAAGAACTGTGGTATCCCCAAAACCTGGGATAGGCTGCTACAGAACAGCCATCTAAGTTCATTCAACCCAAATGCTTGATATACACTATCAAAAAAATGCCTGTAAAAACAATGTCTCAAAACCTTAATCTAGACAACTGCCATTTTCCAAATACAGTTTCAAAATGGAGACCACGACTTGCATCTGAATCTTTCAAAAGAAACTCAAAAACTAGTGGTTGAACATAAGCAAGGGAAAAAATAGAGACTTTCAGAGATGGATGGTTGGGCTTTGTATCTGTCAATCATTTTAGCTGGATGAATGTTTGTAGAACACCAGAAGACATTCCTTTCACTTAACTGTAACCAATTTGCAGCAATGCTGGTTTAGTACATCTCTTCCCTAAGCAATAAAAAATCAAAAGGCTTTAAACATTCAGGTTTCAAATATGAAGAATTCAGTCTGAGACTTATGGACTTCACATTTAATGTGCAGGGAACGCTTTCTTTTATCTTTATATAAACCAAAGAGTGTTTCTTTTAAACCACCTAGTTTCATCAAACCATCTGTTACTTGTAGCCAAAATTACAATTTGAACAATTTGCCCATATTCTATTTTAGCAGAGTATAAAATATTATCATGTTTATTATTTTAAAGTTATTTTCCCACCAGACAGAAGTGGGATCATTAAAAACATTAACTACATACCTTACAACATCTATTTTTGTCTTGGTCAAGGGGACAGCTCTAAAAGCTGCTGGGGGCAAGGGATTATAAAAGCACAACCAGGCTCCTGGGAGAGTCCTGAAAATAGTTTTGCAATGTTCATGGAAGATACATATCAACAACACTCTTACATGGCTTCGTCAAAAGAACAGAAGTTGAAAGAAGCTTAACCAGGAACAGATGTTTCCCTTCACACCAGGCTGTTTAAAATACAGAATGTGCTATTTTTTACCATTTCTTTTTATATATACACTTACAAAACGTTAACAAAACGCACTTTAATAAATATTATCACAGCAGATCACAAATAACTGAACCACCTATGTTAGCTGCTTCATGGCTGTATCTAAGATCGAAATACTTAAAAATTAAATAGGGGCTCTGTTTGTACTGAAGAAAAAAAAAAAGAAATGCAGAAAAAGTGCTCCAAGATGGTTTCCATTACAAAGTGCCAAAGAAATAACTGCTGTATTGTTCTTCTGCAAACACTCTGGAGAATGAAGGTTTGGGGTGGGATTTTTTGGTTTGTTTTAAGGATGGAACTGATTTTAAAAGAGGTTGAGATCACATCAGATAAGTAATCCTAGGTAATAAACAGCACTCCAGAGGAGTTATTTTCTAGCCACAGAAGTATCTTTAACTGCTAGTTCATCTGAAGAACTATCCTACAGGCAATATTAAAGATTCAATATTTTCCCCTGTCTGTCTTCTACTGCTACCTGCTCTGACTGTACCTCCTGTAGGAAATTTCTGAACAGGTCAGCTAATACACATTTACAGTAACAAGCAATGCTGAGGAGTGCAATATCCTTCTAACAAACCCTAGACTTAACAAAGCAATTGGATACTTCAGAGGAAGGATCCTTTTAAGACTGCAGCAACACAGACAAGAAGTCCACGAACAGCCCAGTGCTCTTCAGAACACACAAGTTTTATTCCTTCTCAGAATGCAGAGATTAAGAGATGAAGAATCAGAAATAAAAAGAGTCAAAAATGTGAGAAATACTGGAACTAGTATTCTTCATAATTATAAAGAAAAGTCCAAAAAATTCTAAGATTTGTAATTTTCACATACAAATTTTCAACAAGAAATTGTATGCTTCGGTATTCTCATTTTGCTTGCCATGCTGTAAGAAGCACAAAAATACCCGTAAACATATGAGTATGTAATATTCTGGACAAATTCCTTCTATGACACTTCTCATTTTCCACACCTCAATCTAGTTAGATGCTCAAGATAGTTTTAAGACTCCGAAGTTAAGAGTTCAAAATCATTTACCATCACTTGCACAAGCTATATGGATATGTGCCTTGTTTTGACCATATATGACAAATGTTCATTCTGATGTGAGTAAACACAGGAAATAAGTGGACAGTCAAATCTGGGCTCAATCACTCCTGTGACTGGGAACATCTATTGAAAAGATTTTAAAAGCTCTTGAGAATTCACAGGCATCTTGGTATTATATTATGGCAGAAACAGCTGTCTTTTAAATAACCCAACACTTTTTCTATCTAGCAACTTAAAAGATGCTGGAGAACGAACCTCTCTCTGACCAGCGATACAGTTATTTGTGTGTTTATAACAGTACAGCAAGAAAAATTAGAGTCCAAAAGTCTGCAATTTCCTATGAAAATTTGTATGTGAAAGATCCTTTCAATGCAGTCCAGCCTTCTACTCACCATTAATTAGAGGCAACCTGCTTTTGTACAAGGAAGACTGGTGATGACTGTTTCAGATGTCAAATTTCAGAAAAACTAAATGGGTGGCAGTTTCTTTGCAACGCATTTTGTTGGCATATTCCTTCCTAGAGTCTCACTTAACAACTGAAGTCCCATCAGACTCCTTGGCCCAGCTATTACTGGAAAACACATGTCTCTAGAAAATACAGATCAACAAACTTACTGGAAAAGCCATTACAGCTGCAGGGTTCCCAATAATTTCCAGGGCACTCTGGAGCATGGAAGATGCTCAGAGGACCACTTAGGAAAGTGGTGCTAGTGGCAGCTCCGTGCTACAAAATGAGACTAAATGCAGGGAACAGCAGTGATCAGATCTGACAAATACAGTCTTATACAGTACACTCAGACAGAAGATTAGCATTACATGGGAGTTTCAATGACCCAAAGCTATATTGTTTTACTTCTACGTAGACACACAAAACCAATTACTCATCTGTGCAGCCTTAGGTTTGTTGGAAGAAATAGGCCTTGTTTCTAACTTGCATCAAGTAAGGACAGATCAGCACAGAAAGGTCGTTCTCTAGTCAAAAACACAAAGGGAAGATGCCTGCATTTGGATTTCAATTGAGATACAGCATTCTTAAACCAGGCTTTTCCATGCTCATCATACTTCCCTAAGAAAGGATACTGAGTCCACAGGGACAAGAAATATGAACTCTGCAATGAGATCGAACTGAATAACAAACATTTCCTTTTCACAGAACATTATCAACCAGGCAGCCGAGGATACGAAGATGTGCTTCCTAAAATTTTAGAAGTCAAAACTAAGAAGAAATGGTAGAGAAGTTCTTCCATTTTCTAACCTTTCATCAACACTGCAAAGATGTGACAGTACGAGCAAAAGTCTTCTGCGTGTCACAGTTCTAACTCAAGATTGACATGAAAACCAAAGGTCATGAGAAACGTATTTGGCATCCATATATGTGACCACATACCCAAAGTAACTCCTTCCTTGGGATGTCAACCCAGCTTCTTTCTCCTTTACTTAGCAGATGCAGGAGAAACATCATCAGCTTTAAAAAAATGGTAAGAGAATACACAGAAATAAAGAGCAACTAAGGCAGTAATTAAAGGCTATTTCTATTTTACACGAGACACCAGACAAAGTATTACAAAATATGGTATCTTAGTACCATTTCTGACTTGCAACAACTTCTGAATGATCTGAGCCACAGGGACCTGAACTTCAGAAGTTTAGCTTTGCTCATTAAAAAGCAGATGAGCAAATCTTTAATCCCTCATTTTTCTGAGAGCAAAAGACAAGAGAGCTGATATCAATGCAGCAGTAATATACAGCAGTTATTTCTTCCATTGCCCAGAATTACATGACAAACACACCATGGGACTGTCTGAGCTCTTTAGGATACGGTGAGCTGCATGCCATTTCCTGACCTGGATCCACATTGATAAGAAGGAATAAATAGCACGTGGTGTTGGAAACATGTTTTTAAGACACAGGAAGAGTATATCCCCCCATGCTACTTTACGTCCTCAGTACTTAACTGCGTTCTCTCTTTCATGGCTCTTAGCATAGTCAGAAGCCACAGCGCTGGCAAAAGTTTATAGAAAGGAGTAGAGAATTTGGAGACAAAGTACAGAAAGTTCTCAGCAGCGGCACACAGATTTGACTGGAGAGTCTTCTTTGGCGTTTCCGAAATGTTTTATAATCAGCATAGTACCGAGGCACATGGTTTTTCAATGACCTAGAAACACTCTCCAGGTTAAATAACTTCATTGTTTCTACTTCATTATTCTTCTACATTTATAAGAGCTACAGAAGAAAAAAAAAAGTTATTACCTATGCTGTATTCCATTGCAAAATTGTTTTGTGTTTGCTAGCAACAAGCAGGTACTATTCAATACAGCATTTTCAATGCAACAAAAGATGAGTTGAGAAGTTATTAAAATTGTATCCTTACTCAAATTCCATGTAAATGATACATGCTCAGTAGTGCATAATAAAGTTATTTTTCTCAAAGTAACTTTTTCTAGTAAATTCATAGTTGGAGAAAATTTTGAAGATATGAGTATCGTACTTGGTATCTTTTTAAAAATACACTAATTTGCAATGCTGTACACAATTGCAAACCTGTGCTAAAAGCCCTTCTTACAAAAAGCTCTGTGATCAGGGCTTGACTACTCAATTATAACACACTATTAACTTCAACTGTATTCCATAGTTTGAGAAGAATTACAGTTGTTCTTTTTGGAAAGCAAGCAATTGCTCTCTCTTATAGCTTTTTGTTCCTACTTTCTTTGAAGAACTTTCTCTATTTTTCACTTATAAACAGATGTTTGTAAACATCTGTTTTATTTGCCCTTAAGAGCAAGGGATGTTTTTGTTGCTCAGACAAATTAGTTAATATGACAATTAATTCCTACTCCCAAGTAAGTCCTGTTTCCTGAGTTATATTTACAAAAAAGTGTTGAGACTTTCATAATGCATTTAATCAGATATAGACACGGGCACAGCACACATCTGACAGCAACAACTTCAAAGAACTTCAAATTCCTCTACATCAAATAACATCTGAGGATGAGCGACATACTCAGCCTACAGAGAAACAGTAAGTATACATTTCAGCTATTAAAATTTAAATGATTATATCTCAAAAAGGCATCTTTATAACCCCATAATCAAATGGCTTCTACCAACAGAAACATTTCCATGTCTAGAAAAGCATTTTAAAGTCTCAGAACTGAGTATGTATGGAAATAAGCTGACTCCTGGGTTGTCATCTTGTTTTGACGTTAGCCAAGCTCTTTCTGAAGACTGAAATGCAAAGATTTTTCAATTGGAACGATGTAAAATTTTGCTACCAGATGCGACAGATACTTCTACTCCGACTTAAAGAACTGAGGAGCAAAATCAAACATGTTGAAACCAATACATAAGAATTACACCAGTTTTACCTAAATGCAGATGCTAATGTAATAAACTCTGAAAATAAGATTTGGAATCAAACTTTTGAAAAGCAGAAAGTGTTCAGAAAACCTCAGTTTGCTCTGATATCAAAATCTATTTATCTGTAAGTATGATGATGATCAGATAGTCATATATGCATTATTTTTAAACCAGTTTTTACTATTCTTAGTAAAAAGGAGAGACTGAGCATGACTGTAGTCTGTCAAGCTGAGTCCCTTTCTGAACTCACACAGCCTGTGCTGAAGTCTATTTTACAAAATCTTCACTATTATCACTGCAAAATGGATTAAAGCTAAGAGGGAGTACGCCTACTCACTCTATTCTTATACCAGGTGGCTATGTCAACATAGTATTTACTGCTAGTTTTTATAACGTGTAATAGGACACAACAGATGCTGCAAAATCTGAACCACGCACAGCAAATCTGTCTTCATGAAAATGGACACAGCCTGCTAATTTCCAGTCTAGTAGAATATTTAATCGTCAAAAGTAATTTTAAAGGAAGGAAACAAATAAGGAATTTAAGGGTTATTTTCAATTTCCCAATATATGGGAGTTTACTGAAAGCAATACAATCGAGAGTGACAAACGGCTTTAGTTTACAAGTACCACTACTAACTGCAAACATTATGATACTAAAAAAACCTTAAGTAGTCTGGGGGATTGATTCTAGGAGTTAATAGGACTACTAGCTATAGTACTACCCAATAGTATATTTTGACACTAAAATGAAAATGATGATATTGTTTCAATTTAAAATGTTTATGCCATTACAGGACTGTTTTCTACACTGTAACTTAGTTGGTATCATTTGTGACAGGTCACATTTCTGTGATACTACAAATAATTTTTTCATAGTAGTGTGATCAATAATATAATTCTTAAGTATGACCACCCTTCAGGTACTTAAAATTACAAAACACCACCAAATTCTGTTGAAGTGCTTCAACTGTACAAAATGTAAGTACGCTCCTATTGTCAGACTGACACAATGAGTAATAGTAGCTATAGCGCAAGGCATATTGTGTTTTGGTTTTTAAGTTGGGTTTTTTTTTACTCACTTTCTTAATAAAATCAGGTATCTCCTTCTTGTCTGAAAGTTGGTTCACAGAGGAGCAGCACTCTACCTCCAAGATATATCCTTCACTATGGATGCCACCTTTTGGAGACCTAAGGAGACAAGTAGAAAAACAGAATTAATTTCTCTTGTTAACACAGGATACTCAGATACCTTCTTTATAAATACTCCTCCCAAGGAGCTAACACTCAGACAAAAAAATCAGTCTCAGCACATTCACTCCACAGCGTTCAGCACAGTGCTGACACCTTGCAGCTACAGCATCTTGCTCCTTCCCAGGGAAGAAAATCACACCAATGACTGAGGACTGTGGAATGCCTCGTGGACTTTGAAATTTCTTAACATATCCAGGAAACACTTTGTCAGTTTGGCATTTAAAGCCAACAGCAAGGGGATGCACAGGCAGTGCAGCTCCCAGATCTTCAGAAAGCAGGTTCCAGTACTAGCGACTGACTGACTCTCTGGAACCATCAGGGCAGCCTGAAAAGATTAATGTCATCTGCATGGAAAGTGAGCCGTTTATTCCATTTTAAGTGAGAAGAATGGCAAAGAAATCTAAAAGGTGTAGAAAGTGTTTTACAAACTAATTATAGGAATCTCCTCTCTATTTACAATCACTCTAAGTCAGCATTTAAAAACCTGGGGTAATCAAAGCAGTCTACCCTTCAGTCTTACCTAACCCTTTGCAGCTGAGAAATGTAAAGCTATCTCTGAAATTCCTTCTCTTTCAGAAGATGCTGACCCCTAAAACAGTTCAAACCATGCGGCATCTGACACATATACTGCTGAAAAATGAGTGCTGTGGAAACATGGTATTGGTTGGAAATTATCCTGAATGATCTTGACAAGTAAGTAGGCCTGCACTGCACAGCAGCGCTACCAAAGGCCGTTTTCATCTGTGGACTCCCATACAAGGAAACTGGTATGTCTGACCAATACAGAAATCTAGAGAATCAGTTGTTGCATCTGCTCTTCAAGAAAACGCATAGAGGAAGGTATAAAAATGAAAGTCAGCCTGTGTTTCTTTGGATTAGTAACAAAGCAGTTATCTTAGCATCCCACACTGAGCATCAAAAGATGCAATCTGAAGCAAAACCCTAACTGTGGTCAGCAGCCGCTTGGTGTAGTGAGCACAGAGGAGACAGGAAGAGAGGTTCAGAAGCCTGAATTCAGACTGCTGAGGAAGCAGCACAACATCAAAACAAGGGTGTCACAGGCCTGCCGTGCTCATGAAAGCATTTCTGTGTAAAAGCCTTGTTCTGAGGACTGAGACCGTGTGACACGTCAAACACGCGCTCCAGCTCCGAATAGTCCCAGGGGCTTTCCCCGAGATGCGAAGTTACTGAGAGCAGTGAGACGTGTGGGCTGCTGACTGTAACTCTGTTTCCTAGGCAATACTGCAGAAATTTCCTAAAGCATCACAAGAAATTATATTTTTCACTTGATCCTCCCAACTTCGACTGTATACACTCACCTCACTTCTCCTATCTCATCAACACATGGGCCATACAATACTATTTTGTAGACTGTGGACTCTTTGGGAACACTAAAGCCCTTTCCCTACTTGTTCTTCCTCTGCTTTTAAGGTTCTTCTTGTAACTTGTGGTCCTGTTCTTTACTCAACCACATATAACACCTACTGCAACCCACTGTAGGGAAGCTGGTTTAGCAGGGGGTCCCTTCCAAACCCTACAGTTCTGTGATTCTGTGTAAACACTGCTATCCATGGAAATTCTCCAAACATCTTTATAGGTTTTACTAAAATATTTACTGGAGAACCAAAACGGTCCCACTATTACCCCTCTCTAACAGGCGTACAGAAATTCATTCGAGCAGAAAAGATCATTTTGATATAGAGAAAAAAGATCATTTTGTGAGGGACAGCACATAAACTACAGCAACCACGTCTAATCTTCTAGATAAAGTCCTAGATAAACTAATCCAGTCTGTGCAGATTTTCTTTCACAGATTAGTGGCTTTTCAGTAACACAAAAATAAATGTAAGAAAGCCTCCCTTCTAGACTACATAGTCATATACTTTCATTTTTTTTCAAAAATCTCCATATGACTAATTGGAAACATAGCCCTGATATTATCTAATCATCACTTCCAGATACAAATCAAGTTTCCAGACAGAAGTGTGTACGAGCTAAGGCTCTCTAATGTTCTAGCATTAATGAGCCACCAAAATGCAACTTGATATCACAATGCAAAGTATATACAACATCAAATGGAGCAAATGCAGTTTTCCAGTGTTTCAGTTTTTGTATCGTTACAAACTAGAAGTGGGTTACTAGGAATGGCTAGCAAGGAATCAAGCCCTTTTCATACAAGCAGTCTCATTTTTTCCTGGACTACCACCAGACCTTTACAAATGTGAGGATCAAACATCAGCTGGAGAAACCCACCTCACTGACCAGCCCCGCTCCAGCTTGGTGAGGAAGCGATACCCTTAGCTCAAAGACTCTGAAACAACACAGCTCAAGTTCAAAGTTAACACAGCAAATCCTGAATGTATGTGCCACGCTTATTAATGCTTATTTAAAGTGAGGCCCAGGAACGGGAAAGAACGAAACAGATCCAAAGGCACAGTCCCTCCCATGTCCGCTCTTTGCCAGAATCTTCACACAGTGACAGTTCGCAGTACTGCTGCTGCAAACACTGACTGCAACAAACAAAAGCTTACTATTCTAATCATTCCAGAAGTACCAGCAGCATTGCATTTTCATGTTTAAATCCACTGCCTATCTATAAAAACAAACTCTTCTCAACCTTTAATGATGAGGTTTATACATGTGTAAGGTTGAGGGAAGTTCATCCTTGAACCACTCTATCTTAATTCCTCTCCTTCACCTCAGCAACTTCCTGGCCTCTTATTTCATGCAGTTTTTGGAGGACATACTTGCAACCCATTTAAAAGGAGTAAAAACTACTTGAGATGCAGATGATATCCATAAAAACATGGTGATTCTTAACATAACTGCTTAAAATGACCTGTTTATTTTTCCCCCTTTAACAAGCACTTATTGTGAAATGCACTTGCAGCTTGTAAATATTTAAGAGAACAAAAGACAATGAATTCCTCCTCTAAGAGTCTGACTACCTCTGCTCTAGGGCTCCTGAAAATAACTGCACGAAATACCACTGCAGTCTGCTAGGAACATTATTTTACAGAATACATGTAGCAGATCCCGTTAAAGGCCATAAAGTCTTTAGTTAGCCTCATAGACATACTGCATATTACCAAACATTATTCTTCCATGCATTCAAGTAAAATACATCCATATATGCTAAAGGGAGGTCTCTGTCCATAGTGGTAGTTTTTAGCTTTTTAGGAAAAAAAGTAAGAGCCTTTTATTCAGTCAAAAACAAACAAACAAAACTAGAGCTACAGTTTTTCATGCAAAGGTAATAAACGGCACTGGATTTCACAGACTGCAAAAATAATCTTCTGAGCAAAGCCAGGTGGACAAGAACATATTTCCAGCCTTTATATAATAAACAGTGCTTTTCATACATGAACCACAAAGTGTTTCATCAGTATCATAAAGTCTCTCATTACACTCTTTGAATATTGTTAGTATAGCCAGACGTAAGTAGCTAAATATAGGTATAAGTAAATTCTCTGCTGATCAGAAGTTATATTTTCTCTTTCATTTTTTAACTTAATGGGACTACTTTTCGGACCACTTTCCTTACAGACTATGACGTAGGATCCCCAAAGTAAAAATCTCCAAAATAAGCCATCTGTTTGTATCCTGAGCTGCATTAAAAGAGGGGCAGCCAGCAGGTAGAGGGTTGTGATCGTCCCCCTTTACTCTGCCCTCATGAAGCTGCATTTGGAGTACCACATCCAAGCCTGGGGCCCTCAGAACAAGAAGGATGTGGAGCTATTGGAACAGGTTCAGAGGAGGGCCACAAAGATATCAGAGGGCTGGAGGACCTCCCCTATGAAGAAAGGCTCTGGAGAAAGCTCACTGTAGCCTTCCAATACTTAAAGGGAGCTTATAAGCAGGATGGGGATTGACTTTTTACACTGTGTGCTAGTGATGGGAAAAGGGGTAACGGCTTCAAACTAAAAGAAGAGAGGAAATTTAGGTTAGATGCTAGGAAGATATTCTTTAGTCAAAGTGTGGTGAGGCACTGGCACAAGGCTGCCCCACCCCTGGAGGCACACAAGGCCAGGTTGGGCTCTGGGCAGCCTGAGCTGGTGGGTGGCAGCCCTGCCCATGGCAGGGGGTTGGAACTGGGTGGGCTTTAAGGTCACTTCCAAGCCAAGCCATTCTATGATTCTACGATTCAAAATAGGAATATCTATCAAGATCACAGAAGTCAGAAGATAAATCAAAAGTGAAGTCCAGATCTCCTGACTTCATTCTCAACCCTGCGCTCATATCCCCTTCTTCTGAAGGAGGAATGATGTCAGTCATCTGAAAATTAACCCAGTCGTCCATTACCCGGAATCTCCTCTTAATTTTGTAGCACAGGAACTTAATAGGAGGTCAATATAGAAAATATATTTAAATGAAAGAAATGGTTTTACGTAAAGTTCATTTCCACCTTCCCATCATAAAATATTTCTAACAAAAAGAGAAATGCTGAAACTAGTTTAGTTTAAAAAAAAAAATGTATAAGCTACAACAATTTGAAAGATTACTTTTCTTCTTTATTTATACTTAGCAATGCTTTCCTCCTCCTTCTTTCCATCCTTCTAGGATGGAAAACTGAATCTTCCCACTATTCACTGTCTCCAAATGAACATTCAAGTTTTATTACCTTTGCTCTTCTAATAAAATATATTTGTGCCAATTAAAAGCGTCTCAGCCCAGAGGCACACTGTGATACAGTGATGCTGCACCTTGGAAGCTGGGACTAACAGGAAAAGCTGGTACACAATGACTAGGGCTTGTTGTACTTGTTGTAATGTATTTTGTGAAACTTGCAAGGGAAGAGAAGTGGCAGTGCAAAGGATGTGGTTCCTTCGCATGCAGCAGGGAACTGTCCTGTCCACATCAGGAGAGGGAAACTACAAGTTAGTAATCATGGGGACAGATGGGACTTTCCACTGCATTTTATATACCCTTGGCTTTTGTTTTTCTTCCTCTGTTATTTATCTCATGCTTTATCTTTATTGATTTTCCAGGTTAAGGATTTTCTATCCCTGTGGGTGCCCTCAGTGACTACCAAAAATCTTAACCAGAGGGTGGCAAATAGCTGAGAGGAATTACAGTCTACCTGGCACTATTCAGAGGGACAGTGCTTGCAGGCATGTCGGGGTTGGGGGCAGAGGGGCACCCTGAAGTGGAACAAAATGAGGACCACAGACTTGAAAGAGTTGGGTCCTGAATCCTGAACAGGACCTCTACTGCCAGTAAAGAAAATACATAAAATAAATAAGATTTTCACTTACAGTTGGAAGCTCACTGGCCAAAAAATATTTTATGACGGTTGTTTCAGTAGGCTGTCATTTTCTATACATCTGTTTGCAGTTAAGCGCCATTCCATGGTAGATAAACCATTACCAGCTGTAGAATACCAGTAACTTACACATTAACTATTAAAGCTGACAGTTCAGTGTCCGTTACATACTAGATTTCCAGCCCTTTTCAGACACAGTAAGAAAATAAGGGATGGAACACCACTAGGTCCTAATCTTCCTGAAGTTCATACCTATGAATTCCAAAACATGAAGACACACTTGAAGCTGCACAGATACTCTAAAAAGATTGTTTCATTAACATGATGTGAGAAAAGTATGTGATGTTTCAAGATTTTCCAGCACACAGAAATAATTCCACACCAAACTAGCTTACATTTCAAAATGTAACCGTACATTTGTAACAATTTGATCTACAGTATGAGGAAATAGAAACACATTTAGAGGATCAACATTAGCGCTTGATATGGGTCTAATTCCAGGTTAAAGAACTGTCAAAATTCAATTATCTGAAAGCCAAAAAGTCAACACTTAAAAATCCACAAAATTTATGTTGCCCACCTAAAAAAACATTTTATTTTTATTTTTACAAAAAAATATATGTAGGTATATTGTATCATAAGAAGCTCAACTCCTAACAAGAGTTAAAATTGCTGCTTTAACTTTATTAAGTAGGTATTTTCTTACTTACATGAGAAATCTTATAACTGGAATATGTATTATTTGATAGCAATTTTTAAAAAATTTTAATAGAAGCACATAGAGCTTCTAGAGAAAAGTTCAGGCATGTATGCATACAGTCTTTCTTAACATGTTCTTAACCCTTAACAAGTGTTTCTAATTTTGAGAACGCTTTTGAAAGAACATTTATTTTGGGTCAATGTTAGGAGTTGTTGTAAGGAAATTTCTTTGAACTTGAAACAAACAGGCTTTAAAAACTCAAGCCATTGTCCCTTGAGCTAAAGGAAGATATCTGTTGACTCTTATGTAATAAATATTGTTCTTCCAGCAAGCTGTAATCAGCCTGCTGAGAGCAACAACACATGCTGCATTAGCACACAAAATGCATTTGATCCTAATGTTCACCAAAGTAAGGTCAGAAATCTGCCACAATTAGGCCTAAATTCTACCTGCAAATCAAATAAATATACATACATACACACACAGATGCACTTATGTTTAAATTAATAACTTATTGTACCAGCGTGAAGTGTGTACATTTGACAGCTCTAGAAAGCACAGGAGCACTGGAGAACATCACTGTTATTTTTCTTCAGGCTGTTTTCTTTTGAAACACCTTACAATGGAGATCCTGTACTTCTGCAGAGACTTTGTAGCCCATGAAGACGATGAAGTTAACAGGAAAGGATTTAGCAAGGGCAAATCAATAATGACCGACCTGACTTGTTTTGATGATAAAATGACTGGTCATTTACAGCAGTCTGAGAAAGATGTTTGGCGCTCACTCGCATAATATTCACAGAATCACAGCATGGTTTTGCTTGGAATTGACCTTAAAGCCACATGGTTCTAACTTCCCCTGCCGTAGGCAGGGCTGCCACCCACCAGATCAGCTGCCCAGGGCCCTATCCAACGCGGCCTTGAAAGCCTCTGGGGATTATGCACCCACTGCTTGTCCAGGCAGCCTGTGCCAGTGCCTTACCACCCTCTGAGTAAAAGATTTCTGCCTAATATATAATAGAAACCTACTTTTTTTAGTTTAAAGCCATTACCCTTTTTCCAGTCACTACACTCCCTGACAGAGCCCCTCTCCAGCTTTTCTGCAGGCCCCCTGTAGGTACTGGAAGACTGCAATGAGGTCTCCCCTGAGCCTGCCCTTCTCCAGTCTGAATGAGTTCCTTCAGCCTTTCTTTGTAGGAGAGGTGCTCCAGCCTCTGATCGTATTTGTGGCTTCTTCTGGAACCAGTCCATCAGCTCTGTGTACCTGTGCTGGGGACCCTATAGCTGAAGGCAGAACTCCAGGTAGGTTCTCATAAGAGCATTCTTATATGTAAGTTAGGATATTACAGTCTGGAAAAACAGAGGAGGACAAACCAATTGGTTAATGGTGATGCCCTGTATGCCAGTAACAGGTGGAGTTGCACAAGGGTCTGCTCCTGGGGACCTGTCGTGTTTAACAACTTTATCAGTGACAGAGGAGGCGACAAAGAGTGCTTCTGACACACCTGCAGACAACAAAGGAACGGAGATGCAGCTGGCAGGGAAGACTGCACACTCCAAGAAAGGCTCCAGATCATCATACATGTTTTTTGCTGAGTGATATGCACCTCTGAGTATCAAACATGGCATAAAAATTTTCCACATGAAAAATGAGAAAATATCAAGGCAATACAAAGACGGGCTTGCCAGGCAGATGCATCAGTGATGGCTCAAGGCCTCGTCAAAGAAATTTTGCACAAAATCAGAGCAAGAACTCTCTGTTTCAAGTAACTACCGAAAATGCATGAAGAAATAAAAAAACATTTTCAGTCTAGAAGGTGTTTCTGAAACATCTAAGAATCACAAATTTAATAAATTGTCTGGATATTTTCCAAAACATTTTCCTTGCCTCTGGAAAGCAAATGTGCACACCCAAAAGCCAGAGGACCAACTCATGCTTTGTGAAGCATCATGCTTCAAGAGGCTGCTGCTTCTTCCTAAGGTAATTATGTACTGTCACACTTCATCAGTTCTTTGGTACAACATTTTTCCTGCCTTCATGGAAACAGAAGCTGTTCACTACAACTGCAAGGGGAGTTCAGTACTACCGGAAAAAGACAGAGAAAGAGCTGGTCTTTCAGGTGTGAAAAATCAGGATTTCCCCTTGCTCAGTTGCCCAAAACATTCAGCCAACATGATTAATCAACTACCAAGTGCATGGCGACTACTGGAAATGCAAACACAGCATTGAAGAAACACCACAATTACCACCGTTTTGTTTCATTCATTTGCATGTTAAAGCCATTTCAATGCTCTGTATTTACATTTAAATCATTCTACCTTAATATCACTTGTCGTTTGCAGAACCCAGATTTTAAGTGACTCAGAGGATACAAAAATTTAGCTACATCTCAGAAGGTAACTTCAACAGAAATCACTTGGAATTAAATTGTGTAACAGAAGAAAAGCCGTGAAAAAATCCTGCTTTACTATTAAACTTTTGAACTCAAGTCTGTCAAATTCCTTTGCTGATAAATACAATTATTTTTGGCCAAGTGATGAAAGTTCACATTTCATTGGGATTAATGAACACGGAGAAATTATAAAAATAGAAGCAGAATCATCTCATCAAGTGCATTATTGGAGCACCTGACACCTCATTATTTTACAGTAAAGGAGAACAGCTGCAAAGTTGTTTGAGGTAAACATAGAAGTCAACTGTAAAAGAATTATTCTTATATTATTTAGTCTAATTCTGCATTGCAACATTTCCTTGATCACTGCTTTAGTCATTCGAGGGAAGATGTGTAAAAGAGTTATGTGTTAAGAGATACATGAACCACGGAGAGAAGGACTTCTCTGGAATTCACATTTTTTCCCCTGCTTCACTCTATTGCTGTAAAATAAAGCATCTGCTAACACACAAGAATTACTCTAAGTAGACAGCTGGTGAGTCTGGAACATCAGTATTTCTTAGCAGAAGATAACACTGTGCACAGCATTTAGGAAGAGAAGTGCAAACATTTTAATTAACATTGAATTTTTAAACTTCAAGACATCAGACAGGGGTGTCACTATAGTGAAGGGAATAATTAAAGCAGCTTTGTGCTATGGCTTTCTTGTAATTTTCTTTAGAGGCTGATTCAGGGATTTCTTTGTAAGAAACAGGCATACTGTCAGTAATATTGATATGCCCAAGACATTTAAACTCAAGATTCCGGTATTTAAAACTAGTGAGTTTGGGAAATAAAATGGAAAAAGGAGAAATGTTATCTCACACCTGAAAAACTGATGATCTTTCTGTTCCTGTTCTGTTCCTCCATGGCACATAAATGACATGCACGCTATTCACCTCATTTTTGTTAGACAGGACCTTACAAATGAGCTGACCTCCTCATTCCCTTTGCCAAGAGAAACATGCTATCACAGCTTCCCATTTTTCAGAATACTACCATGTATCCTTTTTCCTGAGATGCTTGTCTTCAAGTGTAAATCAGTGTGAATCAACTTTTCTCTAGTGTGAATCAATGTGAATCAGCAAGCCACGGGCTACGCTTCACATCTGGAGCCTTCCTTGCATTTATTAAAAAAAAAAAAACAACTGTAAAAATGAGGGCTCGAAGATTCCTCTTTGCATCTTTTCTTATGAAACAACTTCTCTGAGAAAACCAAGTGTGTCAGAAATTAGTACAGTAAGTAAAACAGTCAATTGCTTTTTATTTTAATAGTCCATTGAAACTGAGAGAGAGAGGAAGAAAGTAATCACAGGAGCATTCAAATATTCCATTATTCTACTCTCTTTGACTTCCAAACCATCGTTGATCAATTGACCAGTGTGCATAATGCAATTATATGCTATAGAAATAAATAAATAGATTTAAATCTATTACATTAAATAAATATGAGAGCTATGGCATACAAGAGCTATGGCAGAGTCCTATCCTCAGCAGACTATCTTTGTGCCCAGTACCTCTAAGGAACCTAATAATTCTACATTTATTTGATCTATTTAATTGAACATGACACTTTCTGCAGTGTAGATAATTTTCCTGTTGACTTGAGAAGAAAAAAAAAAATCTATCCTTCTGTTTTCCTTAACATTTCCAAGGGACAAACTTTGCTTTTCAACATTTGCGTCTTCCATATATGATAGGAATGTATTTCCTTAAATGTCCTCGATCAGGAATGACTCTTATTTCTGTATTTACCATTGATGAATAGATAGCTAAAACTATGTAGTGACAAAGATACCAGTACAGATTGAACATGAAACTATTCTAGCGGCTTTCAAAGAAAGCATCAAATGTACAATGATGTTGCAAATCTACATCAAGTGTTTTCAAACTCCAGGACAATGGCAAAATAGGAGGATAAACACTATTGGATACTTTTTTCAGTGAGTTTTAATGCATGGCACGTCTAAGCACTCCTTTCTCCATTTTATTCCCAAACAAATGAAGGCACTGCAAATCTCACAATAGCAGCAGCTTGTAGATCCTGATGCACATCATCTGCTGCAGCCTAATACAGCCTCTTCTTACCTTAGGAGAGGCAATGCTACATAAAGCAACTCAAAATGTGAGGCGACAGTATTCATTTTAAACAATAAAACAGGCACAGAAAGTCATAACACTGATTAAAGCAGACAGACTAGTTCAACTATTCAGTTCTACCTCTGTATACACAGAATTGATATTACTGCATCAAAAGGCACTAACATAACAACTCCATTTACGTTCCATTCAGGCAACGGTAACAGCTAGGTAAAGAAAACCACACCTGGTGCCTGCTGGACAACCCACCAGATAAGCCATCTTATGTCAGAGCCATGTGTGAAGAAATACCTATAGTAAGAGAGAAGCTACAGCCCAGGAGTTTTGCAGATGTCTGGGGAATCCTGAGGGTGGCCCCACACCTCAGCAAAGAGCTTGTTCTGACTCCCTGTGCATGCCTGGCACCACCACCAGAGAGAAAAGCAAGAGACCACTTTTAACTTCTCATCTGAGTGTTGAACCTACGACTGTAGCTGGACTACTTATACTTCAAAATCTTACAGAAGAATTTAACACTAATCTCACTATTTTAACGCTAATCAACACTATGGCCTCAAGTTGTACCAGAGGAGGTTCAGGTTAGACATAAGGAACAACTTTGTCTCAGAGGGTGGTCAGGCACTGGAATGGCCGGCCCAGGGAGGCGGTAGAGTCGCCGTCCCTGGCAGTGTTCAAGAGGCGTCTGGATGAGGAGCTACGAGATATGGTTTAGTGCTTGTGGTAGCAATGGTAATGGGAGGACGGTTGGACTAGATGATCTTGCAGGTTGTTTCCATGATGTGATTCTGTGATTCATCAACAAATATCGTAAGCAGACCTTCACATCTACCCAAGAGTTTAGCTGTTTTATACAGAGATAGCCTACAGATGCCTGAGACCTGACAGTCTTCAGTGATAAAAGTATCATTTATTTTTCTACCAGCAATGTAATGAGAAAGATCCTTTTTAATTTTTTTCCTACTGCCATACATTTTCCACACTCGCACAGTTGTTGCTGGAATAGGATGAACTCATGGTTCCAGTACAATAAATCTCTATACAATTCACGGTCATGTGAAATCCACGGAATATCCGTCTCTCTTCATTGTGCTTGACAATTCAAAGAGTCATTGCATTCACACAATATGAAAGCAGTTTCTCCCATACCCTTAGCCAAACTCAGGAGTATTTAAACTACAAGTAACACCAAACTGATGTCACTTCCCCTTCAGATATTTCTCTGTTTTTTCCCACTGCACCAACTCTCTTCCGCTTTCTCAGGCAGCCAGAAATGACAGATAAGAGAATGCAAAGAAATGAAGTGTGAACGTAAGAGGAAATCTAATTGGTTCAAGACTCTCTACTGTCTTTAATTTTCTACAGTCATTTACAGATGTCTAAAGAGCGTGAAACACTGGCACCCAAGCAAGTGAGTAGGCAATTAAGATTTTGTACTCCTCCACATTCATTCTTCACACATGTAAACTATTGGACATAGTACAACAGCAAGACACTGAGCTCCCTGGCTTTATGGCATTACATTCTTACATTCTTACTGCCAAGGACAACGCTGCTTTCCCTGACATGTCTCAGCCCTGAAAGATGCCGAGCCCCATGACCCCATTGCAAAGTCAGGCATGCACATACTTTCATTATCTGCATAAGGGAAAGTGAGGCCTAATGAACAGGTAAGCCAACTTCAATATAACTCAAGAAGTCCACTGCTCAGCCAAACATCTTATGTTTTCACCATAAAACTAGAAACCCTTTAAACAACAGGTTCAGGAATGCAGCTCAAAGTTCCGCATTAATAAAACTAAAAGCAAGTTGAGGCAATTAAGTGTTAGTTTAGAAGCTAACGTTGCCTGAGATACCTAATGCCTGCAAATTTGGTAATGAAACACAGAACTTCTTCCTTCACAGACTGAAGTTTGACCATGTTCGTATTTCCTACCGAATGATCACCAGGCTGTAGTGAACTGAATGGTGGTTTTGCTTTAAAGAGGTGCCTAAATCTTTTCATTCACACAGCAGCAGAAAGAGAGAGACTGGAATCAGCAACTGGACACTGAGTTATCCCCCAGATTTCAGTAAAGGTCAATGTAAAAAGGGGGGAATGGAGAATGCAATTAATGTGGGAAAACTGCACAACATAACTGCAATAACACAGCTGTTATGAATGCTCAAATAACATTAAACTGTATTTGAAATAGTGAAGTAAAAATCCTAAATCTGTGTTTAAAGTATTCACATTTTAATTCACTTTTGGACTAGTTAACAGTACATTCTATTGATGTTTTTAAGAATCAGATTAACACATAAAAGAACAGAATTCCTGTTTGTTTATTCATCCTCAAACTGTGATTATGTAGAATATTAATGCATCTTAGGACTCTGAATAAAGCAAGAAAGTATCTTTTTATTTAAGGAGCTTGCATCAATTCAAAAATTACAAGAATTTGTATTGTTTAGAGGAAAGAAAAGCCCAAAGTCTACGGATAAAAGTATGCAGTAGTACTGTGGCTCTCAAATTAACTGCATTAACTTTAACCCTCTAAACACAAAATACATCTTTTATGAGCAAATATTTCTTCTGTCTTAATTTAATCCAATAAATTCTTAAAGGATACCAACTAGACCATCCTCACAAACTGTCATGCATAGGGTTGGTTTGTTTGCCTTTCATGACAACACATCCCAAAATACAGAGCATATTTCAACTCGTTATTCCCTGAGTTGTCTGCCAAACTGGAGATGAACTGTAAACACGAGAAGAACATGTTAAGCCTATTCAAGCCCACAAAAAAAATTAAAAAAAATTTAAAAAATCAAGTTTTGCACAGCAAACTGCTATAATTTCCTGATGTAGGTCAAAACTCAGCAGGAAATCACATTGTCTATTTTTATCCCAGTTCACTGGAAGTGCTTTACCTTTCTGTTTTCTTGATAAGCACAGCCCTGAAGATTTGTTCCTGGGGAGTTTTCTCTTTTTCATCAGTTGGCTGCACGAAGGGGTGGACAGCAGCCAAGACGAAGCCCTGCTGGTATAATTCTTGCAGCTGAGCTGGAAGATCACGCAAAGAGGAGAGCTTGATTGCAGATGATCCTGGTAGCTCAGCTGGAAACAAAAAGAAATTGGTCAATAATCTTACACCAGACTATCATGTTTTTTAAAATCCAGGCTCTTCAGAGTTAAGCAAGCTTCACACTGATCAACAATATTAACACAGAAATTGACCTTTCCCGAAGCCCATTTTGTATTTCACATTTTAAGCAGACTGTACTGGTGAAGAACTTATATCTCTTAAGAGACTGGCGTGATTAAAAAACTAAATTCCCTGCGTATTCTGGGAGGGAATGGGGATAGTCAATGAGGGCTGCACATGTCAAATTCAAAAGCAACAAACCAAAGCAGACATCTACACAATAGTTGTATTGTTTTACTTGTAGATCACTGACAAAACACTGCTGAGACCAAATACCTACAAATACGTCCAAAGAGTATTTTGTAGGTATACTGATAACAATACTAATAGCAATAAATACCCATAGTGATGAGAAATCTTTTCAGAACAGACAGTAAATCCAGAATCTCAGGGTTTAAACCAGTACATTTAGAGATGATGATGAGTCCTATGCATGAAAATAATCCATGCCCAATGTGTTTATTGTGGAGTGTTATGCCTTCCTATGAAGCAACAGATGATGCTGACTGCTGTCAGAGACTCAATGTATAAGCAGATAGGCAGCCAGTACAGCAATTCCCTGCATCTCCTTGGAGTCTTGTGGGCTTCCAGAGAAAATCCCATAAATCACTTAAACCAGCCTTTCATTGTCTGAAGTAAAACTTCATATACGTTGAAATCTTCTCTGAAAAGATATCTTTCCTCCCTGGCCTTTGCCTTTTCATTTCCATCTCTATTGGGAGCTACTTATTATTTCATTCCAAACTATGCTGGAGCGCAGTGTATGGTGAGGCGCTGAACAGCTTCCCCTCCCACTGAAACCAGCAGGGAAGGGATGTCACAGGAAGCACAACAGAGGTTCCCAGCACCTTGCAAGCTTGGGCCTTCCTTTAAAAAATTCACCAGAGAATGGTTTGTATGAAAGACATCAGTGATGCAAAATAAGGTTTCATTGTTCCGCTTTTTTCATCAAATTCTGCAGCTACTCGTTATGAATAATGAAAGAGGTTATAAAAGACTAATAAATATTCAAAACTCATAATACAGAGAAATAATTCAAAGTATAACAGAATGGCTGTGCTTTGTATGCCTTTTCTTCATATAAGACCATGTTCCAAAGGAGGATAACAGAAAGCTTTGACCAAGGACTGTAAGATGCAGAACTTTAATTTCTGCAAAACAAGAAATTCAAGCAATGCGTATGTTGACAGAAATATGGTTCTACCTTCTAGAACAGCATACAAATTACATGAGAAACATAAAAAGGGATACCCCGTAAGAAATAATTCAACTGACTGCTACTTACCGGACCCTAGTGGAGATCAATACAGGGAAAGAAACCCAGATGCCAGAAATACCTTTTCCCTCTTGTGACACAGAGACTCGAAAAAATTTCCAAACACGTTGCAAATAATTTAATTAATTAAAAGAACATGGAGGCCAATACAGTTCTCTAAATGAGAGTTTTCCTTGGATACAATTAATGTTAATTCTGGTAACAGTACTCCAATTTTTAACAATCATCTATGACATCTCATGTTCACCTTGCACATGAACCCAGTGTCTCGACTCTTCTGAGTATGCCTTGTTACAACTCACAGAAAGTCCATGCATTAGCATAGGAGTGTGATTACTTATCCCTAAAAGCTAGCATGAAGGGAAAGTGTGAAAATACATATAATTGGAGCCTTGGGACACTTGATTAAAAAAAGAAAGTAACAGAAAATAGATGTAAGTGATCATCCTCCTTGTCCATTTTACTACCTAGAGGAAGGATTGGTCCTAGTTTAGCTATTTCTCACAGACCGTCTCCTCTATTTTTAAAATCCTTTAGAAATGGAGCTCCATTCCACAAGCCCCATACGTAATCTTTCAGTACTCCACTATCCTTACTGTTCAATCCATTTTCTGAGCACTTGGTCTAAATTTCCTGCTCTGAAGCTCAGAGTTGCTATTTCCTCAGTAGAACATCACTTTTTCTATCAATATTTTGCAATCTCTAGTACACATTACACCTTAATCTTGTCTTCTTTAGAGTGCATAAACCCAGATCTTTCAATGCTTCCTGTTCCCTTATATTTTCTAAATAATTTTTACGGGTCTTCTCCTGATTACCTTCAACTACACCTTTCTTCAAATACCTGAAGCTCACCACAGTGATCCAGCACAAGCCTCAGCACTGTTTTGGAGACTGGAAGAGGTTCTTTCAAATTTACTATTCAAAGCATGCCAGTTTACACCATATGAGAAAAAAATATGAGATTCCTTTCTCAACAACTAACAGTGGCCAAATGTCCCTGTCCTTAGTGAATTTTAGGCAGTTTTTCCTTTCAGCTCTCAACAGCCATTCTCAGTTGTGACCTTCTCAGTACTTAGTGCACATCTAAGTTGGGCTAACAATCATACAATTCTCTTTAGAAGCAGTTTGAAAAAGGACATCACACATTTCTGGAGAGCCACATTAATCCTCCAACCATGTTCAAACTTGAATGATAAGATTTCGGTGATTTCTTCAGCTAATTCTTCTAAGATTCAACCTACTTGAAAACATCTTATTTACAAAAGCAGTCATTGATCTAGTCTTTCCTTACTTTAGCTTAAATATGGAATACTAACATTTTCATGAAGTCTTCTAAAACTTCATATAAAACCTGTCCTACTTTTTGATTAAGTTGTTAAAAGAGAATTTTAATCACGTCCCTTTCAAAAGAAAAAGGAAAAACAAAGTTGTGCAGAATAGGGAATTGTGCAAGATTGCAAATAAATGATCAAATAAAAACTTTCATAATTCCAGTACTTACAGTAGTTGTGATAAGCCTCTACTTTGCCAAAAGGTAAAGCTGAACTCTTTTAGCAGCATCCATGTAGGTCTTGAAACAAAATGAACTCTAAGTTTTACATTTTGTTCCATCTTTCTTTATTTCATAGAATCATGGAATGGTTTGGGTTGGAAGGGACCTTTAAGATCATCTAGTTCCAAGCCCCCTGCTACAGTCAGGGACACCTCCCTCTAGACCAGGTTGCTGAAAGCCCCATCCAGCCTGGACTTGAACGCCTCCAGGGTGGGAGCATTCACAGCCTCTCTGGGCAACCTGTTCCAGTGCCTCACCACCCTCACGGTAAAGAATTTCTTCCTGATATCTAGTCTAAGTCTACCCTCTTCCAGTTTAAAACCATTTCCCCTCCTCCTGTCACTACATACCCATATAAACAGCCCCTCCCCAGCTTTCCTGTAGGCCCCCTCCAGGTACTGGAAGGCTGATATGAGGGAGGCCTCCTTGGAGCCTTCACTTCTCCAGGCTGAAGACCCCCAGCTCTCACAGCCTGCCCTTATAGGGGAGGTGCTCCAGCCCTCTGATCACCTTTCTGGATGATCATTTATTGTTGCACTTCACAAACTGACCTCAAAGACTCTTCTGTTTATTCTGTCTGAATCTAAAAGTGTGTGTAAGAAACATTTAAATGACAGATGCCGTGCTGAGGTTTTTTTTATTTTGTTAAAGTTCAAAGCAGAAATAGAAGTACTGGCTGCTTTTGGAACCAATTATCAGACAGATTAATTTTGTTTGCTGATCAGTAACTGAAAATACTTCTGGTAATGCTCAGATACAGACAGAAAACTACAGCTTTCTTCAAAGCTGTCCAAATGACTTTCCCGGGTCTAAGGACCTGCACATTCTTTGCCACTAATGGGGAAAATTTGCCCACCCACTCACTATCCTCATCTTCCAGAGAAAACAGAAAAATCAATAAAAAGGTAGATTTGACATAAAATATGGTTGGGGAGACATGTATGTAGGATAACTGGTTCCTCCTCCTTGTTTTAATGAGCTCCTCTTTCCCTCCAGCTCTATTTGCACTGCATTACTGTGTCAATTATAAGAAATTCTCCCAGATTATCAGTGGGAATGGGTGAGCAGCAGGAAGCACCAGTCTCACCTCCATGAGTCCCAAGAAATCATCAAGGACTGCTGACAGAGAGATCACCTACACCAGTGCCCAATTAATCCTGCAGCCAAAGAGGCCTTCGCTGTCAGAGGATGCCACACAGTTCCTCAGCCACCTTCTCTTGAAACATGCTCACATTTATGGTACTACAACAGAAGCCTTGGGTTATTTTGTGTTATCTTCTGTTTCGGACCTTCGGCAAAGCTATCACAGAGTATTCATCCCAGAAGTGGTCACTTCGTTCTTTGCAGAAAGCTGCTGTGGCAGCAAGCAAAGCTCCTCAGTATGCAGCCAACTGGGCTACTGAATGTCTTTAGACAAAAGGATCACTCATTCTGAAAGACAGAGTTAAGAAACAGTGCTGATCCCTTTAATCAAACTAAAGTGTAACTCCTAAGATCTCTGAGAACTGTGTGATGATCCATCCTACAGAAAGTAGTTGCATCCTCATCAAATATCAAGAGAAAAAAACAGCTGCAACAAGCAGGCTAAATTTTTTCCATTAAACAGTTTCTCTATTAAAACAATTTGGGAGATGCTATAAATCCAGCACCTTCAAATAAAAAAGATATTTATGAAATGTCACAAAATAAAGTATGGTTTCATCTATTACCTCATGCTTAATTCAGAAAATCAACTTGATTTATTAATTTATGTACCAGCTACAGTACAACTTTTTGAAATACATATTCTGAGCAGAATTAGATTATTTTAAGCTGTTGTATTTGATAACCAGCCAATGTCCCTTCCTGCTACTTACCTTAATGCCAAAGCTAAAACAAATTTAATTACTTTTTGATTTCTTTATACTTGTTTAGCAAATAGTTAAGCCATAGCTATGCTACCTTAAGTGCCAACTTTGGCATGAAGTGCCAAACTCCGGCACAAAGTGACAAAATGAGATTTACTTAATTTCTCTTTACTGAAATGGTCAAATTCAGGTCTGAGTTTCTCAGTGCTTAACCTTAATATTCTAATGCACCCAAATCTCCTTCTTGCACTGCCCTGAAGAACTCAATAGGGGCCAGGCACTAGCATCAATGGTCCTGACCAGATCTACCAATGAGCAAGTAAGATGAAAAGAAGACACATGAAGAATTGCATTTGTATGGTAATAGAGCCATTACCCAACAACATCCACTGATTTCCTGCAGGGTTTATAATAGATCTGGCTATTTACCTTCTGCCTTTAGTGACCGCCTCATAGAAAATGGCATTAACTTGCTCTGTTGTGCTTCATGAATCACACCAAGGTGGCTGTAATTGCATGTCTGCTGGCAGGAAACTAAATAGCAACAACGAATGGAGACAATAACATGGGAAGGGAGCATATCACTGACTGTGCGTACGAGTGAATGCATAAATCTGGTTTAAGTCCACAAAATCTCCTGCATTTCCTTCTTGCTGGAAGGTACAAGCGCAGAGGTAGAAAGCCCATGCTTATGACACTTAGGATGAACAAGCAAAAGAGTGCTGCTCTGAGCTCCTAAGGGGAGGTTGGTGGGTGCCAGCACACACCTGGAGGAGGCGGTACTGTAATACCTTTTGGGAAGGGCTGGCTTTTGTCTAACAGACTTGAAAAGATCCTCTCTGTACTATAATAAGAAAATTTCTAAGGCACTTTTCACTGACATATTTAGTGGTTGGAAAGAGCAGAAGGAATCCAAACTACCACCCTTTCCAACTATTAAAGCTTGGTAAGGCCAATTTGTTACTTTGGAAAGCAGAAAGCAAACTGTTACTTGAATATTATCAAAATACTTACTGCCTGGTCCTGGGAGAACATGGCTATTTTCATTCCATTTCCATTTGTTTGAAGTGTCAACTTCAAACAAAAAAATACAAAGACATCTAATTCCTTGTTAAAAACACTAAGGAGCTTTCTTGGACACTGCACAAATTGCATGGGATGCAATGCAGTTGTGCTACTCTCATTTAACCCTAACAATTCTTTCCTCCTTGAATCCACAAGCAGTTTCTTAACAACAACAAAGATGTACCAAAGAGTCAGAGCACTTCCAATGAGAGTAAAAGCAAAACCACTAATAACAAAACTTAAATCACAGAGCGGTAAGAAGATTTCTAGTGAGTTTTGCAAAGAGTTCCAAATAATTATTTCTGGGTTAAAGTTTACCAGACTAAAACCCTCAAGCAGTACAACTGACACAGAAGGGAATATATGATGCTTCTTACAGTGTTACACGGCTTTGATTAACTGAAACGCGCTCATGCTAGAATTTAATGAGTTAAAAGCTCCGCCTTTTGTAGCGAAAATAGTACATGCTGTATTATCATCTTTTTTCCTTTCTAGTAGAGCTCCCGTGAGGAGTATAGAGGCTCCTAAACTTTGAAGAAGCATGAGACAGTCTCAGTGTATTCTCTTTTAGGCTGTCATGAGATGTAAGGCACTGGCTGTTAATATTTCACATTGCTCTTTGGTTATGCTAAATGACATTCTTTCAATTTTCAAGGCAAATACAATAAATGTCCCCATCAAAGAAAGTAACAATGAATATGCCAGAGAAATCAGGAATTTAAATGAAGGAGGACCGTTCAATAAGCTCCTGCTGTTTACTTTTAGTGAAAATGTAATAATGGAACTTAAAAATATTCAAAAGCACATACACTGTATCTCAAGAAGGGAGAGAAGAGAAAAAGGAGAAAGACTGAAACTGCGTATCCATCCTGTGAAGGTATGTATATAAATACCTTCGTGTAGACATGTAAGTGTATGGATGTATACGTAAGTATGTGACTATATGTAAGGACACAGACATACACGGACATCCTCTTTCCTTTAGGAAACAGCAGACATATGCATTAGTCAAAGCAAGAAAGTACTGAGACAGCTCAAAGATGGAATGAGATTAGACGACTTCCTCTCATCAATTCTGTTGTCTAATCTCATAGCATCTTTGGGTTATCTTTTGTCCAATCTAAGCTCCGTTTCTGTATCCTGCAAGCTTAAGTATCTTAAGAGCTGGCTGCATCTGCTGCACATGGTGGGATTATACATGGAATAGTTTTATTTTTGGTGTTTAAAAAAAAAAATGACATGCCCAGGCTATCACATCCACCACGCAGTGTGAAAAACCACCCACAAAACAGAATCTAGTTACCTAAATAAATCAGCAGGCACTTCTCAAATGACTCACCACTTACATGTTTTAGCTTGTGGGCAGAATTATGCAAAATGGGCAAAACGAAGACCACTACCTAGATGCAAGGGTTAACAAACATGCAAAACACAAAATGTAAGAAGATGAAGAAGGGGAGGGACTTCTCATTTAGACTGCGTAGAGAAAAAATAACCGAATCCTATCCTGTCTTGAACAGCTCTTTGAAATAAATGTTACCTATATGTTCCTCCATCTTGTTCTGCAAAAGGGGAGGAACTGGTTCTGCTTCCTAAACTGATACAGATCAAACAGAGAGACAGCAAAGACAGATAATTTACCTTTCACAAATCCAAGAAAACTCCGGTTACATCTAACCAAATGGAGAAAGCGTTCAAAGTTATAACATTTTATTCACACATCTATATAAGCTTCCAAAGGCAAACGTTACACTGAAATATAAAGGGTTAATTCTGAACTACAGGAGGTGCCAGAACATTTATTCACATCCCTATTTCCACCTCCATGGAGTACTGGTTCCCTGCACTGAAGTGTTCAGACACCAAGCTTATCTACTGATGGCAATACTTCAGCTGCTCAAGTCCAACACCGAACACCCACTGTTCCTTTTAGCAGCTTAAGAAGACATAAAATAGGACTTCCCATCACTCACACAGTGGTGCAGCAAGTTATATGCTCTCACAGCAAGCGGTCAGGAATCAAACATTTCAAAACGTAGCGAAGGAAGAGCCACCCAACAACCACGTAGTGGTTAAAAAACTTAACTGAAATCTTCTGATATCCCACAGCCAGTGGCATCATAACACTTGAGAGCTTAAAAGATACATCTTTTTTTGTTTGATCCTTCTCTGGCTAACTTGCTTACTATTTTCTTTCAGCAGCAACAGCAATGAACACCAGGGAGCTTCACAGATTCGCTGCAGCCTACAGAACTTTCAATTCTCTCCCTGCTATATTTCTCTTTCCATCTATTTCTCCTTTCCTGGCATACCTCCCATCTTTTCCCCTTCCATCTCCTTTATTTTATGTTTCACTTTGATGTTCTTTCCATACTTCTGACAAATTTTCATTACAGATTTAACAGGATATAACAGAATTAACACCCAACTCTGCAAATTTTAAAATCAGCAAAGATGAACCATAGCAAAGGAGCTGCAGAAAGCACAAATAATATCCTCAGAAGAGCACAAAAGGCATGCCTTAGCAAATTCTAAGTTACCTATACCTTGCCAGACAAAAAAATCTCTGAAATGGAATTAGTAGCATTTCAAAGCTTTCCAGTTTGCTGGAAATATCCTGCTGTCAATAAAAACCTGCATGTGCTGGCTCTTCAAGGAGTTAAAAAGCAGAAAGGCTGTTACATCAATCTACATATTTCCATCCAAACCAACTGAGTGCAGACTTGAAATTATTGGGGCTTTTCTTAATCAAGCACAGATGAACAAAGTAGACTGCATGCATTATATTAGGAAATTTTTCCATATTCACTAGATAATTAGTAACTATAAATCTGATTGAAGTCTAGTTTTCTAGCTGAAAAATGACAAGAGGATTTCAAAACATTTGGGGAAGAGGGGGAGAAAGAAGTCAACAGCGGTAATTGTCACCGAATGCTTACACTATGATTTGACTTACATTTTTTCATGACACACTGAAAATTATGATTAAAATCAGAGATTTGGCACAACACAGACAATAAGAGAAAACTGCCATCAAAGTATTACATAAAGGAGGTTTTTCCCCAATTCACAATATAATTACTGCATATTTTAGGTACACATTGAGAGGAATAACCGGACATTAGGGAGGACATTGAGACAGCTGCACTTTATAAATTCAACCTTCAACACAAGGATCCGAATTCAATGACATATCCAGTAACCTTGGGGAGAACGGTTTGGATTTATCAAGATAGCTCTTATTCACCAAGCCAACCTGTGCAACAGAGAACTGATAGTCTCCAGGGAAACCAAAATCCTCTTGGCAGGTCATGGCTATATGTATTTTATACATAGCACTTCACTGCATATACACAAAAAAGTATAGGTAGCTTCAAAACGCTTGAAGGCTTTATTCAAAAGTAACCTGGCGATTTCAGTTCCTTTTTTCACATTAAATCTCCAGTGTTTCACATGCATTCTCCCCTTCTGTTGTAACAGCTATTTTCAGTCTATCCTGTAAAACCGTATTCAGGATGATTCCGTGTGCCAAGTTTGTTTGATTTTTTCCAATCCTGTGACTAAAGACCATATATTAACCTGTTTCAGATGCTCTCAATTCTTGCTTGCATCAACTAATAACATTCTTTTGCTTCAAAAGCAACAGTACATACTAAGCACTTAATACATTAAATTAGCATAAGTAAAGTATAGTAGTGACTTTGATCTTTTTATCTTTTTCTTGGCTTGGAATATTTGATTTTTTTTAGATAAAGAGATGACATTTCCTATTTATGCACGTTTTCATTTGGAACAGAACATGAAGTTTAACTTTTCAAGGTTCCTCTGGTGCGCTTTTTTTAAATCAAATCTCTTCATTTTGGTAATCTTGTAGTTTTTCATAGAAGTCGGTTAAATTGTTTTCAGCTTTCCTGGCAAAACTTAATAAATGTCATAGCAGCCAAAGCATGCGACACGCACTGTGTAACTAAGAAAGCTGTGTTACTTGAAGGTGTTTTCTCAATTAGATTTTTGCCCCAGATTTGGTTATGTTGGGTAAGAAACTGTAGCATGACAAAATTCAGTATGAACAGGAGATACGTGAGGCAGAGAAAACTAAATGCAAAGAAAAGGAAGATGTCAAGTGTTTGGATTTCTTTTTTAAACACTATCCTTTAATGACGCTAAGGCAAACACTTCCATGGGCACCTATACCCAGAACACACAGGAGGTTTTAGACAATAAACAGAATGGACCCATCTAACACCATCCTGACCCACCTAACCCACAGACCTTCCCAGGAAAACACTCAGATTTTAAAAATGAATGAAAAGTAAATTAGGTCCTTCTTCCTTTCCAATCATTATGCATGTTTGGGAACCGCAAGAAAAAACAAATGCAAAACATTCTCCAGAAAATATTTACCATTCCTCTCAGCGTTCCATCCCCACACTCCTATTTTTTCATTTAGCTTTACCGATATTGGGAATATTCTCCCATCAGTGCAAATTTTAATACCTCCGTTAGGGACAAAATGTGAACTTCATGTTAAGAGTCTGCTTCTGCAGCTGAGCAGGATTTACATTTTACTGTAGATCTCACATCACCGCCACAGCAGCCTCTCCCAGGACCCAAGCTGCACATGGACACCTCGGCCTCTGAGCAGCACCAACGTGACCAATCCCATAGGATCTCAAGCTGTCCAGGTACCTGCAGGAGAACAGGTCTCAAGAGGAAGATCCGCTCATCCAATCCTCGCTGTTTACAAACGTCACAGGAAATGCCCTCTGCTAAAGCACTCTTTATGTGCAAAGGTTTGTGCGGGAATCTACAGAAATAAAGGATGGCAGTAATTCCCACAAAGCAAACTCCCCATGAGTTCCTGATTAACTTGGCATGGGGAAGAGGCACGTGTTACCTCATCTATGATCCTCAGAAAAACCACATGAACTAGTTCCAGAAGATATGAAGCTAGAAGAAACAAGTGGGTTGGTTATTCTGCAATGTATTAGGTGATCATGTCCTTTAGAAATGAGTTTTGGGAGGGTTACACCCATACCAAAGACAACCTGTTTAAGAGTCCATGCATAATGGGACTGACCAGCTCCACTGGTACACGCAGCTGGTTAAATATCAGAAGAAAATCAGTTCAGAAAAAACACTTTTTGTTGAAACAAGTTTTTGCTCCCTGCATCAGTGCTATTATACAAATTCCTACACAGGCCATTCCCCATGAGAAGCACAACAAATGAGAAGCGATTCCCACTGATGAGTCTTTAGTTCTCCAACTCCTCTACTGCTGTAGCCCCAAATATACCTTCTTTGCTAAGCATTCTGCCCACCCCACAGATTCTCTGAGCTGGAGATAAGGCAGCACTGCTGTGGCTATGAAGCCACAAGCACCGGGTCCCTGGCAAGCGAGCTGTCACTGAGGTGAATGGGTGGGGCTGAGCGCTCCTCACCTTTTCCTGCCTAATGAAGGTTTCTGTCCTGTACCCAGCTGGGAACTGGGGGCGACATAATTGTCTTTTAAAAGTCCTAGCAAGCTGGTTTAAAATTGACCTAGGAAAAAAGTTCAGAAACAAAGCAGAAAAACCAACCACACCATCACCGCCAAACCCTCTGAATTAAAAAAATAAAATTCCTTCAAAAGTAAGGACCTGAAAGCAAAATCTTGCAGAAAGCAGTAGGGGATACTGCCTTCTAGAACTCTTCTAACAGTGTATTTAGAAGTGATAAGGCTTTCACAGAGTATTGCAAACGACTTTCAAGCAATAGCCACTGGCACCTAAATGAAGCATGTCACTGCCAAACACACCACATCACTTCAACTTGGCAAGAAGGCTTGAGAGAAAGCCAAAGAGTAGTGGAAAAGGCTGTTAAAAGTTAACAAAGCACTTCCCAAAAGTACTGTTTTGTTTTTTTATGCAAGTCTGCTAGAGCATGGGTGATGGATTTACTACAGGAAAAAGTTTTTCTTGGCAAAAAACGCCTTGCTTTTTTTGCTTAGAGCAAATTTTCCTGTCACTCTCTAGAATCTGAACTCCTACTCCCTTGTTTCAGAAAAAAATGTGGCCCGTTTCTGTTTTAAGGGAAGAATTCCCACACAGTGATACTGATAGCATGCGAATCTATTGTTTAATATGGGTCATGGGAAAACGGACACAAAATCATCTATCACTGGAATGGAAAAACTAAAATAGGATTATAATAATTTATTTTTTATTTTGCAATAAGATAATTGTTGCAATTCTTTTGAAAAATACCAAAGCATTTCCCCCAGTGCTTATGAGAAAGCATCATTTTATCTTTATTTCAGTAAAAGCGCATTTAAAGCACTTGCTGTAGAGACACCATACCTTCAAAGCCACCAAAGAATGAGTTAATGAAGTTATTATAGCCTAACCCCAAAGTAGTAAGTGCACACAATGGTGATGTAACAGATGCCCTGTCCAACACAGTCAGGATTCTTTGGTGGTAGAAAGGTGGCAATTATAAGGCATCATGAAGACAATCTTGAGATCTCAACCTTTCCTTGCACCCTGGACAGGTTCCCTTTCAGGTGGTTAGTGACAGCAAAAGAAACAGTTTCACAAATCTCACTGATACAATAATAAATACAGAAATAGGCAGGTCAAACCCTCAGTTCCTGTTGTAAGGAATATAAAATATATTCCACGTGCAGCACAGTAGTGGACGAAAATCCATATTTATTTGCCAACACAGAACACCAGAACTGCTCACTGTTATTCTTGCTAGCCACAGCTAGCACAGACAGCACCTCAGGAACGTTCCTGCGACTGTGCAAAGCTCAGTGCCTCTGTGCCATGGCCAGTAATGTTTTCTCACTGTTCCTAACCCAAAGAGAGGTCGCATGTGGCCTCAAGGGGGTCTAACTCCTAATTGTGTGCCGGGCCATGCTCAAGGTGCTTTTGCCTCCATGCATTACAAGGTGTATTCTGCAAAATAGAGAATCAGTCACCTCTAGAACCTGTCAGATCAAGAAGAGCCAGACCGGTTACTCTCTTAATAACAAAACGCAAATAAAAACAAAAATAGTCTCCTCACATGGCTAGGATCTTTAAGTAATGACTAAGACTGATTTAAAAAAATGCAAAGAGGTGGTCTGAGTTTCCATCGGTAGTTCTGGAAGGGTTCCGTGGAAATATCTGCTGATGAGCAGACCAATCTTTCCCCAGAATTTACCGTAACAAAAAAAACCAAACAAACAACAAAGCCCACAAGAAGTGCGAAAGTGCAGCTTGACAACAAAGTCTTAGAATTATAAAGTATTTTATTCTCTCTCTTTATTCAAGAGTGAACACATGGTGAAGAACAATGAAAATAATCCCACAGAATATGTACAATTTTATCTATTTGATCATTTGAAAGGCTTCATCAAGGCATTCAACCCAGCTGGAAGAATCGGGTAGAAGAAGGACTGCAGAGAAAGACAGATGCTGCATCGGAGCTGAGCGTCCCTCAGTAAATAAACAACATAAACAACAAAAAAAACCCTATTCTGACACAGTTCCAAACTCTACGAGACAATAACGTAACAAAAGAACATTTATTCTGTCACTCTTTTCGTTCTTTTGTTCTGTGATTTGAGATAAAAGTAGATGCTTTTTTTTTGCTTACCAATAATCTGTGCAATAATTGCTAGTGAATTAACCCATGCAATTTAGCACTATTTGTCAATTCTTCTATCAGTTATCATTAAGAAGTTCAGGAAAAAAATTGTTCAAATAAAAGAACACCAATAAAGGGCTTAGCAACCAAGGAACTACAGCAGAAGACTGATGTTTATTTATATTTCCCCAGTAACCACGTCTTGGCTTATCTCTAACTTTATCAAAATTCCATCTATTCATTTGTAAACCTCATATCACATTCTCTTTTAGATTTAAGGCCTTTTATCAATTCATTTGGAAACATATGGCATCTTTAGGACTTCTCACATCCTTGATGTCTTTAATATTTTATGTACCATGTAGCATGCGGAAGCTTCTGTATTCTCAGAAAGAGATGAACTCTTTCAACTGATGGCTGAGACAGGTAATATTACTGAGATAGGTAATATTTTTGCAGTTCTTAACTCATCTGATGACTGTCAAGCCTGTCTTTAAAGCATTGATCAAGAGCCACAGCTCACAGCAAAGGCTTAATGAGATTCTCCTCTTCTTGAAAAGGACTGTTTCTTTCAGCAAGTCTGCAGCTAATCAGCGCAAGTCTCAAGTTGAGAGCATGATTATTGGGGGGAAGGGGTGGGGAGAAGGAAAGGAAGGAAGCTGAGAGTCCTTTACAATTTTAACTGTACAATGCTCCGTTTATATGAATAAGCAGGCTTTGCAAAAAAAAAAAAAAAAAAAAAAAAAAAAGAAGAAGAAAAACAATTGGCTGGGAAGCCTTAAACTTGCAGGTTTTGTACAAGACCTTACTACAATGCCAGGGTCACCATTTACCTCTGAAAGCCATATCAGTTAGATATAGTGACTGAGTAAGCAGTGGACTCAGCTGAAAACTCTTGCATGCCAGCTTGCATCTGGGAAACCCCTACACACTGCTGCTGATCTTAAGTTTATCACAGTACAGAGCGTCGCAAGTATCAAGTCATTTGCAAAAGTATGACTGTAGACATAAACCAAGAGTTTGCTGGGTGCTCAGTAATTACGATACCTGGACTCTTCTCAAGTGCGGGATATCCCAAATTTGTATGACAACAGTAAGACAAAACTAAGTCACTAAGACTTGTGTTTAATGCTTACACTACAAGGCAAAAAACTATAACACAAGCTAGGGTTTTGCCATACCTGAACTACTACCAAAGGAGCTTGTTTGGGAACTGGAAACAAGACTAGCACAGTGCTCAGTAAACTCCAGTAAGTTCGTGTCCTCCACACAAACAATGGAAAATTTTCCTGACTGCCTCATTACTTAAAGAGAAAAATGCAGAGGAGTTGGACTCGATGATCTCTTGAGGTTCCTTCCAAACCCTGCAATTCTGTGATTCTATGAATGCAATCTGGAGGCTGCATCAATCTGTATCAGCTTTGTAATGTTAAGAGTGTAAGACAGCAATTTTCAAACAGGATTTCACCAAGATATTACATTGGATAGATCTGAAATTGCTGCAGACTGACCATGAACTGGTGAACAGGCGTTGCATGTATCTGGAACTCACTCAACATTAAACTGATGTTTACTAATGGAACTAATGTTAACTAATGTTAACTAATGGAAAAAGGTGCGTTATGGCAGGCCCAGATGAGATGTTTACTTGGCAGTACATTTGCATATTATACAGACAGCTTACTTATTAGGCTACATAATACACATACATGTAGGCACTGAAAAGCAAAAGAGGAACGATGGTTTTATGCAGATAATAATTACCGTGGATATTTTCTCTATAGGAAGTCAAGGTAAAGAAAATGCAGGTCAGGCATTCACACAAAATCCATGGAAATGCCTAAGAAGACTAGCTTCAAGTACAATTAACACTTGAAACGCAACCATTCAAGTCTGCAAGCTACATTATTTTGCTGAGTGCAATATTCATAACCTTAATTTAAATTGTAGTCACAATTATGCTTGTTGCTAAAGCAACAATTCTACCTATTTACAGAACTCGACAAAGAAGATGAGAAATTCTGCCACTTCCACACACAACCGATGCAACAGATTTAAACCACCTAAATGTTCTCAGATTATCCTACAGACAAAATATAAATTGAATGTTGAACTTCCCTAAAAATGATGCCATTTTAAGGTTTAAAGTAACCTTTCACTGTTCAGTAATAAAACAAGTCGTTTTTCATTACATTTTCAGATTTAAAAACAAAACAAGTTATCGTGAAAGATCTGAAAGGAGTCTGAACCCAGAAACACAGGTTGTCTTCTTCAGCACAAACCGTGTGCATGCATACAATTCTATGGGTCTTATTCATGCAGGATCAACAGCAAGATGACAGCCTCACTCCCTCACTGGGTTTCACTTGTATTAACTCAACATGAAGGCATACCTCCAGCAACAGAAGACTCTCAAAAGTGAAAACCCATGCAACATCACGTCTTCTCTTGTTACTTAACAAATCAAATGATATCTGTCCCTCCATGTTTACTGTCACCCATTGCCCTCAAGGTTTTGCAGTTCATGTGTTCAGCTTCACCTGCCTTTTAATATTCTTTCCCTATTTTATCTGCTCTACTTCCCCTTGATGCCTCCCCCTTTCTGAACACCTTGGCACCTTTTTCACCACCTTCCATTTTACAACACAACCTTTCCTCCTGCTGTCCTTTCTTCAGAATGACACCTGTCACTCAGAAGATCCAGCACAGTCCCACGCAGGGCATTAAGGAAACAACACTGCTTGTCAGCCTCTACCAAGGGAAAGCCAAAGCTTCTCGGGCATGAGCTAATTCAGTGACATTATCTGGAGTTGCCAACTTGATGAATGCCTCTAGGTACAAGAGGACTAACTGTCATGTAAAGTCCTCTTAGCCTTCCTGACAGAGATTAACGCTGCTATGAGGCCCATGTTCATGAAAGGATGCTGAGTACTGACTTGCTTTTTCTCCCCATTTCAGCATGCAGATACAATGTAATCCCATCATGCCTAATTTGGACTCTGCTGATGAGTTTTCACCCCAGCTAATCTTCTGAACATGCCAGAAAGTTTTTGCTGTTGGGTGTGGCAGCACCTCATCACCCTTTTTCCTCACCTTTGTCCAGAAGTCCCAGATCCCCCTTTCCCTCTTTTGATTATTAATTACAATATAATTATAGTATTTATTAATTATAATATTAATTATAACTTTTGAGCCATATTGGCCTTCTCCAACACTACTGTCAGCTAGTGAAGGTGTTGCTCAAACTCTTTGGCTGATACATTCTTGCGTAGCTGCAGGTGTACCTACCTCTCACCTCTTTCAGTGGAGGAGCCTAAAGCTACAGACCTCCCAAACTCCTGCATGTTCTAGCAGCAGGAAAACTATAGCAGGAAACCTGGGCTAGGGATGTAAAAGACCATCACAAGGCTTACAGAGGTTTTGGTTGCTGTATTTTCCTGAGAAAAAGGACAGAGGCAGTTTCTAGGATTGAAGGATTCTGGCTATAAAGATGTTCTGGAGCAGGTACATGAGATGACGCGAGCTGAGTGCAGTCTGCCTGTCAGCTGACAGGGCACGGCCTGCAGGGTGCTTCAGCAAAAAGTCTAAGAGGACTGGCAGGCTGCAAAGGATAGCAGGGAAGGGACAGACCCTTCCCAGGAAGAGAGATGTGCTACCAAGAATAGGGGAGCACTGTTCTCCATTCTGCAGGACTTGATCTGTCTGCATTGCTTCCCACACCCTTAAATGTGTCCCCTCTCCAAGCCAGGGAAATAGGACAGATTTTTTTCACTCTTCCCTTCATCTGTTCTCGTCATTTTTCAGAAGAGCAGGGCAAAAGCACATGCATCCTTGCTCATTCTTTCTCCTGTATGGTGTACTGCAGCTACTTTTCAACTATACTTTTCCCTAACTCATTCCCAATCACTAAACTGTGAGGTTTCCTGAGGGCCACTGAGATAGCAGTCAAAGGCATCTGTAAACAGTGAGTCAATCTCCTCACCTCTAGACACTCAGCTCTGCTGTGCATCTATGCAAAGGGAGAATCTGGAGGATGGCACTGGAAAGCTTGATCTTGACTTTACCCACTACAGATGTGTCTTCCCTCCCCAGACTGGTTAGCCACAGATCAATAGGTACTACAATCATGAGACTACACAGGGTGACAGCCATACCTTCGATACCTCTGACAGCAGGCATGGACTCTAAAAATTTCATCCAGTGATGGCGAAGTCACAGCAGCAGCTTTGAACAACAGCAAGTTTGACCCACTAAACCAGCCTCAGCGCAGAGAACCAGCAACTAGCCCTATCAGTTCAACCTTGCGTCCCATACCCACGCCCTCCAGAGGATCAAGGGCAAAGCACACACAAGAATGAAAACTCAAAAAAGTAAAGAACCCATATCTTCCTTCTAAGACAACAGACATGAAGCAGAGAGTCAGCTTGTCTGATGCATGCTGCCAAAGCTGCAGGAGGAAGCCCATTGTTCCATCACCAACTCCACCTTTGGCCAGTGGGAAAAAATGTCTGGTAGCACATGTGAAAAAGCAGGAACAGAAATGAACCGGGAACAGAAGTAAGAACAGAAATTAAACTGGCTTCTGCATGTGAAATCTCTTTACAAGCATCACTGGCAGAGACAATGACAAGGTGTTGTCATTTGCATGGAGACAAAAGGGCACCTGCCTCAGAAGAAGGGCTTGCAAACCAAAAAGCTGACATCTGTCAGATACCTTTCCTTGCTTTGAAGCACGTGTAGTGGGATGTTCCATTTACAGGAGCAAACCATCTCCTGTCCAAAGAAAAATCTTCAAAATGCCATTAAGCATTTTAAGAAGCAACCTCCCCAGTCTGGCAGTAAACTCCTTTTGCACCACAGTACTAGATTAAGATATGCACAGTCCAATACTGACCAGTGCTGAGCCATGCGGACACGCCAAGAAACAGGCAATGTGAAACAGCTGAATGTCCACAGTCTCCATGACAATTGAGATTCTTTACTCTTCAGATAGGAAGATTAGAAAAATGAATGCAAACAGAAACAAGCCCTCACAATCAAAGTACATCTGCTCAGCATTTTCTTTTCAGTACAACTAAGAAAAGTGACTTCTCAAGGTAAAGAATAGCTGACACCAGCAATTCTTGTTTTCTCTCAAAGAGGTATCCTTCACTCAGGATTAACAATTCCAAATCTTTCATTTGCATGAGATTTTAGAAAAACAGCAACACTTATTTACAAAGTAAATCACAAAGAACTCCATTAAAATTAAAATATTACACAGATTTTGCATATCGTGTTATATCTTGCTGATGTCAAGGAATCTGTAGTAACAAGTCATACAAAGACTAAACAAGTTACTATAGAGACCATGCCTAATCACTTCTCTCTCATAATAAAGCCATGAGACATTTACTATTTAAAGTTACAAGTCACTATGTGATCTCCTGTTCCAGTTAAACACAGGGGAAGTTTTGTTTTTGAGAAAAAAAGGATTAGGCCCCTCTGACTTAAAGCATTTCGTCACTCGACCAGAAACGCCTGTCTACCAGCCTTGCAGGCTGCCAAATCTGGCTCCTTGGCTCTTGAGCAGCATCAGGAGATGAAAAACACATGAAGACTGGAAAAATGTACAAAGCCAGAGGCAAAAGAGAAGACAAGGCCACTCAGAACAATCATGTGCAATTCCTTAGCTGCTGCTAGGATGGAAAAGTTTCTTGGAAGTTCAGAGCTCTTTTTAGATAGATCTGCAACTATTTTTCCATTATGTGAGTAAATTACAATTAACATTCATTTACGTATGACGTATGGTATGTATCTATTGTAAGAATTCACTAATTACATTAAGAAGAAGCTCCAGCTAGCAGAGTAGATACAATCAACAACTGCATTGTAAGAATGGAGTACTGTAGCTACCCATTTCTACATCTAAGAATGGATACAGACTAGGAAAGTTAACACAAACTTGGCTATTTCAGCACCCATATTTTTTCCACAGCGGAACACACGTGAATAGAAAACATCTTGCAGATATTCCTTCCCTCCCTCATCCATTTTGCGCATGCCCACACCGACTGCCCAGCTGGATGTGCAGAATCCAAGTGGAGAAAATGACTGTTGCATAACTAGGTGGAGTGGTAAGGTGATGGGATGAGATTTCAGAGAAGCATCTAAAGTAAATCTCTTTTTCTAATCACAATCTGAAAATACTGATCCAAAATACTAATATGCACTTTCTTCAACATACCTGAGATTTCTAATGCAATTACCATATTGTATCTAAATTTCCTGCTAGCCTATTTTAATAGAAAATAGCAGTGCCATAGTTCAGCTGAGTCTTCAGAAGACAAGGCCATACCTGCAACACTTTTTTTGTATTCAAAACTATGTGAAAGGTACAGATTTTTTGCGGGTACATAACTAATGAAGATAGGGGCTAGCAAACTTAACTCATAAGGGAAAAGTCACTGATGTCATTTATCTGGACTTCAGTAAGGCCTGTGACATGGTCCCCCATAAATTCCTTCTCTCCAGATTGGAAAGATACGAATTTGACAAGCAGACTGTTCCATGGATGAGGAACTGGCTACAAGATTGTACCCAGAGAGTGGTGGTCAAAGCCTCAACGTCCAGCTGGACATGAGTGACAAGTGGTGTATCTCAGGGGTCAGTACTGGGACCAGTGCTCTTTAACATCTTTATCAATGACATCAACAGTGAAGTCGAGTGCACCCTCCCCAAGTTGGCAATGACACCAAGCTTTGTAGTGCAGCTGATACTCCTGAAAGACAGGATACCATTCAGAGAGATCTAGACAGGCTCAAGCAGGGGGCCCAGACAAACCTCATGAGGTTCAATAAATCCAAGTGCAAGGTTTTGCACCTGGGTCATGGCAACCCCCACTATCAGTACAAGCTGGGGGATGTAAGGATATATCGAGTATAGCCCTGCCAAAAAGGACCTGGAGGTACTGGTGGATGGCAGCTGGACATAAGCCAGCAATGTGCCCTTGCAGCCCAGAAAGCCAACTGTATCCTGATCTGCATCAAAGACAGCGTGGCCAGCAGTGCGAGGGAGGTGATCCTGCCCCTCTACTCTGCACTGGTGAGACCTCACCTGGAGTACTGCGTCCAAATATGGAGTCCTCAGTACAGGAGAGACATGAACCTGTTGGAGCATGTCCAGAGGAGGGCCACAAAAATGTCCCAAGGGATGGAACACCTCCCCTACAAGGACAGGCTGAGAGAGCTGGGGCTGTTCAGCCTGGAGAAGAGAAGGCTCTGGGGAGACATGAGATCAGCCTTTCAGTATCTAAAGAAGAGCTAAAAGAAGGGGACAGACTCTTCAGCAGAGTCTGTTGTGACAGGACAAGGGGAAGCGGTTTCAAACGAAAGGAGGGGAGATTTAGATTTGATATAAGGAAGACATTTTTTACAATGAGGGTGGTGAGGCACTGGAGCAGGTTGCCCAAAGTGGTGGTGAATGTCCTGTCCCTGGAGACATTCAAGGTCAGACTGGATGGGGCTTTGAGCACCTGATCTGGCTGTTGACGTCCCTGTTCACCGCAGGGAGGTTGGACTAGAAGACCTCTAAGGGTTCCTTCCAACTCAAACGTGTCTGTGATTCTGTAATATTGACCAGCTTCTTGCTCCAGATTCCATGAGAAGGGTGGCTTTAAGGCCACAATCCAGCAGCTAGAGGACTGGACTGAACACTATCTATTCCCCATTCTGTCACAGTCATCAAACAGGGACATGGTTTAGTGGGCATGGTCGTAACAGGTTGATGGTTGGACTAGATGATCTTAGTGGTCTTTTCCAACATTAATGATTCTATGATTCTGTATTCTATATGCCTTTTGATAAAGCTCTTCCTACTTTCTGTTGTGGGGCAGAACAGAATTAAGTACAGTCAGAAAGCAAAACCTAATAGGATTGCACGTTTATATCCATATGTATTACCTATCTCGATAAATGTGTACAGAGTACATACAGGTGCATGTATTTTACATACATATAAGCATATCTGTATCTGTACACCAGTAACACTGCATATAGTCTACCATAACAAAGTTCAATATAAATTATCGAAAGCAAATCTTCATTTAGAAACTGGAATGTATCGTACAGATTTTACTCAAGGTATGGATCTTTAGTTAAAAGCAAACAGCAGTAAAGAAGTTCAAGTTATGTCTAACAATTCTGTAAGCAATTACATTTACGGTGTAACTTACGACATTTATTAAATTCCTAACATATGGAATGCTCCCTTTATGTCAAATTGCAAGTTTCCCAAGACATACCAGTAAGTTTTATAAACTGCTACCAGCACAAACATTTCTTTTTGCTGCAACTTACAGTGGTAAGTCCTGAAAGGTTACATACTACAGACTGCAATTCACTTGTAAGAAAATACCTGCACACTTTAGAGAAGCCAAAAAAAATAATCTCTTCATGTTTGCATTAATGGAGGAGACTGAAAACCAGACCAAGCAAAGTCCTTGTGCTGATTCTTTTTAACATGTACATATTTTCAAGTACATACAATCAAAGTTGAATGGGATCTGCACGTGGACCAAGCTGAAATGAAAGGGAAGCATTAGCAGAATCTGAACTACACAGAAGTAGTTCATTGGCCTTTTTTGCTCATCATCTTACTGCTCTTAACATGCTATTCATCTCTCAAACAATGTTTTAGTCTGTGGTACACGATCTATATGCAGTCTGGTTCAAGCTATCACATCGCATTAAAAACCTAGCAACATTTTGCCTTGCTAATTTTATTTCATCACTCCTGAGGACAAAATGACGGTAACAAACCTGGGCAACTGGAAATACAAAACCGGAATGCTAATTTCATTTATGTTCCTTTGCTTACAAAATTGAAAACAGGAAATTAAATAAATTTGCCAATGGGGAAACAATTGCTTTTACTAGTCTTAAATCAAATAACAACACCTGCAAACAGTGGGTCTTTTTTCACAGATAGAGCCTCTTGCTCAAAGAAGGGTTTCAGGTTTGTTTGTTTTTTTTCTCCTGCCCTCAACTGAATGGTGAAGAGAAACAGAAAGCAGAAACAAGGCACAAATAGCTACTTAATTCAATATAAAAATTACCAATAGGAAGAGATGGTAAGCACTGATGTAAATAACAAACATTATGTTCTGTAATGAACAGAACTGCCTGCATACAAATGCAGGAAAACATACAAATTCTGTGGGAAAAATGCCTTCCCTATCCCCAACTTGCACACTTTCCACTGCGTGACTCATTTTAAGTTACAATTACATATTTCCCCTCAATTCTTTTGATTAATTTAACTACGCAAGCTACACACAACCAAAATGTAACCTTAAATTAAGAGTATGTCCATACTTGAATGCCTCTTTAACTTTTGATTCTAATTATGTTTTTTATGAATGTTCACTAACACATTATATGCACCTTTATTAGAGAAAAAAAATATATGAATCAGACAGAAGCCCAGCCATACCAATCATAAGAAGACCCTAACAATTTTTTCTGTAGTAGCAAAACTGTCCCTAAATATTACTATATAATGTCCAAAAGCTTGCCAAAATGGGAAAGTTAGATACACTTTCAAATTCATATATATAAATACTAAATATATATATGCATACATACAAAAATATATACACATGTATAAAAATGCCTCAAACCATAACGCTTTGGCTTGACAATACAGCCCTTGGGCAACAACACTTAAGCAAAAAGAATAGGGTGGAAATGTTGAAACATAACTAATAACCTTACTTTTTTCAATAATTGTCACTTTGATTTTTTTTCCCCACTTGAGAAATAAATTATTGACAATAAGGATGAAAACCATATGCCCTTGTATTCACATTATGTCTTCAGAACTTCTCTGGGATATGTGAAGTACTGTTATTATTCATTCCATCAGTCAAAACATCTGGATTTTAGTGGTTTTATAGCACAAATGGCTTGTTCAGAGTATAGCCTTTCCCTGTTTAAAAAAAATTTATATCCCCATTTCATTCTCATTGCATGGCTTGCGTATGTTTCATGCCAACTTTCTTCAAGGCCAAAAACTGTCATAACTCATCAGGCCAATGAATTACTGTAGGAACCTAAAGCAAAGCAAAAAAAAAGAAATAAAAAAGATCGGATCAAGTCAGTTAAAACAAATAAACAAACAAAAACCCTCTACAGTAATCTGAGGAGAAGGGAAGAGATAAATGTCTCAGATTCCTTGTTTCTCTCTGGTCATCATAACTGAAAAGAGGTAGGAGAAAGGAAACAAAAGACAAAGAAGAGGCAGAGCCCAGTTTCTGTACCATCTGTCAGTCCAAGTGGATTTCTCTAAACTAGGAAGATTAGGTCAGAACAGGGCAGGAGCACGGATTATTCAAACATTCCTCTTTCAAATCAAATAACAAGCCAAACAATCAATGTTATCCCATTTGTTAGCATTTGCCCTCTGCGCCATTTACCTCCTACTTCCAGTAAAACAGAAATGCATGGCACCTTGGAGATGTAAGGTGTAAGATGATCACTAATCACTTCCTGTTCTTTTACAGAGAGAAATGCAAAATAAATTGTTTTGGTTTTGGTTTTTTGTTTGTTTGTTTTACTTACAGGAATTATACAGTTTTTTGTATTTTTTCCAGTAAAAGTCTGTGATATGCACACACAGATACCAATTTGTCACTTCTGGCTTTGTAGCAAAAGGCTTTACTGGGACATTAACCTAATGTTACCATCTTCTGCTTCCATCAAATTCTTTGTTGTTATAAAATTCAATTATTGTCGCTTAGCATTTGTGTCATCTCAACACATGAGAGAAGGCATCCAGTTGAGCTACTCTAAAGCAAGATTTGGCCAGTAGGGAGCTTGAGAACTTTCAACCTGCAGACAGAGCCAAGGAGAGCAGGTTGTGAACAAAGCACACAGCCTCTGGGCAGGCTTGCCTGCAGCTGTGACATGCCACCACCAGAGCAGCAGGTCCTTCTACAAGACCCAGGGAATGGCAGGATAGGGAAGACTGGTTAGCAGACCCCGCAAAGCAAACATGAGAAAAGCAGCACACAGTTGTAAGATGCCTTCACGAAGTGCTCCTCGTTCCTCCAGCAGTCAGTTGCACTGGGTGGAAACCCTACAAGGATCACACTTGATCAAGCTATTTGTCACACCTAAGGGTTTTATTCTGACAAACCATAAAGATTATCAGTACTGTGGCACATGGTGGAAACTGATGAGTTCTTCATAGCCTGCCTTCCTCAAAAGCTTGGGAAATCTTTCTCTGGACACTTTACTTTTTAGTACACCAATCCCTTAACACTGGGAGATGTCAGACTTGCAACCTTAATTCAGCATTTTGCATGCATGTATTATTTATGTAGTACTTAAATAAGATATCAAACACTGTTTTCCACTGGGCATCTGCTACAGCATACAGCAAGGCTCAAGTCTGGAAGTGAATAAAAACGTATGATGTATAATAAAGGAGCATCCTTCCTCAAATTCTTTCAGCTGTGTGTGTCAGAAGGTTACATATAACCAAAGACAGCAAGAAAAGGTAAGCTTCTGGCTAACAGCAGAGAAGTGACCAGCAGGATAGTACTTTATCCCTACTTTCAGCAGAGCGATGCTAATGGAATGAGTGCGTGACAGTATCAGCTGATTTAAAGGTCCCACCTCTTCCTGGCTGTGCACACCCCACACTTACACCAACTCCAGTATCTGTCAGACCCTTCCACAGAACGCTGATCTAAGAGAGGATAACCAAACACATCTGTACAGCCTTCTGCCAGATTCATAAATTCAGGAGTTCACAGAGATTACAGAAGGTGAGAGAGGAGCAGCATCTCCCTGCTTACAGGAACAGAAAACTCACATCCACTTCACTGCCTACAGAACTGCAGTTAAAACAGACACAGCATTCTGGAAACGATCTCTGATTTTCTAGATACTGGATTTGAGAATGCTTGATCAAACTGTGATCAGCATCCACACTTATGTCTGGAGTCAATGAGAGCTGTTTTCAGAATACATGAAGAAACACTGAGGACTTGGAAAACTTCAGCTGTGTATTAGCTTCCATTTGCAAAGTGGAGATCATCACAACTTCTCCCCACTCAGATTAAATTACTGAAAAAGATACAGGTATCAGAGCAGAAAACATAACAGAAAAGTCTCAAATAAATGAGTAACTCCCTTCAGAGCCAGATCCGCTACTGTGCTAAATAAGGCCCAGAGTAACCATGCAGTAAAATACTACACAGCCACTCAGAATTCAGCGGGGCTTATTCTAAAAACCAAATGAAGCAGAAAACCTATGGAAAAGATGATGTCAGGATATATACGCACTGAGAGGGCTAAGGTTGATTCACAGAACACAGACTTCACAATCCAAATTTTTTTTTGCCCAGCTGAGAGCAATTTGTTTTTAGAAACACCTGAATCCATGCAGGCATAGGTGAAACATTCACCATTATGTTAGCTATCTGCAGAGGTTATTTCTGAGCAAAAAATATAAAGGAACCAGCCATTCTCTCACTACTGAGAAAAACATCCTAACCTTGTGCAGTGGGACGTGAGCCTTCGTACACAAACAGGGGGAGCTGCACAGCTGTGGGCTATCATCCTGCCCATCCCCAGAGCACGCAGCCATGGGCGACACTGAGGAAACAGAGCAGGACCGCAGCTCTGTCTCCTCTTCTGCCCACCTGCTGGCATCTTCAGAGACCAGGGCAATGGGGATACAACATGCCAAAATCAGAACACGGTCAGAGCCAAATAGCTCTCTAGAATGCCAAAGAATTTGATAGAAGTACTTCAAGTCACAGTTTCTTTAAAACCACGTCTCCTAAAATTTAGGGTGAGCAAGAAAAACCAACAAATGTGCTTTACAACAAACTTACCCACTTAACTGGACTTACAAAGTCTGGGTTTAATTCTTTGCTCTGTGCCTTGGGGATGTCACGTGGCTGCTGCATGTGCTGGTTCCTCAGCACACAGTGACACAGACACACACTTCATGAGGAACCAGGAGGATGTGCACACAAAAGCTTGTGAGGCATTCACACAGAGTTGCGATGAACACCACAGAAAAGCCCATACAAAATCCCCAGTATTAATTTTCACTAGCTCTGTCTCAGTAAAAAATGTCAAACTATCACACAACAGAAATTCAGCCTGTTCGCTCTGAAATAAAAATAAACAAATGTGGAAACAATTGAAACACAAATATGAAAAAAAAAAAATAAAATGCTAATTCCTCTACAGTTTGTTTTGTGCTCTCAGTAACAGCAGTGCATTCCAGTCAGCGTAGCAGCAAATGGAAGAATCTGAAAGAATGAAAGACAGGCACAAAGAAAAGTCTGCAAAAGCCAATTTCTCTGTTCTCACACTGCCTACAAAATCACACTCCTGTCCAACCACCTACTCCACACCTCCAGCTTTTCCAATCACAAGCCCACTCACAAGTTCTGGAAAACAACAAACTCACATCACCCTGGGTTGAAAGTGCTGAACCGCACAGTGTGAGGTGGCACACAAAACAATGTGCTAGCAACTCTGTCTCGCACAGAGAGAGACCTACCGTCACCTCTTCCCTGGACCTGACTTGCAAAACATGAAGTAGCAGCACAGTGCAGGGCAAAGCATGGAGGCTCTACATGGCATTCAGCCAGCTGGCTGTAACAGATTTTGGTACTGTGTTGGTTTATATATAGCAAGAAGCAGGTCCCAGCCTTCTGCTCAAGCTTCAGATTTCCAAATGGTGTGAGGAGTAATCGCTTGCAGAACAGGCTAATTTTGAAGTGAAAGAGGGCACAGGCGATAGTGTGAGCAATACTGGCAGAGATGCCTGATGTCAATCAGCAGGGAAAGAAATGAAATATCTGCAGATTGTCACACGAATTTAAGCAAACTACTTCAGATCTCAAAAAAGGTAAAAATGGCATGAGGCTGGACCATTACTCCTTTCATGTTCTAGATCTTCAGTACCTCTCGTCATTCTGTTTCCACCCACGTGAACGTACCTACAGGTGTTCGTAACCACATAAGAGTTATTTCAGATAAGTTTGCAAAACTGAAAACACTAACTTCAACCTCTCAAAATACTCCTGAGAGAGCACAGGGAGCAGGAAAAAAAAGAGCAATAAAATATGTAACATACCAGACTTGAATCACTTTACCATATGAAACTTGGGTAAAATGCAAATTGAGAAAATGAAAATGCATCCTTAGAGTAACAAAGGAAAAAACAACCAACAAAACATGGCTAAAAAGAATCTAAAATCTGAGAACCTGCAAATAAATGTATGGTTAAAAAAAATCACAGAAAATTCTCAGGAAGATTTCTGCACGCAAACATGACTGGAGAGAAGGCAGTTACTTCAACTAAAAGACATCTTAAAAACTCAACTATTACACGTACTATTCTCAAACCATTCTCGAGCAATTAACTTGCCAGTTTGAATAGCAAAAGAAATCTACAGAGAAGGATAGTGTCCTTACCATCATTTAGTGTCGTGAAGTCCAGGAATCGATATTCATAACTGACATCTATCTTGGTTTCTACCTGGGGCCTCTTCAATGTTGAATAGATGTTACCAGGCCGTTTTTCATCATGCTTCTCTAGTTTGTTCAATCCACAACCCATTTCAGCAGCTCCTGATAGAAACAGGCAAGGAAAGGGTAAAAGGAAAATGACAAAATATTCATTTGAGTTTTTTATCTTTCTGGTGTCATTGATTGCAATATAACACATTGGTGATTTCTGTTTTTAAATGCAAGCTACCTACAAAATATATGAAATAGTATAATTAAATAAATGTTCGGATAATTATTGAAATATATGCCACTTATGTCAAGCCCCGGACATACTATTATTTAATGTAGAACTGATGGCTTAATGCATGTATTTTCCATCTTCCAAATGTATGCTATCATATACTTTGGTAGATACATTGTCTGTTATAGAAAGTGGGTGAAAATGCAAAATTATTTGCTAATATATAGACTAATAACTTAATAACAGTTTTTATATAAGCAGTTACTACGCAAGCATATAGTACTGTCTTTTACACAAACCTTTGTAATATGCAAATGAACTGAGATTGGTAATTCAAAAGAAAAAGCAGGTTTGCAGAGAAAACAGTATTGAGGAAACTACCTCATTTCCTTCCACCTTGTTTGTTCAGGTTAGGCACAGGAAATAATGGCTTTCGAGAAGCCTTCTTTAAAACAGAAGAGGTCCATGACAACTGAAACAAACTAGATGAATCTGTTTTTCCTTAATAGGCAGTCAGTCCATAACATTGTACAGGACGACTCTTGACAACCATTTCGGCTACACCTTGAATGTTTCTCAATATCCTGCTTTATTGTGGCTCATCTGAGTGTGAACAAATGGAAGAACAGCTTGGTGAAAATATGTAGATGATTGTAGGAAGCAAATCACATCCCATGCTACAGGATGAAGCTAAATACTCTCATTCCTCTTCAACAACACTGTTGTGACCAAGGCAAAGGACCTGAAGCAGTAGGTAGTATGAGGAGATAAGACATACCAGCCAAGCATCTGGGTTTTCATCACAACCCACTGAACATCCTGTCCCCGCCTACGGAGAACTGCTGCTTCAGGGAAGGGAACAACCACCACCTCAAAAGCCCCTATCACAAACCAGGGCTGCCTTTACCTTGGCAAACAATTCATAAACCTGAAGTGAAGAATGAAAAACCAGCTCAGGCTCCCCATCTCCAAAGGTGTACTTCTACGCATAGGTTACGGCTTCATCCCCCAAGCAGACAGCAATTTTCATCAAAATCCCAGCACAAATGCAATCTATGTGAGTCTCTCTGTTCCCTTCACCATCCCACCAGCTCATCTGCATCATTCCACATGTCTCTATTTGAATGCAGGTGACTATATGCTCAAAATGAGAGCCTAACAATGCCCCTTAAAGCACCATTAATGCTTCCCTCTCTCTACTGCAAATCACATTAGCATTTTTCACAGCTGAATCCCAAGCACAGTTCACTGCCATCTTCCTATTAGCCAAGGAACCCATTTATCCTCATTTGTATCCAACACAACTAACTGAAATCTCTGCTCATTCCCCATTACTCTCTGCTCCCACCACTCAGTCATCACTTCGTCCAACTCCTCCCACACCCAGAGCTGGGGTTCCTTTTGCTATTGGCAGAGCCGCCTGGCTTCGCACCATCGGCAGCAGATTCCATTCACAGCCTACACCTCACAACAGAATCACCAATAAAGATGTCAAAATCAGACTGACCAATGCGTCAACCCTTAAAAAATACCTCAGAAAACAAGCACTCAATCAACTGGAAGCATGAAGAACATTTGCTAGCGTGACCTCTAGCACCAAGAAAAATGGGTATGTCTTATCTGTTCCCGAACTTCACATATTTTGGGATTTATCCAACAGAAAACAGCATTCCCTCGTCATTTTGGCAGAAATACTGGATCTGAAAATTGAAAACTTGGTTTGTAAATTTAACATTAAAAAACCTCAGGATCTTCTACTGCTCCTCATATCATACTTTCCTCGATTATTTTTGATTGCTATTTTTTTTTTTTTTACAATAACAACTGATATTTTTATGTTAGAAAACAGTTATTTTTCATATACACAGCAGCTTCTTTCTTTTGCTTATGCAGTATGACCAGCACAAGTCTAAAACATTATTTTCATATATAAATGTGTATCGTATGTTAATGTGCCTAGCAAGATACTATGAGTATCTTCATAGGCTGTAAATTGAAAACTTGGTTTGTAAATTTAACATTAAAAAACCTCAGGATCTTCTACTGCTCCTCATATCATACTTTCCTCGATTATTTTTGATTGCTTATTTTTTTTTTTTTACAATAACAACTGATATTTTTATGTTAGAAAACAGTTATTTTTCATATACACAGCAGCTTCTTTCTTTTGCTTATGCAGTATGACCAGCACAAGTCTAAAACATTATTTTCATATATAAATGTGTATCGTATGTTAATGTGCCTAGCAAGATACTATGAGTATCTTCATAGGCTGTAATGGACCACACCTTTGTACCTCTTCGTAAAGATGACTTCACAAGGAAGTATGAGGAAGGGAAAAAAATTATAAAAGCCAAAGCACAATATGTATGATAATAATTATATATTATTATTATATAATTTAGTATTTTGCAGAGTGCAGAACTAAGCTAGCAGTAAGCGTCAGCAACTCTATCAGTACAGGCTGGGGGATGTAAGGCTAGAGCACAGCCCTGCTGAAAAGGACCAGGGGGTATTGGTGGATGGTCTCTTCCAACTCAAACAATTCTATGATTCTGTGATTTCGAAGACCAGTGGTGGCCCTGTAGCTCTTCCACGCAGTAAGCAGACAGTACAGAATTTCGTAAGAAAAAATTCTGTTTCAGAGGTCACTAAGCAGCAGTGCTGCAAACACCAGTTGCACAAACCCACAGGATTCCTCAGACAGCAACCGCTGCAGAAGGAGACCTTGGGGATGCAGTGTTTTGTATCATGAAGAGTTTTGCATTCTTTCCTAAATTGGGGTTAAAGTGCTAGGAAACACAAGGCTGCTTGGCTGGTGGCAGCTGCAGGCGTCTCTCCACCAAGCCCGTTTCAGACTACAGCCACTTAGAAAAGCTGTCCACCTGCACTGTCCCTTGGAGGGGCTCACCAGCAGCCCGTGACCGCCGCCCTCCCCCTGCCCAGCTGAAACATCAATTTACATCCCTGAGGATAAATACTTTCCCACCGTTCTTTAAGTTATATTATATCAAATTATATTTATGTTACTAAATCAAACAAAGTATGAGGGAAAGGATGTTTTCATTCAAATCAAAATGTATTTCAGTAAAAAAAAATAAGTTTCACAGCATCACCATCTTTTCCACAGTAATTATGATTCAAGTGATGTAGCAGTAGAAAATAAACCTTAAGAAATAAAGTTCATACTTCGATACCAGGAGTCTATTAAAAAAAAAATAATCCAGAGATGTATAAAGTCTTGAAGTCTTCCAAAAGGTACTGATGGTACCTGTAGGACATGGAATCCCTCAATCACCGAATTCCACTCGGTGTTATCCCACAGACTTCCTTTGGGACAGCTTGTGTTGTCACCTTCCAGCTCTTTCCCTTCCTCTGCAGCAATGCCATTCCTGCTCAGTCTCACTTCATCCTGAAGTCTGAAAACATCTCTTCGGGTTTTAGGCAGAAATCTTGCTGTCAGCAGGACATCATTCCTTAATTTTCTACATTTATGTAACTGAGGAGCGCAGTACAAAACGTTTTATCATTGATGCTTTCAAAGTAATCTCAACCCACTTCAGTACCTTTTTCAATAGCTCTTTTGTTTTGCTATCAGGGATGCTTAAAAATACTATACCACATATATTTATCCTGGCTTTCTCTACCTGCATGTGAATTCTACATCTTTTATTCAGTATTAAAGCAAAATATGATCACTGAATAATATTCCCATTCCAGTACAGTAAATCTGAAAATGATTCTTCAGGAACACTGCAAAACTGTCAGATATTTCTGTTCTTCAGAAGGTTCTAAGACAAATTTTCTTATCATCGTTTATTTAAAAACTCATTTATCAGCCCACTAGTTCCATACTTAAAAAAAGAACCCTGAGCGATAGTAAGTGTAATATCCAATAAAGAATGTTAACCACTATAATGGAGATTTAGTTACGGGCTCTTGCAGGTACAAGTGCTGGAAGAACTAATTCCATCTGCAGACTCTTTTTTCCCTGTGAATTAACCTTACTGTCTTGACAACCTCTGACACTATTCTTGTTTTCAGGCACATGATAAAACTAGAACCGAAACCTGGATCAAGAAACAGATTTTTTTTAGTCTATATCTCATTTCCATTTTTGCAAAACAGCAAAAGTGGAAGCTGTGATGAGTTGCAGAAACACAGCAAAGCCTATGGTCAACTAATGCTAAGTTAGTCTCCTGAAAGGCAAATGGCCCCCACTGGAGTTAGGGAAGGAGCGCCTTTCTTCTACAAACCGAGGTCAGAAATTAAGCTGTACTTTGTGCATATCAGGAGAATTCCCAGTTGGAAGCCAGAGGATGAGCTTCCTGCTGCCACCTCCTCCCGGTCACTGTCCTCCACCATGTGCTGTAGGAGTAGAGTTGGTCCAGGGTAGACCGGGAGAATAGTAAAGAAATACCTCCAGCATGGCAAATACTGACCTACCTCTGAATACTGCTTCCCAATTCAAGTTTTATTGAAATTGGTACCACTTTTTGTCATGAAAAACAGTCGTCAAACAGTTACAAGAATTTGTAGTCAGCAGCAAAAAAAAAACAATCCCCATTTTTAAGCACCTCCATGATCCATGACAGTGAGCGTATCTTGAATAAAACATAGGCATTTTTATAGCTCATCTAGAGCTCTGTCAAGTTTTCAGCTCTTCACCTCAGCACCTAATCACAGAATCACAGAATGGCCCAGGTTGGAAGGGACTTCAAGGATCATCAAGCTCCAACCCCCCTGCCGCAGGCAGGGCCACCAACCTCCACATTTGATACTAGACCAGGCTGCCCAGGGCCCCATCCAACCTGGCCTTGAACACCTCCAGGGACAAGGCATCCACAACCTCTCTGGGCAGCCTGTTCCAGCACCTCACCATTCTCACAGTAAAGAACTTTCCCCCTGACATCCAACCTAAATCTTCCCTCCTTCAACTTAAAACCATTTCCCCTATTCCTGCCATTATCTACCCTTTCAAAGAGTTGACTCCCCTCCTGTTTATAGGCTCCCTTTAGGTACTGGAAGGCTGCAATGAGGTCACCCCACAGCCTTCTCCAGGCTGAACAAGCCCAGCTCCCTCAGCCTGTCTTCATATGCTTCAGCATGCTCCAGCCCTCTGATCACCTTTGTGGCCCTCTGGATCCTCTCCAACAGCTCCTTGTCTTTGCTGAAGTACTTCCAGCGGCTGGGCTATGCCTTCTCACTTCCCCAGCCCCTGTTCCAAGCAGATGAAACACGTACAGCAAGTTCAGAACCACCAGAGCACAACAAGAAGTACAGAACAATGCCGTGCAGCTAACAGCTCATTTTCTTGCTAAGAGCTCGAGATTCCTTTTCAGGCACAAAGAGAAGAGAAAGCAACTTCTACATGAATTTTTAACTCTCTCTTTGTTTTGGGGGGGAGGGAACTACTAGAGCTAATTTCCTGATTTATCGTCCCCTCCTCCACACAACTCCGTAACAATTTATCTCCAAAGAATAATAATGAAAATTACACTGAGACGTAACAGAACCACATGGCTAATGGAAGCTTGAATAGATTACAAGGCTCATTAAGGGATGCTTATCAGCTAAGTATATATTGGCTAAACAGTTTATTTCAACTGTATCAACATTACGGAATGACTGCTTACAGGGGGGACTTGCAAAGACTTCCTAAACAATTCTTTTAAATGCACGTAGCATTGGAGTCAGCTCCTGGCGTAGTGTCTTAAGAGTGCACATTCGAATACTGCCTAATAAAAGTACATGTGCAACACAGCCACCTGAAACTTAAGGTAATTTTAATATTTACACAACAAAGGCATCCAAAGGAAGCACGCTGTACAGGCAGGTTACACCACTGTCAGCTTGGTTTTAAACACAATTAGTGGGAATAAGCTCACTTGCATTACCACGTTTTCAATGTTTATCTTCCAGAACTCGTGACCTCCTTTTGTAAGCCTCACCATAAATTATTAATCACTTTTTAAATACAGATCATAAGTTACTGAAATTCTTTCCACAGATTATGAAGCGCAGTGCTCTTACCAGCGAGTTTAGCAGCTGGGAAACCAGATAGCTGCAGTGTATTAATAGGCTTTCTCTCCCAGTTTTGGTTAAGTCCTTTCATCCTGATTCTTCCGTCCGTGGGTAACGCTCAGCTACCTCACAGGGATGCTAGAAGGCTTTTATAAATAATGACAGGACTTCACATTTGCTGTGCAGTAATGAGATGCACTTATTTCCTTAAACCCTCACTCCTGCAATCCTGACCTTTCCATGTTCTAAACAGTAAGCACTCCAGGCTCAGCACAGTTCACTTGCTGGCATGTGGTCATTTAATTCTCGCATCTTCTGCAGCCTGAAAAATACCAGAGCGTTTCATCCCCATTCAGCCCCAAACAAACCCTGGGAGAGCCTGCAAATGATGGGTGAACCCCCTTCCTAGCAAAATTAAAGGAACGAAGCAGACGACAAATAAGAGGGTAAAAATAATCAGGCAGAGAAGCATAAATGAAGCAGAGGATTGGAAACACCACACCTGGCAAACAGGGCGTGCAGATAAACAAAGAGAAGAGAACAGTGCACTCAGGCAGTGCTTTGCAGATTCCCAGAGCATAGCCATGCTCCTGTGTTCTCCCTCTCATTCAGCATGGCATAGGCTTTGCGTGTGACATCATGAAGAGAAGAATTTCTTACCTACACAAACCCCAGTTGGTCCTTTTTCAGGAGCACTGCCATACACTAACGGTGTAAGCACATATTCAGTACATGCTACGACAGTTTTTATTTGTAGGAGGGGAACAGCTGTTTAAGTAGCCAACATCTTCAGAGCAATTTGGAAGATTCTGAAAGACTTTATTTTGAAAATACAAAGATCAAATAGTGTACACCAGTCCTATCCGTGTCTGGATGTCTTGGCTGACCGATTTTTTCGCCATGTAGTTACCAGCAATATCAGGATTTACACTTGGAGTTGGTTAAGTAAATCTCTGCTTACAGAAAGGTTGGTGAAAGAATAATCCCAGATTTGTTCTTTATGATTGATTTCGTTTAAATTGAATGGCAAAGCAGCCCAAGTAAATCTGCAATTAAGGTTTTCAATTTCAAAAGGCAAATCCCAAAAACAAAGGGAACTCGTTAGGGAGATAAACAGGAATGAAAGGCTGGAGGACTTGAGCACACGGGAGGTCTGGAACATGTTTAAACTACAATGTGGGTATCTGCTGAATGTGTAACCCAAGGAAGTGGCGAGAGAATTCATACGAAGGTTTCCAGACCCAGCGAGATGAATTACCTAATAAAGAAGGAAAGGTGGAATAAGCAGAGGGCTTTCAAGGGACAGAAAGAAAGCTCAGCAGAGGAACTACAGCCTCAGATAAGAAACAGCAGCACAAAGCAAGAAGTGACAGAAGTTGAGCCCAGTTAAGCCAAAGGCACCACAACTGGAGGCAGAATTCAAATCCGAAGGAGGGACTGGTTTCAAACCCAGTGCTCTCAAAGAGCTGTCACCATGCAATGCAGATTCAGTTGCTGGAGTGAAACGAATGAGTGCATCGACCTTGGTACCACCTCCCTGAGAAAGTGACTATGTGAAAGCAGTAGGAAAACATAGTTTGGTTGGTTCGGCCAATTGCTGGTCTAGCCTTGAGTCTGCTAAGCTTTAGGAAACTTTACGCCAAAATCAAAATAACCTACAGGTAAATACAGCACGGATTCTACAAAGTCAGAGCTGACCACCCGGACAAGTGAAGGTAGAAAAGAAAGCACATTCCTGGCACGCAGCGTGTCAAGTAACACACCACAGCAGCAACAGATTTTCCCAAAGTATTATTAGGTGCGATTGCTTTTATGATGTTGTTCACAACACAGCTCTGCATGCACCGCGTTCCTCCGCTCTGGCCCTGGGCCTGCAGCCCGCAGGCACTGCCCACACACAGGGGCTACCACCCACCAGCACAGCTTCTGTAGGGAACCACACTGCTTCACGTGTGCCTGCGTGTGCACGTGGGCTGGAGGACAAGCAAATACGGCCTGGTAACCAGTAGAGGCGTGAGACAACACTGTGCTGGCTTTGGGGAGAAGCCTGAGAGCAGCAGGTTAGGGGGAACCACGCACGTTCCCAACCCCACGCGCATCACCCCATGATTTTACCCATAGGATTTAATATCCAGTGGCATCTTGATGCCCTTTTTCAATACAGCAGGAGATTCAAAGGGCAGCACCCACTTCAGCAAAACACTTTTAGGCAAGGTATTTCTATTCAAAGCAAAAAAGAGTTAACAGCCCCAGACAACAGACTGGTAACGTTTCTCCTGAAGCACCATTCATTCTGCCTCATGAAGCCAGAAGGCCACTGAGATGCCAAGAACTAGGGAACTACTCTCAAAACTTGACGGAACCTAAAGCAGAAAACGCTTGCTGCCTAGAAAATTAAAGACTGAATGGATTCAACAGAAGCATGCACAGAATGTCAGGTACGAACGAAGCCTTCCTTTGAAGTTGAGCCCATACTTCCCTGAGCCCACAGAAAACAGAGAGGAGGAACTGATGCCCACTGCAGCGCTCAGACCACAAAGTAAAGACTCGGCAGAACACAGAACTGCAGAGCTGGGAGCCCCATATACACTGTCCCGACGTAGTCAGCCATAAAGCAAAGCCCTGGCAAGCTGATGTGGGTAAAGAGGAGCACAAAGCCCGGTGTGAAGCTATGGAGCAAGGAAATGCCAGTGCTCACTGGCAGAAAGCCTCTCGTCCAACACAACTAACTTGAGGTTAAGTCAGATTCCTGAAATCACTGTTCATTCTGCGACTGCTTCTTTTTCCTTAGGAAAAAGAGAAATTAAATACACAAACGTGACCACTAGTATTGCAAAAAGAGTGCTATTGTCGTGATTCAATTCAGCCCAAAGCTGAAATGGATTGGATTCCTTAAGGATAGTACATAAAAGCAAATGGACAAAGGTCTCTCGTTGTACCGTGGAGATCAGCTGTGCCTTGACAGCGTTAGTTATCTTCCTATTAAATCAAACAGCATAATTCATTTTTACGGGAATAAAAACAGCAGCGGCACACGCCCGCCCTGTCAGGTGCGGTCACCTCGGTCACTTCACGCCCCGTCGGGGGGCGGTGGGACGGGGCGCCCGTCGGGGATGGCAGCGCTCCGGAGCGAACGCCCGCTCTTATGCGCGGGGGCCAAACGCGGGCAGTTCCGAGCGGCGCGTCACTGCCCCGCGGGTCCCAGGTGCCGCTCACGACGGACACCGGCCCCGCTCGCCTCAGGCAGCGGGCACAAAGCGCTCCCCTTCCCAGCGCGCCGGCACCCGGAGGCGATTCGGGCACGCGGCAGCCCGCGGCCGAAGCCGCTTCCCGGGGACTCCCAGCGCCGCCGCCTGACAGGACGGTGTTGGCACCGCCGCCCCACGGGGCCCAATTGGCGCTCGGCTCCAGACCGGCACGGCCGCCGGCCCCCTCGGAGCTGCGGCTTTACCGCAGAAAGCGGGACCTACCCTGAGACACGGGCAGCGACGTCCCCTCGCCCGCCGGACGCCGCCCTCAGCCCGCTAAGAAGCGGCCGCGCCGGCCGGCCCCGATTCCGCCAAACTTCAGGAGCGGAGGACCGAGACACGAGCGGATCCCCGGACCCCTCCACCTCCGCCTCCCCCCGGCCCTGCCCGACTGCCACCCTCGTCGCCTCCCGCCCCCGCCAAGTTTACCCGCTGCGCCAGGCGGGTGCGAGGCGGTACCTGGGACAGGCGGCGGGCAAGACGCAGCCCGGCGGTGCTGAAGGATGCCCGGCGGGCGGAGACGGCCGGCCCCGCTGACAGCGCTTCCTCCTCCTCCTGCGCCCGCCCGCTGTGCTCCGGGGCCGCTCCCCCTCGGCGCCGCGGCAGGGAGGTGCCGGGCAGCGCCGCGCCGCCTCACGGCCCCGCCGCCCAGCAAAAAGTTTGTGCCGCGCGGCACGGGGAGGCGCCTCGCGGGGCCGGGAGCTCCGAGCCGAGCTCCTCTGCCTGGGGCCGCGGCCACTTCCTCTTCCTCCGAGCTGCCGGGCGAGCCCCGCGCCCTGCCGGAGCCGCGGCGAGCCGGGGTCAGCGCTTCCCGCCCACGCTACCGCCGCGCGCCCCCGCGCCGAGCCCGCTGACACGAAGCGGGAGTGCTCCGCCTCCCGGCCAGGGCTGGAAGCCCCTCGCACCCTCGCCTGCACCCCGCCCTGCCCCGGGGCTGGCTTCTCCTCCCCCCCCGGACTCCACCTCGGGGCTTCCAGCCCCACACCTTCTAGACGGAGCGGGGCTCACCTCCTCAGCCACTTTTACCAGCCGTAGTGCTGTAGGGTAGTTCAGCAGGAGTAGACCCCAGGAGGGCTCCGGGCACAGCACGGGGCTTTACTGTCTCAAGTCTTGGAAAACCTCCACAGGCACAAACTGCACAACCTCTCTGGGCAGCATCTGCATCTTTGCTCAGCTACCCTCATAGTGAAAAGCATTCCTTATACCCAGTGCCCGAACTCTCCTGTCACTGCGTCCATCTCCTTTCACCCTCCCTCAATGAGGCTGAAAGGCCCTCTCGCTGCCTCTCCCCAGCCTCGATGCATGCCAGGGCCTTCCCTTCCCTGATGCAGCACGTACACCTGATGTATAGCAACAAGCCCATACCTAGCCTGGTACTTGAGCCTGGCCAGCAGACATGCCCAGCCCTATGAATAGGGAGCAATTACATATCCTGCCCTCTCCTCTGAAGCCTTGATAAAGACATTAAAAAAAAAAAAAAAAAAAAAAAAAAAAAGCAGTGCCCTTGCTGCCGGCCTCCAGGCAGAAAGGAGGCCATTAACCACATTAACCCATTAAAAACAACTATCAGGGCCTAACCCCACAGCCAATGTATTACCCCCCTCTAGTTGCCCACCCACTCAGACTACAGGATCCTAAGTACACACAAAAATAGCACAGGAGCCAGTGCCACCTTAGTAAAGTTGCTATAGCATCCACCACCATCCCCTGGTCTACAATCCAGCCATTCAGTCACAGAAGGCAAACAGTTGGTAGGAGAGGATACACCCTTTACATTCACATATTTCATGCATCTGGGAAGTCTGTTCTATGATTTTTCCTGGGATTGAAATTTGGGTTTCCCAAAATGTCTTTTTTTTTTTTTTTTAATGGGTAAAGTATTTGCCTTAGTGTAGTTGCTTTTAACCTCTTCACTACAAGAAAGAGGCTGAGGCCCTGAAGCCTGAAGGACAACAAAGCTGTGAAGGGACTGGAGTACAAGTCTTATGGGGAACTGGGATCGTTTATGTTGGAGAAGAGGAAGCTCAAGGGAGACCTAATAGCTCTCCAAAACTGCCTGAAAGGAGGTAGTAATGAGTGGGGGTCAGCCTCTTCTCCCACATAAGAAGAAGTAATGGCCTCAATTTGTGTCAGAGGAACAGGTTGCCCTGGGAAGCGATGGATTCACCGTCCCTGGAGGTGTTCAAGAAATGTGTAGGTATGGCACTGAGGGACATGGTTTCATTGGTGTGGTGATGAGTTGTCAGTTGGACTTCATGATCTTAGTGGTCTTTTTTAACCTTAATGATTCTGTGATTCAGAAGAAAGAAGAGCAGCTGCTCTCAGCTAGCCAGCTCTTCTCAGCATCCTCACACAGCGCCCAGCTAATCTCAGGTCTCTATACATCAGAGCCTCTAGAGTAATTCCTGCCTTGACCTTCATTCACTGACAGTCTCAGGGAAGAGAAGAACTACTTTCTCAACACACAGACCAGCAAAACCAAAGTAAATACCAAAAGAAAAAAATACCCTCCAAGTTCATTAGCCTTAGTTGTGCTCACATTCTGTGACAGGCCTATCCGTTACTCGTTCAGCCTTTTACAGCTAACAGCTGTTCAGGGGAAGAGGAGATTCCACAAGCCCTTGTGGATGTCAACACCATCCCTACATGCCTTGGCAACATTTCTAATAATCTTTCAATGGTTTTGCCTCTACCATACTAGCTTTTTCAGTGAAGTTCTGTCACGTGTTGCCTGTTCAGCCAAGCTTGTCTCCCAGTTCAGTTGTTTTCCTGATTAAGTGGGATCCACCACCCTTACATACAGAAAAGATTCCCTTTAAAAGCCTGCCAGCCTTCCAGTGCTCGTTCACCTTCCAGGAAGGCATGGGAGGCAACTTTAAGTGCTCCCCAAATAGGAGAGCAAAGTTTGGTTTAAGTCCAAGGACTGTTTGTGTCTCACCATTACCCCTCCAGCCGTCATGGAGATTAAGTCCTCCACATGAATCAGGATCTGTAGCCTATACATGTGCTTGCTTTCCTAAAGGTTTAATTGACCATCATAATCCTCTGGTCTGTAATTCCACATAAACGTCACCCTCAGTGGTCTCTCCTTTGATGCCTACCCAGTCTCATCCAGCCTGTCATCCACCTAAGATATAAACACCAGAGAGCAAAATCATATGCCTTCATCTTCCCTGTCTTTCCAGAAAAACTTGCATCTATCCTAAATGTCATCTTTGTGGACCAAGTCTGGAACTTTGCTCACTGCCTTTATCATACTTCCGGCCCCTGTTAGGCCAGAAGCCTGTTCAGTGACTCCTGAAACACCTCTGATTAACCCTCATCTGCTTGAAACCCTTGCGTCCTAAGTACTCTGCTACACTTCATCCACTTGAGACTTTCCCTACTGGGTAGGTGTGTAAAACAAATTCAATTGCTGTTTAAAAATAAATAAGCAAACAGTACATTAGCATCTCAGCTCCTTCATAACTACAGGTGCACACCAGTTCCATACTTATGGCAGGTGTTGTGAGCGATTAAATGTTTGGAAGTACTCTCTTCAGTTTTCCCCTCAAGTGCTACAAGGGAACATGAAGATTGCCCAGAGTGGCTTTTGTCCACACTCAAGTTCTCTTAGTGTGCAGCGATCAACATTGGTTAAATAAGCCAACAGCCAAAAGCATAATATCAAAATAATGGAAAATGAAGTTACTTCTTAACCAGCGCTGAACTACAAAGCAAACACCAACAGCACATTTTGTGCATTAACTTCACCTATCCCCTTTTGTGGTTTTTTCCTCCCTCTCTTCATTCCTTTTAATTATTTGCTCAGTATTTCCTCTTCCCTTGTCCCTCATCATTTTTCCTCCACTCATTAGTTTCCCTAGGTTTCCAACTGTGTGAGAAAGCAGCATGCACGCACACCAGGGTGCCGTGTAATTGAGCTGTTTTTCTGATACTACTGTTAAAGCATATGGGGAAGGATTACTAAGTGTGTGGGGAAGAAGTGAAAGTGCAGTTTTCCCTGTATTATAAGGATATCAGGTCACAGATGGCTCCAGAACAGACATCCTAGGCACTGAACCTTGCTGACACCACAGGATTTTCTGATCAACACCTCGCGGTGTGAATTGAATGGACGTCTGACAACATTAGAGACTTCTGATGGTGCAAAGTCTTCTCAGACACAGAAAGGGACATCAGTGCTAAGAAAACACTGGATGACCATAGATTGCTGTGAAGTAGCAGTCCTGCACAAAGAATATTTAGAATCAGTGATTACAGTGGGTCACAGTACAGACCCAGACACCACAACTTGTCTCTCCACTGCCCACCTCCCAGTATCACATACATCTGCAAACCCAGAGCTCGGAGATACAAGGTGTTTTGACACAGATTTCAAGCTGGAATCCCCCCCCCACCCCAGGTTAAACATGCAAACTATTAAGACATTTCCCTTTTTTTTTTTTTTTTTTTTTTTGATGGGAACAATTCTGATTGAAATTGTTTAATCGATGTTTTTATAGTCAAAATAATGTTCATGTCAATTCTATTACAAAAGCAGCAAATTACTAGAATACTGTCTCCTGTTTTGTCTATATTAACAATAAAATAAAAACAATCTAAGTACTTGATAAAAAGGCACATAGATGGGAACATACTATCTAAATTGATGGTGTACACCTAAGCTGTTGTTTCTGGACTATCACTGTGAGAAACTCCAGAATTCTGCCTCATACACTGTTTAAAATACGCATTACTCCCATATTTTGGGATAATTGGCCTCTTTCAGAACCACTTTAGTACAGATTTGATTTAATAGAAGATCTAAAACTTACTCGGAGCACCACATGAAATATTTCTTGTAGTAAAGAGGGAGCATTCTTCAAGAGAAATCTTGATTAATCAAGATTAACTTGAAAATACCAAGATAAGCATCCTAGACATTTCATTTGAAATACACATACATGCACAAACTAGACCAAAGCACAAGACTATTTGGTAATTAAATCATAAAATCCTGCTCTAACAGCCATCCAACTACAAAAAAAAAAACTGTGAAAGACCCTATTGCTATGACCAGCAGTAAGATGTTGCCCCTAGACACCATACTATTAGGCAACATTAGTTTACTTTAGTGAGTTAAAAGTACTTTGATGCCTTTTATTTCTATTTCCATCCAGTGTAATCTCTCTCATAAATTCACATACTTCACAGTGCAGAACTCTGCAACCAGGAGTGATCACATTTTCCATTTGCACTTTGTCATGCCAGGTGCAGCTGGGTAAAACAAGTTCATAGTAGGTGTAAAATGCTACTGCTAGGGCAAGTGTAGAATTCTGCTCTGCCAAATATCTGCACTTACTTTGGCACAGGCAGTGATAATTACGCATTGTGAAAAGTAGCAAGAAATCGTATGCACCATCGTACGTACAGTGTTTCTAGTTATACCCTTTGATAATCCCTTGATTGGTAATTCCAAGCCTTATTTGAACAACTGTTTGGAAAGGTCCACCAAAAGTATAAGCAATTAATGTTCCAAAACCCTAGCTCCAATTACTGGTATTTGCAGTACAAGGTTGAATTCCAGCATTTAAGTTAGTTCCATCTCATTTTCTAGTTTTCACCCACTAGTATGAAATACTTATAGCTATTTTAGAACAATATTTATTTCCACTTTGTCAAAAGTCAACACACACTTGCTAACACCACACTGTACAAGATTCAGCAGATGCTTAAATGACAAGACAATGAGGTTATGTATCTACAACTCTGCAAAAACATATTTAATATCTACTGAGATTACTATAAATAAGACTATACATGTAAGAAAAGCCAAACCTTCAGAGACAGAAGAGATGCTGTGACCCATAGTGATTGTACAGGGCTGCTCTGAAAGTAATGCCACCTATTTCATTATGCTGGCCCACAATGTCAGAGGCAGATGTTGGTAGTATGGCAGCAGAGTTTGAACCTTCCTGCCAATATTCTATTACATTCTGTTGCAATGAGACAGGTGGCATTAAAGGAGCAGTCTGACAAAATGGCATCCAACATGGAAATGCACATGAAGCAGGGGTGTCATTGAACTTCTCCATGCAGAAAAAATGGCATTCATCAGCACTTGCTGAAAATTGATGGAGACCAAACAGTTGATGTGAGCAGTATCAGTGAGTGCACTGGACCAAGACCCAACCTTAGTTACCAGGGAGAAATACTAGGATAATGGGAAGCTACAATGCATACTGTACAGTTTGGTTTATGCTGGAATTAGCATCTCAGAATGTGGAGTTGATACAGTTGTGCAAGCTTTGGTGGACTCTCCAAAAGAAAGCAGTTGTACAGCTGCACAAACACCCATACATTCAGTATAAGGGACAGTGTGGCACTGAGTGACAATAACTGGGACAAGAGAAATTGTTTTAAGTTGAGGGAGGGAAGATTTAGGTTGGATGTCCGGGGGAAGTTCTTTACTGTGAGAGTGGTAAGGTGCTGGAACAGGCTGCCCAGAGAGGTTGGGGATGCCCTGTCCCTGGAGGTGTTCAAGGCCAGGTTGGATGGGGCGCTGGGCAGCCTGGTCTAATATTAAATGGGGAGGTTGGTGGCCCTGTCTGTGGCAGGGAGGTTGGAGATTCATAATCCTTGAGGTCCCTTCCAACCCAGGCCATTCTGTGATTCTGTGATCCCTGGAAGTGCCTCATCTGCACAGGCATTGTTGTTAAGGTGAAAGGCTGAGAAGACTCAGGCAATTATTAAGTATTTGTAGCAAAGGAAAATCTACAGAGAAACGCAGAATTCTTGGAAATTCTCTTTTAAAGACAAAATCTAATTATTAAGTATGAGGAAAAGTTTCGTACATGCTGCAAGACTGAGTTAAAAAACTCACAGCCAAGCCTCCAATCGTTACAAATTCACAAAGGGGATGAAGACAACTGATTGCTGAATATACTGCTTGTACAGGATCTAACACAGACTCCTAAGAAGCAGTGAAAGCACCAAAACACACTTTATGCCAGATCTAACTAGAAATAAGATGTCAGGACAAGACTAGCCTTCAAGACATTGCTTAGGTATGAGGAGAAAAGCACAAGTACATCAGCTATGTGTTAAGACTTGCTCAGATTTTGAAAACTACAGTCATACAGCTCTAGACAGTTCCATTATAAATAGATTTAATTATGTATTAAACAGCCTTATGCTATCATCATTGACACCAGAGATGGAAATCCAACAGCGTTGATAAGAAACTGCACGAACACAGGACAAATTACCAAAGCAAGTGACTAGCACTAGAACAGGATAAATATGGACTCTACACTTGCTTGCACTTCCACAGACACAAACCTGCCAATCTATAATCTTATACTAGTAAATGAAAACTGTAGCTAACTCCTACTGTAACATAAAAGCTATCTTCTACACATTATTTTAGCTTACTGGGATGAAAAAAAGGTACAGAACTCACGACGAGTCTCTAGAAATCTTATTCTGCTTGCTATACGCTCAGCAAACAGTATTTGTTCTCTGGAAAAGTTTCATCCTTGACAGTTAAGTAAATTTGAAGCATATCTTTGTCATAATTAACAAGAGCAGTAAGAAAACACTGGTGGCATTTGTGTGTCTGGTCACAGCAGCTGCATTTTCCCAGCTAGCTCCACCTTCTCTTTATCACTGGGTATGAAGAAAAACACACTAGATGAAAGAAGAGATCATAAGATTATTAAAAATTAAGTATCACAGAAATCAAATTTGCAAATTTGAGTCTCTTTGACCTCTTAGGAAACTAAAGTTCAACCCTTCATGTGATTTAATTTAGCTGAAAGTAGAATCAACTTTGCTCCTGAATAAGGTAGGATAAAGATTCTTTGTTTCCCACTCTAGCCCAGTGCTTCTTGCAGAGGGCACACGAGCCAAATACCCTCTTAGCAGCTCCTATGCTAAAAACTGCAAGAGTTGTCTCCAAGTACATTTGAGATTCCTGCTTTCCAAGCTGGAAATCATTCTCTCCAAAATAGTTAATGGTACTATAATACAAGTCAGTTCCATCCTTGACTTGCACATATGTGAAGGAACAGACAAATATGAATTTTATAGTTTCTGAAGCTACACTCTGCAAGACAAACAGGCTGTCTTGGCATGGGAGAATACATCACCTGCTGCCAAAACATAGACAGACCCCTGCCATTTAGATTAAGAGATCGCTCTACTAGCTGTAACAAGATCTGCCACAAGAACTCAATTGAAAAAACACTGTGAGAGTCACCAGTAACTACCTGCATCCCATACATTTGTTACAAGAATCTTTTCACACAGCTTATCTTGTCTGAACGCTACCTGTGGCCTCAGCAGCGACTTCTCATTCTGTAGACAGTGGATCTTCGGGTAGTTAGGCAGCATGCATACAGCACTTAAAAGCTACCACACACAAATACTGAGTACTTCTAGAAAAGTTTCAACCATAAATACAGTATTAGCTACTACCATCTTCTTTTAGGCACTTATTATGGCGGTTTTTTTGTGCATATTTTTTATTACAGAATTGAAATCATTTTTAAGGACACAAAACATGGCAAAAACCTGCTGAAGAGTCCTAATGCTTCATTATCTTATTTTTTACTAACATCTTTGTTGCATGTTAATGGACTTAAGTAAAATATTACTAGGTTTATAGGTTTATAGAGGCAAGGATGAAACCATAGGGTTCATATAGCAAATAATTCCTTTTATTTACAGCTGCACTATGATGTTGTGGCAAAATAACACTATTATAGCCTGCCTTGCTAAGTGATTCAGTACACACCAGAAGTAAGGATCAAAGATGACCTCTAGCTCAGAAATCCTGGGCCCCAATCTGCTAGAAGCTGAGCGCATTCTTGAGGATCTCTTGCCTTTTATTTTTCCATTTACAGATACTGTTCTGACAATGGCCTGCAACACTGACCCAAGCAAACCCTGACCTGGCCAAGTGTAATGGCTCCTAACCAAGATTCATTCAAGATTTACGAAGTGTAAAAAGTCAGCAAAATAATACTTCATTTTTTGCTTCTTCAGTGGTGTTTTTCTAACAGCAAAAAAAGAAGATATTAAAATGAAAACTCTTTTCAGAGTCTGTTTGCTGTTAGTTTTGTAGTAAGTCAACATGGGATATATATATCAGAAAATGTCATCCAAGAAAGCAAACATTTCAGAGAGCTCACAATTCTCTATGGATAGCAGACTTGGCAACAGAAAATGAAATAATTCGAAATTTCTGCTAAATGACTCCCTTCCTTCTCTCTAACCAACCTAGAGGGACCCATTCTTAGGAAACACATCAAGAACTGGCAGCAAACACTAAGCACTGGTAGCACAGGTAAACTACACAGCTGAGTTCCCATCCACTGTCAATTACTGGGTTCCATCTATAAGAGCAGAGAACATAAGTAAGTATCAAGTTTAAGGAAGTGTTCCATGTTCTTATTCATTTCAAGCCCACATCCATAAGAAAAAGGAACAGAAATGAAGTCTGACGAACGCCTTCAGCATAAATGAACATTTTCAGGTTTCACTACATGCCTTTTTTCCCCCTCTGTAAACACTGTTTCTTATTGTAGACTACATAATAAGATTAGATGTGCCTGGAAACAGAAAGGAGAACCCCAATTTTTTCTTATACTCCTTCAAAATATTGTAGAGTTCAGCAAAGGATTTGACTCGTAAGCATTTCACAGGTTAACAGAGGAATTGAAAACAATTACAAATATATCAACAGGAACTTTTCAGCTACAGATGTTTGTGGCTTAAGCTTACCTGCCCTGCTTCCGTATGGAGTGCCCAGCTCTATCCTGACCACACACTCAGAACCAGTGTCAAATCTGTCACACTCAGTCTTTCTGCTTAATCTATCACACTGTAACTTGACAATGCTCTATGAAGTGTTCTCACTGCATTTCTTACAGCTGCATTTAAATGCACAAATGAGTTCTCCTGCAGTAATAATTACTACATTCTGCAATGAACAGCTTTTACTACAGAAGGACAGACTTTAGTATGTTTATTTAGTATGTTAGTATGTTTTAGAAAAACATTTCTAAATTACAGTATCTGATAGGTTTTTGTTAGCTTAACGCCCCACCTGCTGGCTGATGACTACATTACATTGTGACAGCTATCAAAGAAGTCACATGCCTATTACTGCCACCAGTCAGCTGCTGTATGCTGTCATGGCAACTGGTACAATCTAGTGAGAGGATGCACAGCTGGGTCCAACAGCATGATGATTAACACATGGAAGTAAAACCTAGATGGTTATAAAACAGTCTAAAACACAACATCCATCAGTATAGATCACACTGAAGTATCACAAAGCATAATGCAGCTAAGAACCACTACAAAGACAGTGAACTCCTCATCTACCTTTACAACTCCTATATACCTCCAGCTGCACCCTAAACTCAGTTGCCATACTGGGCTCCACCACACTCACATAAAGAGTTTCTTGAAAACTGATCAAAGTCTCAAGGACAGGAAAGAGTCGTCAAAGTTTGTAGTGTAAAAATACTCATCTCATTTTTGAGAGCACTGTTTGAAAGAACAGCTTTAAAGGTTGGCTTACTCTAAAGAATGAATATAGGCCACCACTCACTTAGTAACCAAATCTCATATGGTCAGAAGAGCTCTGCTTTGTGCTGACCAGGTAAAGGAACTACGCCTTTGAAAAAGCATGAATAAGGAACCTTTCAGAGGCCAGTGCACCTTCCTGCCTGCCTGCCTCCGTGGATCTCATGCAAATGCAGTCAGATGCTTGGTCAATTCAAAAAGAAACAGCGAAATAGAGACAAGAAATGTTTCTCTAGTGGTCTTGAATATAAATGCAAACCTAGAAAACATTCTTTCCAGATGTACAAGGCTTTGCTGATGTACCAAAGTTTATCTGCTGTTTCAATTCACTGATGCCCCCACACAAGCCTGGGTCTCTTCCAACTGCCTAGAAGTGCAGTAGAAATGTAGAGGTTGGTGGCCCTGCCTGTGGCAGGGGGGTTGGAGATTCATGATCCTTGAGGTCTCTTCCAACCCGGGCCACTCTGCGATTCTGTGACAGATAAAAGCTGAGCCAATATAAATCAAGTTACAGGTAGCAACGGAATTCAGCATTTCATACTTGGGCTTCTGTTATCGTGACAGAAATGTTCAGCACTGTCTCAGCACTAGAAAGCATGCTTCGGTCTAAACTGTTGAACAGAAGAGCACCTCCTCATCTTCTAGTAGTCTGCAGTTCCTGAGCATTCTGTCCCTTACCAAGTCCCCCACTAGCACAACGAAAGAAGGCCAATCAGCCCAGAAATCACAACTTACTAGCAGGCAGTGCTGCACTGAAGTACTTCTGAAACACCACTGCTATTGATTTTACTGATTTTTTTTTTCCTTACTTAGAAAAAAATGTTTTAAAAACCTCTTAGCAGAAATCACAGTTTAATTAAACTGCCACAGACCTAAAAGAGCAGAAAAATCATTTCTGTCTCTTAAGTCAATGAAGACCCACTGTAGCAGCGAGATAGGTGCTACTGTCAAGTTTATGAAAGCTACTGCAACATTCATGTAGAACAACCACAAAGACTTAATTCCCTGTCAAAAACAGATGGAGTCCTGTATTTACAGTAAGAATGCTATCAATAAAGATCCGCTGGCACATCTTTATTTCCCCACTTGGAAGACATTCAGTAAATAAGTTGCTTAACTCCACATGTAAAGATCTCTATTCTAGTGAAAGTGAAAACAACCTCAATTAGCATTCCTAACATTTACTGCTGTAACTTTAACTGCACATTAGTTCACAGAATAGGAGAAATATTTTCATACCAACAAGGTGAATACTTTTGTTTATAAGCTTTTGTTTTTAAACCTCTGCGGCCATAAGCAAGTAAGTTTGCCATTTTTCAAAATAAGGGTAAAAACAAACTCAGCAGGGAAAATAAGGGAACCCATTCACAGTGTAAGGCTTTGTCTACAATACTACATACACTTTGCCCAAAGGTATTTGTAGCTGAGCCGCTATCTGACTTCTCTTAACTACAGAGCCATCTTTTAATGCAGTATGGTATGAGCCCTCTAATGGTTATGGTCAAATTACTGTCCATGGAAGACTTCTGACCTTCCTAAATCACAAGGCAGCTGCTCAGTGCAGCGGAATTAGGATTTGCAAGGTGACAAAACAATTCTGAAGAGGATATTAGGGAGCGTCATTAGTGACTTCAGCAAAGATTTTCATCTCAGTAAGCAGGCAAGAAGATGGAAGACAATTTAGTAATACACCTTAGTAATCAAATGCATACAATAGTCAGAAGCCACATAGTAAAGGTAATGTGATGCGTCACAGAGCCATCTTTATATCCTTCCAAAAGCCACAGGCGAAAGCATGTGCCCAACCTACTCAAGTAGTGCCATTAACCACTACAGGCCAAAACATTTTCAACTTCCAAGCACCATTTTTCTCCCAGGGAAAAGCGTGAATAGCCCCTTAAAGGGCTGTTCTAGTCCTAAATTATCCTAGGAAGACTACCCAATGAACACACTTAGTGTAGCAAGGGTACCAGCACAAAATAAATGTGAGAAAAAACATTTGGTTAAGTTTGTTGTTAAGCTCGTCCTAGTCAAAACCAAGCACTATTCAAAGTATTATTCATCTGAAGTTAAAATACACAATATATAGAGTATAAGGCTAGACTTATAGCATCTTGAATGAGACAGAGCGAAAAGAAAGCAACATTCTCAACAGTTCAAACACTACTTTAAAACATATACAACTGACTTCTGAAGTAACAATATAAGTAATGGCGGTAACTCACAGAAACATTACAGAGCTGTCTCCTGTTACAGAATCCAACTCAGCTGAAGCAGTACAGGACAGATACAGATTGCTAAGTCCAACCCACCATGCAGACGAAAGGCACAACCTTCTGCAGCAGATATCTTTATTATGTATTTTGAGGCTCTGAGAGCATTTTTGTCGCTTTATGCTGACAGTTCTATAACAGCTATCTATATGGATACATACTTCCACGTTTTTAGCTCTGACATTTCACAGTCATGTATTTTTAAAAATGAAGAATCTGTCTTCCTCATTACTGCACTTAATAGAGCCTCCCAACTGTAAACTAAAAGAACAGTCTTTCTCACCAGTTTGTTTTGAGGAATGTTTTGAGTACCAAATACATAAATTCAAAGCTTTTTCCATGTAGTGTGAACTTCTACCCACAGTAACTAAAGCCAGAAGAGTCATAGGATTAACAAAGACCTGGGGTAACTCCGCTGGTGTCCTCCTAAAGAGGTACAGTTCAAGCGTACTTTAGTTCCCCCACACCCCCTCTTCTCCCCTTCCTCCACAACCCAGAAGTTTAAAGTAAAGTTCATCTCAAACTGGAGAGCAGGAATGAAATACGGTATGAAGCAAGAACCCATCTAGATAGTGAAGCTACTCAAACTTTTTCATTGTAGAGATAATACTTACTGATACTCACTCTTTTCAATCTGAATCCTTTCAATTTGTTACTTTTTCAGACTTAAAGAGGCAGACATTACAGCTTTTAAATTACAGTACACCTATCCTGAAATACTGGTCCACAAGCACCTTCCTGCAGACATCTACAGGCTACAGATGAGTGGACTCAAAATAATTGCTTCATTACGACACTCATAAGAAAACCTTCTAAAATACAATTAAGGGAACATTTTTTTGTTTCTTTGTAGCATTCAAATATCAGATAATCTTCATGTAAGATAGAATTTGGCATCTTAGTTTAATGCACAAATACCTAGAAGGAAAAAAAATATTTCCATTTTGACAGAAAATTCATGTCTGTGCCAGACAGACTATCATTCCAACAGAGATCCAAGAATACCATCTGGCTGGCTGTCTCATTTCAAGACTAGCTCTGTCAGGTGGCAAAGCTTGCAAGGAGAGTTTGAAAAGGCCACAGAACCAAAACAGCACACTAGGACATTTCACTTAAAGGACCATAAAATAATCTAGTGTCTTAGCTACATAATACCAAATAAACGCAAACACTGTTTTGCTAGCTTACCTAAACAACTAATGTAAAAACCTGGCTTACTAGTTACAGGAAACCTGCATGCTTTTGGATCCCCACACAAAACATACTCGAGTGTCCCACTTTCTGGTGGCATGGTTAATTTTCTTCATTGCAGTTGGTATGATGCCATGTTTTAGATCTAGGAGGAAAACAACAGTAACACCCATGTTTTAGTTATTGCTGAGCAGTGCTTACACAGACCCAAGGACTTTCTGCCTCTCGTGCCGCCTTGCCAGCAAGGAAGCTTGAGGTTCACAAGGAGCCAGGACACTGCCACATTGCATACCTTAACTGGCCAAAGGGGTATTTCATACCACATGGCATCATACCAAATAAAACTGGACAGCTGGCCCTGTAGAAAAAGTGCTGTTCAGTGAGCAAACTACACATCATTTGTTTTGTGTATTTTTGTCTCTTCCCTATTAAACTGCCCTTATCTTGACCCCCAAGTTCCTCCCCCATCCACTCCCCTGCCATGTTCTCCCTAAAAGGGGGGACTGAGCAAACAGCTGTGTTGTGCTTGCCAGGTTAAGCCACAGGGACAAGTCAGGAAAAACTTGTTTTGCTTGCACAAGTTAAAAAAAAGGCATATCCAGAAGAACCCACTAGTGCACCTACTGACTCCCACTTAACATGGCCCACTTGATTTAGTAATACAGGTGGAACAAGCTTGCAAGCAGCTAATTGTGCACCTACTTTCAAAATGCCTTCAGCTACAGCTATACTAAACAGATGTTCTAACTTTCCAAATGCAACACAGAAGAGATTTACCTACTACTTTTGTGTTATGCTTATAGGGTACTTCAAACAAACATTAAAGATGTATGCTCTTAGTTATAACTTGTTACTTTTAATGGTATATGCCACAAAATGTACAATTCCCAGATGGGAATAAAAAAAGTTATAGTGTTTCCTAGGGGTGAGAAATGGCTAACAGAAGTAGCTCAACACAATCTAATGGAAGAGAAAATAAATGGTGCTTGTAAGGCCTGAGCTATGCATTTCACTATAAGCCTTCTCAGCATGCTTGTAAGAACAACTCATATCCAGCACCAACCATTTCAAACATACTGAACAATCAACTTGCTCACCAGATGGTCTTATTGGAAACACTTGGTCAAATAAACATAAAATTTGCACTTTATTTAGATATCTTCTGTTTTTATCTCTTCTTTTGGTGTTGAGACTCTTCAATGAAAGCTACATACAGGCAGATCATGTTTTCTTATAGCTACAGCATAAAGAACCAAATACATCCCAAGGCAATTAAGCCAACTAGAACATTAAGCCAAAATGAATTCTGCATTTGCAAAGAAACAATTACCTTTATCAATAAACTGACATCACAGATGTAACAATCCAAGTAGGCTGCTGCTTAGGTACTTAAAGTTGCAAAGGAAAGGGTTCTCGTACTCAGAAAACTCCAGATTACTTATATGTGGAGTTTAATTGTGTACGATTGAAAACCACTTACGCAGAAGCTGGAAATGTGGAAGAAGTTAAGTATATCAAACTAACAATACTATTAAAGCAATAGGTTGAGAAAAACATGGTGATTGATAGTATGGAAACACACTTAAGGACACAGCATCTTTAGTGATAAGGAACAGGCTGAGCAGAGAAAAAAGTTAACAACTTTAAGTCAATTTATGCTGCCAGAACATTGTTTCTGAGTAATTTTACGTGGAATTCCACCAAGTATTATTGCCATCCCAAAAAGCCTGCCTCCCTTCTCCCCCCCCTCTAATTTAATAGTCTCATCTTGAACACTCCTACTCCTGAGCAACAGTCCTGGGACATTTCTGTGCTGCATCCACCATCCAGGACCACAGCAACTCAGCTCTTATTGCATGTTTCACTGATATCTACTTCTAGACATTTGAAGTAGGACATGCCATTCTAGTCATTCATTTATACACATCTACAAAGGAGGAGTTATTTCCTTTTTTATCTGGAGAGACTGAAGTGTAAGGGTAGTAATAGGAAAAATAAATCAGACTAGGAGTCAGCACAATACAAGATCGAGTGCTGTTCTCAGTTGTGCTCCTTCCAAATTGCAGGTAGGAACTAATACCAAACATGAAGGTTTGTTGCTATAAACTTGTAGTAACTGCAATTCTTATGTAGGGTAACAATCTCCAATTCCTTCAATAAATATTATGCTGTATGCCTTTCTCAAAGCAGCTTAAAATTAAGAAGCATTATATTAGAATGTCACTCACACTGGGAAGGCAAGGCAAAATTTAAAAAATTTAATTGGTTCAAAATACATGACTAAAATCTACATAATTATTAAAATATGCTTACATGTATTCTTTGATTAACACTTCTCATCACAAAGTTAGGCATATTTTAAATGCAGTATTTTCTCACAATTTTAAGATACAGGTATTGCTAAAATTAATCCAGTAAAAAAAAAAATCATACTCCACTGAGCAGCCAATGTAACTAATTACATTCTTGCATCTTAAGTTACATACAGGAATTTTAGGATTCACATAGGTAAACTGTCATTAGCAAACAAAGACATTGATTAGGTAGTCTAAAGAGAACCAGGACTTAAAAGGCTTCAGTTGAGTTACACCTTGACGTCTTCTGTTCCACTGATTAAGAGCTCAGTTTTAAAATACTCCATCTTGGACAAGGAACTGCTTCAACTTTTGAACTGCAAGAGGTAACTGGTTGACGTTAGTAACTTAAAATTGTGGTTTCATAAGAACTAAATTTTAACATGCAACAAACTGTACCTTAAAGCTCAGAAGAAAATCCACATGTACTGAACAAACCAAGAGTGTTTTTCTTTTTCCCCCTTCCCCATATCAATTCCTTAAGATTAGTCTTTCAGTTAGTGGGAAAAGCATGCAAGCTAGTAATAAAACCTGGAAATATTTCAATTCTTACAACTTCAAACTTCTCAAGCAAAAATAGCTATCCTGGAACAGGTAAAACAGAACACAAACATCAACTGGAAGCAACTTTCTGAAAAAGGTTACACTTTTTACTACACATCTTACTAAACTGAACTGTAGGAACATCAAAGTAATACATTTATGTACTTCAAAGTCTTTGTTGATCAAACACTTTTGAGCACTGCTCTTCCTTTTCTGAAGTGATGCGCCCTCCTCTCCTGGAATAGGAGGAAAAAGACAGAAAAAAACATGTTTCTAGACAACAATCACAACAAAGTAATAAAAGCTTCACAAATATCTCAACACATTCTCTATATTACTCAGTCTTCTCCAGATCTGCCAAACACAGCTTCTCTATTCTGGCTTCACAGTACAGGTGCCTAGTTCACAACTGTCTTTTTAAAACATAAAAAGTAGCAGGCTTTTAAATATAATGTTGAAACCCTAATATAAAACAAGAGAACGTAATTGGAAACCAGACCTATGAAGACTGAAGGCACAGCAAAAAGCTTTCCATTAATACCGGATGACCAGGTACTGACCTAACTACAGTCTATTGTGTACATTATCTACTTTTTAACCAAAGTACAGACAGACAGCCACAGCGGGTACTTATGTGGAGAAAAGACCATAAACATTTAACTCTGCTCTCTTGTTTACAAGATGCAATCTGCTTACCTTTCAGCAGATTGCTCCTGAGGGATGATTAGCTCTAAATATCCAATAGCTGACTGCTCAGCAGTTCTTATGCAGCCTCCTATCAATGCACTTAAATACACTGCACTCAATTTCTGCAATTTTCTTTCAGCATTAACCATCTGAGAGCTAACCATTCATCTCAGTGCACATACAAAAAAACCTCAAGCAAGCACAGATAAATCTTTGTCTGTATGGTATCCTGTATATGAACAAAGTTAAGATCAGCTGGTTTTAGAGATTTAGTTTTGCTTTCACTACGTACCCTAAAGTAGTCCTCTTGTGATACAAAGGTGTTCCTCAGGCGGTTTTCAGGATTAAACAGACAAGATACTACTGTTTGTATGCTCCTATCCACAGACTTCTGAAATAAAAGTTAGAATTGTTATAGATGCATCTCCATCAGTTACACTACTACCAGCAGTGTGAGTCTGTCACAGGGTTTACATTTCATTCACAACTCCTCTCAGTTTTCTTGCTTCTTGAAATTTTCCCTTTAATGTTCTTAATGGGTATCAACACCCCCAGCTGTCACTTAACAAGGTAAACGTTCCTATCAGTGACATGCCAGTACAGCTGTGTAAGAGGCAGACAGGAGAGCAGTAAAGTCTCCTTTAAAGAAAGGAATTCAGAGCCAACTGCTGGCCAAAGAAATAGCTTTCCACAAAAGCAAGCAGAGAAGAGTAATAAATTTCACCCATCTACACATCTTGAGACTCATAAATCTGAGTAAGGTGGGAAGTGCTACCCAACCTGCCTTCTTAGTAGCTGCAGTTCTTCCGTAGTTCTTATCAGATTAACTAAAATCTTAACACAAACAGATTTTACATATCCCTAAATACTACAGACTAGGTATTAATAGCTTCAAGGAAGCAAGATAGTCTTCTGAAATCATGCAGAAATTATAGTGGATTAAAGAATGGCTGAAGTGATGACTACAACCTTAATGCTAGGGGTGATGAAGAGGTCAGAAGAAGATCTCTTAACCAAGCCACGTAGCCCTCACACACAAAACACCTGGGAACAGGACTAACAACAGAAAACACCGAGAAAGAACTTACTTTTTGTGGACTATTACCAGACGACTGTGTGGGCTCTGGGGCAGCACATTCTGTCTGTATAAACTCCGGATCCTCACTGTAGTGATAGTTTACTGAAGTATAAACCTGCATATTTAAGACAGTGCAGTATTTTAGTAACACTGCAAGAATATGCATAACTATGTTATCACTCGTTCCCACCTATCAAGAGGCAATGCTAGCCTTATCCTTTTGGTAGAGCTTCACAAATGGGATAACAGTGTATCCTGACCTGTTTGAAGACAGTTCTATCCCCTTCCAAAAAGAATACTTTCAAACACGTCTTTCTTCTTCACTGTAATTACTTTTGAAAGCTGCTCAGCACGTGTCCTCCACGCATAGGTTTTCTTGTCAAAGTTATTTAGCAAATACATTCCCCTCACTAACAGAAATACAGACTTTCCACAAACAGAAAGGCTGAAAACAAAGCTTAGAGCACATGATTTGAACTAAGTAGTAATGAAGTTTTCTCCTAATATGATCAGAGACAATCAAATGAATGCCAAGAGCAATATATATGCAAAAAGTTTTGTTTTCTGATTCTCACCTGTCCCCCATTTACCTTCAAGAGTCTACACACATCTGCTGGGAACAAGCTTGAAAGATATTAGCTCTTAAACACTTCATAGAAATAGTACCCTAAGAACACAATAATATAACTGAGGAATAGAAGATGCAAATTTAAGATCCAATACAGATCCTGTTAAAACAGTATCATATAATTTTCCTCTCTTGTGGATGCCACTTATGTGAAGTCACAAGAAGTTATCTCCTTGGAAGCCATCAGCATCATCTGGTCTGTAGCAACCTCGCTAACAGCTCAGAAGAGCTCTTGAACCAAAAACATTATCTGCAAAGAAAAATATTCTGAAGACTTTTACAAGTCTGCAAAAGAACTGGAACAACCAGCAGTATTTCACAGATCTTAAAAATACAGCTTGTGCAAACGTTATTCTTCCTTCAGCTCTGCATGAAGAACCAATCTTGTTATGAGTTAGTGAATTCTGGACTTTTAATATGGAAACAACACAAGACTGACAGCTCTGGTTCGGTCACACCATTTAAGCTAACACCACTTCAGAAGGAAGACCTAAACAACTATTTACCATCAGCAACTACAGATTTATATAGACTGGATTCCACACAAACCTGGTAAATCAACAGTCTGATTTTAAGTATGAAAGCACTTAACTCAGAAGTCTTCAAAGTAAACACCGCAGACTTACCGGAGGCATAACATAGTTTCTTTGCTCCCCAGGAACCCATTGTGGTGGAGCCTTAAACAGAAATTGAAGATAAAGATTGAAGAAAAATCAGCTTTTATCTATTCATTTCCCACACAGGTAACTGCTCTTTAAGAGCCAGAGTATACGTATACACCATACTTCACACCTGGATTTTTTCATTCTTACAGTTCTTAGTGCAGCATGATACCTTTTTCACGCAGACCTCATACAATGCCCAGCACAAGGTCTGTCCTACCACAAATTCAGCCTCCTACCTACCTTTCCTCATTCCAAATTTAACAGTGATTTCTAAAGATTAGGAAAAGAACTGCTGCAATCACAGCAGCCGCACTGACAAAACATCTCACACCTTCAGTTTCTACAGTTACTAAACTACCTCATTTAGTCTGAAAGAACAAAGACAACCTACACATTTCATTACCAGCTCAAAAACCGCTACCAAGTACCTTTCCGTACATTTTTACAGCTCAGGAGAACATTTTTCTACTTTCTGAATATATCCCACATTTTTAAGTCTGAGTAACAATTCTGTTTATTGCGTAAGTAGTTGATTTTGTTTACACTGCACCAGTGCAAAGTTCCTTCCCGTAAGAAAAACTATTCTAAGTGACCTCTTTTCAAACAGAATGTTGCCACCTTTCAATACTTTCATCAATATCACTCATCTAATGACATGAAACAAGTTTAACTGTTAAGTTTCCTTAAAGGCTCTTTCTCCCTGAAAACACCTATAATGCTGAGCCTCCCAACAACCTTACTGCTCCAACTTCAAGAATTACACACCTGATAGTTGTACGCTGGCTGATATCCTACAGGAACTTGCTGTTGTATCAATAAAGCTGGTGAACTGTACGCATACGTCTACAAAATAAAAGCTGTTTTTAAATTCAAGTTCAAAGTAAGGTGTTACGGCATCTGCTGTGACTAGCACAAGTGTCCCTACAAAGACAGCAATAGTTCAAAAAACAAGAATGTTTCACTAGCAGAAATAACACAGCCAACTTCTGCTTCCATAATTTAAAACACTGGATTTTAAAGCCTGTGGTTTATTTCAGTAAGACAATACCACAGTAAATATCTGGATGCATGACAAGCAGCAAATCTACTGAAGAACTATTACTTAATTGAATGCTCTACCTACAAGAGTTCTTATTTTCAAAATACAAAGTGTATCATCTCCCTGCATTTTGTTTTATAAAGAGATGACATCAGTGATTAAATTATTTTTCAGGCCTGCTGGGAGTTCAAGTAGTTTTAAGTTAAGACCTTTATTGGGAAATATAAGACAAAAATGAGCAGGTAAGATGAGATTGGAATCTTTATACGGATTTGAGAAGTTGTACATAGCTTACATTTCCATGAACATTTAATTACAATTCCCAAACAGCAGCACAAATAACCTTACCTGTACATACTGAGTTAGCGGGCTCACCACAGCCTGAGGCTGCACGTAGGTCTCCGTATTTTGATTACTCCATACGCTATGGAATTGTGGTGCAGGAGGATTGAAAGCCAATGGTCTAGGCTGCACGTAAGAGCCTTGTTTTAAGGCAAAGAAAAACAACATATTAAAACATGTTAATCAGTATTTCATAAAAATTTGAATTCAACTTGCAAAAAACATTTCAACATTTTGACTCTTAAATCCAGCTCAGTGACTTCAACTACATCGCATTTGCAGCTATTACAGATGGTGCTCCCAAGCTTCATTCAATTTTATCATCAAAACTGTACATCCCACAAATAGTGAGGCTGTGATTTAGAACTGACATCAGCTGCAATATGCACACTGCACAGGGGAAAAAAAGGACTAGCAAGAATGCTGATGTATTAATTATGAAAGAACTGAACTTATAATCTGACTTCATATATACTTACACAAGTTCTGTTGTTTTCTAATTGCTGGTCCCAGTTTCAGCCTTTTGCCATGGACACTGATCTGTGACTGAAAAGTAAGTTATTCCATAGGCTGGAGAATCAGTAAGGTGGGTGGTCAGTTTAACTTTCAGGAGACCATACTTTACTTCCATACTACAGTATCACCAACTCACATACAGATTTAAAGAGCCTCCATTTTCCTTCTTTTCCCCTTCAATAGTCCAAGCCTTTTACCTTTATCTCCTTTTGCTCTCACTACACCCATGTATCTACTCAGGAACTTCACAAACCTTATATCCTTAAATTACTTATTAAGGACTGCCAGTCTTCATTCTGTTTTATGCACACTATCCATGCCAATCTTTGCTCTGTTTTATCATTGCCTCAGTATGCAGCCACTTCCCTTTCTTTCTTCAAATCTTTCAACAGACCCAAGACTTTAAATCACACCAAGACCAGGACTACATTAATTCTGTTTCTGACTTTATATACAAAGAGTATACAGCAACAGCAACAGATACTTGTTTTAGTTTCAGCTGGGACAGAGTTGCTTTCCTTCAGTGTCTAGTACAATGCTTTGTTCTGGTTTTAGGAAAAAAAAACCCTATGCTGACTGAAACACACTGATGTTTCCAGTTATTGCTGAGCAGCGCTACATGGAACCATTTTAGTTTTCTCAGCTTCTCCTACTGTCCTGCCACCAACAGCACTGGGGGAGGGGGGGGGCACAAGGAGCTAGGAGGGCACAGAATCAGGACAACTGACCTAAACTTGCTAAGGGGATATTCCATAATATATGATATCATGTAGAAGAAAAGTATGAAAAGGGGAGGAGTTCATCAAGCAGCCTGCCGCTGCTCAGGGACCAACTGGGCATCACTTGGGGGGTGGTGAGCATTGCTTGTGCATCACTTGTTTTTTATATACTCATATAAAGGATAATAGTTTTTTTTTAATATATATATATCCTATATATATATATACACACACATATATATATATATATCCTATATATATATATATATCCTATATATATATATACACATCTCATGTGTGTATGTATATATGTATACACACACACACACAGTTATCTTGTGATAATGGGTAACAACATAACTGTTACCCATTTTTCCTCTTCCTATTCTCCTGGTGAATAGTTTTCATCTCAATTCACAAGCTCTACTTTGTGGTGTTTTGGGGGTTTTTGTTTTTTAATTCCCTGGGAAGGAGTGCAGTGAGGAAAATACTATGTGGGACTTTGCAACCTGCTGGCTTAAATATTGTTGTGATTTAACCAAGTTTACTTCGGGGCAGTTCTAGTCTTTCTTCTTTCCACTTTCCTCAGTGGGACTGGTTTCCCCTAACCACACCTACAACCTTCACACAGAAGATTCTTCTGACAACTTAAGACATAAAGGGCTTACTTCTACTATTTTTTGAACATCCACATTGTCCAGGAATGAAACAAATCCATACCTGAAAAGAAAAAATGTATTATTGGACTATATTTTCATTTTTTTGATGGCTGTTAGTTTTTTTGTTTGTTTGTTTGTTTTTAACAGTTAAAAGAACATTAATTGATACTAACAGGACATTAACATGTAATTCAGCATGAAAGTGCATTTGCTGCTGACTGACAGCACACTGGGCCAAATGAAAGGAATTAAATGCCAGATTCAATATTCTCCCATTTAAATTACTCAAGTGAGTACTACTGTTAATATTAGTAGCATCAGAAAGCTAAAAGCTCCTTTAATTAGGATGTACTAAATTCTGTACTTACTGCAGAGGTTTGAATGAAAGGAGGAACTACAGGAATAATTACGCTATTGGAGGAAGTGATCCCAAAAGAGGTTTTCAATTTATCTCACTACCTCTTGCTTATTTAAGCCTTAATATTGGAGACAACACTCAGAGACTGTAGTAGAGTATGTCAATCAATGGAATATGGCAATTTATCAATAATCAGAAAACACGCTTGCTAATCACACGTTAGAATTCACCACAAAGACCAGGCAAGGGACATTAAGCTCAGTATTTTCAGCTCATCACTATATGTGCCTATGAAAAAACAACATGCTATTTTTTGGAATCTGCTCAGAGTCACAAAAAACCACTGGCGCACCTCTAGAGGTCCTCGCAAAACAAGTCTAATTTCAAAGCTGGGAGAGCTTCCTCTGAACTCAACTGGGCAGAGTCCTTGCATCTTCACTTAAGTTCTTCACTACAGATCAGAGTTCTTTCTCTATATCCTATGGGAACGTCTCTAACTTTCTACCATCCCTTAAGTTTCACTCACCACCTGAAACAGTTTGGTTTCTAACTTATCTCTGAACAACCAAAGACTGCAGTCCAACTGCTCCAATGAAAGTCTACTCCCTCTCTCAATTACATTAGTGGTGCTACACTGATTTCTGCTTAATTGCTATGGCCACCAGAAGAAGTCAAAATTTCAGCCTGTGAAAGAACAGCCTCCACAAACATCCACTAACTTTTATGCTTTGCTCCCAGTGGTTTTATGACATTAACACTATTTTCCCTGAACAGGTACACCAACAACATAAAATCTGTCCCATTCTCAACTGTAAGATTATACAGATTTAAGATCAGTCTAGTTTTACATGTTTCACTTTAATTCACCTTAATTTGAAAGGCTTAAGCATTGTAAAGGATGTCTGTAGTTAAGTAGTTGCTCACTTATGTTAGAATTACATCCACATAAGCAGTAACTAATGGCATTCTGCTCACCCTTTGGAAACACCAGTTCTGTCAGTGATTATTTTCACCTCCTTCACAGTACCATATTGTTCAAAGTAACTCCGAATTTCTGCTTCTTTCATCTAAAAGAAACAAAGTCTTGAACTACTTCACAGACACAGTAAACTGTTACAATTGTTTTAAAGCAACAGGTACTATTTTTAAACCCACCTCCTAATATTCCAGGAAAATCTTATTTGTCTGTTTAAACGTTCCCTTACCATAATGCATTATTTCAAGATTGGTAAAGACCCAATTAAAACAGCCCTCCAGAAGTTAAAATTCTTATTTCTTTCCCACTTAAGCGTGTCTTATTTCATTTAAAAACATTGAAAGTATATAAATACCCTTATATCGATTCCACCAACAAAGACTGTATTTGGCATGATTTTTCCTTCTGGTAACACATATCCTTGGCAGGTTGTTGACAAATGGGTATTATCCTCTGAGATACTTCCACACTGGGCTTCCGCATTTGCAGACTGAAAAGGTTCAACAGAAATATTTCAGTCACATTATAATACACTTCTAGGTAAGCCTTCATCTTCCTATAGATACAGTCTGAGACCACAAATATCAACAGCATCTTTCCGATTACTTAAAGGATGTATTTACTGCAAATGGAACACTCATACGGACAAGTCTGAACCAACTCTTCTTAAAGAAGAGTTAAGACGTCAGATCTAGACTCAAGCTAGCCTACACTAAGCAGCCTTGCCTGACTGGAAGCTTGACAACCACTGTTGCTACCACCAACTTACAAGGAGAACCCCAAAATTATTCATCTCAGTTTTACACAATTCCTTTTAGATGCAAGCAAGAAATTCTTAAATTCTTTACTGTGAATTGATTATCCAATGAATAAATTCCATCATTTTCCTGATCAAAAGCCTGAAATACTCAAGAAGTGAGTAAAGCTTATGAAATTCCTTGGAACAATGGTACAGAGTTATACTACAATTTAGCTGTGAGGTAGATAACAGTCTTGATAGAATATTCACTCTTTATCTGCACCTCAGAAAAAAGTTTTAGTCAATTTAACTACAAAAGAAATATGAACAACTTGTCACTGAGTGGCATGCACCAGAGCAGGATCTTAAGCGTGCACTGCAAGTATCTACATGGTGTCACGGAATAACTACAGCCATGATGTGCTTTGCACACCCACCTTCCACATGCACCCTTTTGACTTGAACGTAACTCACAATCTCTAAGTTCTTCATTCAATTCAGATCAGAGGAAAGTGGATTCTGGATTAATGTTTATTTAGGGAATCCCTTGTTGACACAGACTACGCGCAATTCCATTTCTTGTTGCTGATGCCACCAAGACGTGTCCCATATTCTAAAACACACTTCAAACATTATACAAAGATATTTGCAAGAACTGAAATACGCCACAGACAGATGAAACTTCGGTTCCTCATCTTCTCAACTGAATGGTTCTAGGTACATGCCATTCCTTATCTGGCTTGTAAAAAAAAAAAAACAAACCACTACTTTGACCACCTCAGTAGTGCTCATTTCTCTGTATTAAGACATCTCAAAAACATAATAACCTTTTCCTTACAGCTCAACTAGTGTGGCATTATCCCTATTTCAGATACAGAGATCTTTTGATTTAGTTGAGGTTACTGATACTTTGAAACCTAATAATAATTTACAATCACTAGCACCCATTTTTCAATGTAACAAATTACATGTTTAACACAGAGTTATTTGAACTGCAGCTGCAAGCGATCAGTGTTCATTCAAACTGCACACCCAGTAAGGGAATAAGAAAATTACAAGAACCAAACTGTCCACGTGGCACGATTCAACCACCAATTAAGTAATGCCAGAACTAGAATTCAGCTTTCCACAGGTATGGTTTCAACAAGACTGAACCAAATTAACACCAGACTACCCCTAAAAAGCAGACAGTTTGCCCTATCTCTAGTCTTACGCTTCCTCTACACAAGATTCAACAGTTGTCAGTTCACATTAAGCTTAGTTTTTGAAAAAGAATAGCATTAAGAGAGCAAGTTTTGACCAGATTAGTACTCTGTTATTTCAGACAATAGAATCAGCTTACCACAGTATCAGATAAGCATCAGATCCACCTCAGATTCAGTGTATATAGAAGAAATAGAGATGGAAAAGACCCAGTCTGAGAAGCACAGTTCAACAGCATCTCATCAAGCTAGACCTTGAAGTACCTGGCTCCATCGCATCCAGTACCATGTTCTTGTATATAACTCCGTTTACTTCACCAACTATATGCTACCGACCGCAAACTGTGTCACAGATTACTTTTGTTGTACGCAAAGAACAGTCTTCCCCCTTCCCTCCTATTGTACCAGGACAGCTCTTTATACCACTGCAAAGGGAATAGGGCCCAACATTTCACAGGAGAAAAACGGTTCTAACTTTCAGACACATCTGCTTCTGATCCAAGGTCATGCCACAGTTGTGTAAACACTTGCTCTAGCATGAGAACAAATCACAGCAAGAAGGAAACAAGAGGAGCTGGAGAGACCACTTATTTGACCATACCCCCAGATAAAGAATATTTTAACTCAAATACAAGACCAACTCCACAGCAACCTTGAGCTGACCTGTTAGCATCTTCTGTTCCCTCTTTTTGGACCTGTTTCAGTGACCGAAGCTCAAAGAAAGCATTCACTTGGCTGTGCAAATTTACTGGCAACTTTAAACAGGAAGCAGCTCAGAGTGCACCCAGGAGAGCCAGAATCAGCACAAGAAATTGGGTCGGCATACAGATACTGCTGACATGCAGGTAAGAAACAGCCTTGGCTGCCATGGAAGCACATCATTAGTTTCTCACAGTAACGATGCAGAATAAAACTTTCAAAGAAAATACAGTTCTTATACAGTTCTTTAACCCTTCTGCACATTAAATATCTAAAGGGGCAAGTAAGTTCTTTAGGCATTGTAACAAACTTTTCAACATCAAAAATAAGCTTTAAGATGCATTAATATGCTTATTTCTCAGAACATAAAAAGGAGCTACTGATGAACATGATGAAAAAGTATTACAGACTGAAGACATGAAACAATGTCTTTCTCCTTTCAAAGTTATTTTTGAAGTCTTCAGTACTCCAACGGAAAACATCTGTCAATTCAAACAAAGCATCACCCTTATTTTATCATTTAGTATAAAATGTCATTGCTATTTTACTGTGCAATGCAGCCTTACTTCTGTGCATACTATGTGCAAACTGCATGGCTGCTGAATCAGTATCCAAAGCCTAAGCCATTTCCTAAAACTGGAAAAAACACTACACTTAAACAGATGAATTATGAACCATGAAGCCACAGCATCAGCTGAATCATAGGATATCCCGAGCTGGAGAGTACCCATAAGGATGACTGAGTGCAACTAAAGCGACCTAACAATTCAAGAATACCTTAAGCAGAGCTTTACTGTCCGTCTCTGCAGCTCACAAAGTAACTTTGAAAACCAATTTCTAGGTGTGCAGAGACTCACGGTTTATTCAGTTTTTCAACCTACTTAATTTCTTTCCCCCTACCCCTTTTCCTTTATCACAAGGTAAATTAATTTACTCTCTGTGCTGTTTCACAAAGCATCGACTTCAAGGCAGGAAAATGGAATAACCCCTTAATTACAGCAGGGGTTGGTAAACAAAAAAGGTGGAACTGCCTGAGTGATGTCCGTAACTCTTTCTACGAGAGGAAAGCCTTCATTTTTCCTTCGGCCACAGAAGCACTTCTTCCTGATGTCTCAAACTGCTTCCTCCGTGAACTCACACGGGTTTTTTTTTTTAAATAAGGGGCATTCAGCGCCGTATTCACGCCCGCTACCCGCCTTCCCGACGAGCACTCGGTTGCCATGGCAGCCGCTGCGGAAGGAGAAGATGGCGGCGGCTCCGGGGCGTTGCGCCCGCTCGGAGGCGGCAGGGGGAGCCATGCAGCAGCACTGCTCTACTCCGCTATCCGGTTCTGCCTGGAAGTTGCTGAGGCGTTACAATAGCAGATACCGTTCTTTTTTTTAAAAAAAAAAAGAAAAAAAAAAAAAAAAAGAAAGCCCGAAAATAAAGAACCTCTTGAAAAACAGTACTGCGTGCAACCAGTTTAGTTTGAGCTGCCGGCTCATATACCAGAGCACAGTCACCTCGACAGGAACGCTTTACCGCTGCCTTCCCTGCACATGTTTAGCACCAACCAGAACTGTACCCGGACCCGGCGATGCCAGGCTTCGCCCCAACCGGGACCACATCTCGCAGAAAATTCTCGAAGACGAAGAACACGTAGCGTGGAAGGGGCACGTGCGGGGCCGGGCAGTACCCCCGCTGACCGCAGGGGGCCCACGGAGCTAGAAACCGCCGGGTGGGGCCGGAGCTGCCGAAGCGAGAACAGTCCGCTCGGGCGGCTCAACAGCTCGGCGTCGGGAAGTGGGTCACGGGCATAGACACGCTTAGGAAAAGGGAAAGGGTGGGAGTGCCAAAAGTCTGAGATGAAGATAGACGGAGCTGATGGAGAGCCCGCTGTGGCAGCGCAAGGTGTCACGCCGGGCTCAAGCGGCGAGCGGGTGCGACTGTCACCTCGGGGCACGGATCGAAGGCGGCGGAGAAGGGCCTTGACTCTGTGCCCGGAGTCACAAAATGGCCGCTCGCGGCACGACGCGTCTCCTGTCTCGAAGTCCTCCTCACACCACGGCTCTGACCACGACACCAACTCATGTCTCAGCCTTCTTTTATTATCATTTTCCCGTAGTATCACTGAAATTCATACCCTACATGTAAGATTCTAGAACCTATTGTAAAAAGGCAGTAATTCTCGGAGGTTCCGCACGGCGCTGTGAGGCGGCAGCGCCGCAGCTGCGGGGCTCCCCGTCCCCCGCCCTACCACCGCACGACGCGGGCACCAAACACAGCCGCTATGCTGCAGGACGCCCCGCCAACCGCCCCCCGGCCCGGCGCACCTCACACCCTGCTCTCCACCCGCCCGACCACCGCTCCCCTGTAGTCTCTCGCCCCGACTTACCATCGTTCCCCGGAGCTGTGACAGCGCCCACACACTTAAAAACAAATGAGGCCTTTCAAACAAAAACAATAGGAGCGTTGGGAAAACAGACACTGAAGAACCCCACTTTTTCGTTTCCTTTTTTCTTTTTTTTTTTTTTTCTTCTTTTTTTCTTTCTTAAGGGAGGCGTGAATGAGGCAGCTCTTTTCGACGGCCGCTCTTCTCCTTAAGTAGACCCCGGGGGAAGGGGCGGGGAAAGCCCCACCCGCCTCGCTGGTCTGGCTTGGTTCGGCCCGCACCGCAGCACCCCGCCACGGTGTAGGGAGAGTTCAGCCCCCGTTGTGTGTTTCTGGAGAGGGCTGCAGACGAAGGGCGGTGTGCTGTAACCTTTTCCTTTGTTAGGAGATTAGGTAGGGCCATTGTTTGAGGCCCTGCTGTTGAGAGAGCGTAGTGGTAGCGCCTTCTGTCAGAAGAGCTGCGTTATATGCCCAGTGAGGTTGTATTGCTGAAGAGGCTTTGGTTAGAGTTGCCCACTTTGAGGCAATGCTGAACATTTTGGCGATGCTTTCTCACACCGACGTTATATGGATACTCTGGAGCAGGCTGGTTCCATTACACTATAATGCCTGTTGTCTTCTCACTAGACTGTTAAGATCTTTCTAGAAGGAAACATCTCTGGAAGCTTTTCTTTTTCAATGTTAATAAGGTGCTTCCACTGCCTTTGGAAGTTGGTTTTAAATACTCATTGTTTTCTTCTCTTGAGAATATATCTAGATTTTCAGACACTTCTGGGGGAGGGAACTTTATGGATGCTATGACAAAATAAACTCTTGACTGTGCTAGCTTAGCAACTTTCTGTAAGTGTCAAAGGTATAAGACTTATTAATCTGGGGGAAAAAAAGTACAAAGTTAAACTGATCAACTGGAGTGCATATGACAAGCAAGCTGTTTTCTCACATGTGACTTTATTTGGGCTAATACCCCTGTTGTTTTCAAAAGCGTACCAAATGTGCACCTTTTTAGATGCTGACACTAATAATCCAAAATAGCTTGCTGCACTAAATATACTTGGACCCAGAGATGGTTTAGATAAAAGCAATAAAGAAGCTCTTACAAAAAAGTTATGTTCAGTATAGGAGGAATTCTGATGGTAGTGGGGCTACCATACTACTTAAACGTAGGCATCTGCATAGGTTTTCATGCAACAGATGTCCCTTAAATAGAATCGACAATGGTTTGGGTTGGAAAGGATCCTTAAAGATATTCTAGTCCATGCTCCTTGCCGTGGGCAGGGACATCTTTCACTAGAGCATGTTGCTCAATGCATTGACCAACCAAACTATGAACACTTCTAATGATGGGGCATACAAAGTCTCCAGGCAACCTGTCCCAGTGTCTCACCACCCTCATCGTGGGGGGGGGGGGGGGAACAAGGGACGCTCTACAATATTGTATCAGCTCTTTTCCATTTTTGTTTCAAATGGCTGAAACCTTGGAAAAAAAATCCAACAGTGAAGGGAAAATACTTATCTTTTTCAATTAAATAGATTCATATTTGATTTCAAGAGTGGCGACACATTAGTACCAGTATTTCTAAAGCACAAAAAGAGTAAATCTGCTTCTAATAGTTGCTGAAACTAATCTTGTTTCATTATGCCAAAATAGAGCAGACACCAGGTTGGGTTGGTTTTTTCTGTTTAGTTTAGTTTTGGTTTGGTTTGGTTTTTTTTGAGGGGGGAGGGAAGGAGGGAAGCAGTTGCCGTTTTTACACCTCTATTATGGCCCTAACTGGAAGCATTCTTAAGGAACAGTTATCTCCTGTTTGCTGTTAAGTGGAAGATACCTGTCTTAGAAAAGGTGCTACAAATACTATTTAAAACATACATATATACATTTTTAGATAGTAGCTAGTTTTTAGACAACCTCTTGAAAAGAGTTCAGTATTTCTGTAGATAGAATAGCTGAGGTAGGAGGGAACTTCAGGAGGTCATCTGGTTCAGTCTCCCACTCAAGCAGGGACACCCGGAGCAGGCTGCCTTGGCCTATTTCGAGGTGGGTTTTGAGTATCTCCAGGGAGGAGACTCCACAGCCTATGGGCAACCTTTGCCAGTATTCCGTCACCTGCATAATCAAGAAGTGTTTCTGATTTTCAGACACCACCTCTTTTGTTCCAGTTCACACTCATTGCCTCTTGTCCTGGCACTGGACACCACTGAGAAGAGCCCAGCTCCAAATTCTTTCTCCCTTCAGGTTTATACACATCAAAAGATCACCCTTAGCCTTCTCTTTCTGCTGTAGAGCCCCAGCTCTCCCAGCCTTTCCTCATAGGAGCGGTGCTCCAGTCCTTTTATCATCTAGTTAGCTCTTTGTTGGTCTCCCTTGTATGTCTCTCTTGTACCAGGGAGCCTGAAACTGAATACAGCACTCCAGGTGTGACCTCAAAAGTGCTGATTAGGGGAGAAGGATCACCTCCCTTAACCTGCTGACAATGTTTTGCCTAACACAGCCCAGGATATCATTAGTCTTTGCAGCAAGGGCACAGTGCTGACTCATGTTCAACGTGGTGTCCACCAGGACCCCAAGATCCTTGTCTGCAAAGCTACTTTCCAGCTGGGTGTCCTCCCCAGGTACAGGACTTTGCACTTCTCCTTGTTGTGCTTTATGAGGTTCTTAAAAAGATGCAGTACGTTTCTGGATGTATAAAATTCATGAAAACTAATCATAGAAACATAGAATATCCTCTCCTTATACATCTTGCCCTCTAGACCCTTCCCCATCTTTGTAGCCCTCCCTTGGACACTTTATAATTGCTTTCTGTCCTTCTTACTTTGTGGTGCCCAAACCTGCACCCGATGTTCGAGGTGAGGCCTCACAGTGCAGGGCCGAGAGGCACAGCCCTTCCTTCATGCACAGACTGTGCTGGGCCTGATGCACCCCAGAGTACAGTAGGCTCTTTGGGCTGCCAGGGCACATTGCTGACTTAAATTCAACTTGTCATCAACCAGAACCCCCAGATCCTTTAACGTGGGACTGCTCTCCAGTCTCTAGTTATATTTTATTTCCTTGACTTGGACGAAAATGAGAATATTGTTTTGAACATTAATTTAATGACTTGTTAGGGGAATTCCTTAGGGGGTTATTTTTCTAGAAACTGCAATATTTTAGAACACTTTAATTAGCCTGATAATAAATTAAACTCGATACAGTGGGCACACAATAATCCAGTGAAAATTCAGCATCTAAACCATACATAGTTGAGTAACCCATAATCTCAGCTGGGGCAATGCTGAAGTCATCACATCAGTTTGTTCTGTGGTTAAGATTATATTTAACACTAGCAATTCATTGTGATTAGTTTTAGGTATTTAAATGCTGACTATTTAATTAAATTTATCCTGAATTACTTTACTGTTGAAGAAAAGGTCTCTGATTTAATTTGTACTATAGCATGTGGGGTGACTGTGAAAAAAAAAATATGTTTTGTACAGGTATGAAATATTCTTCATCCAAACATTCTATATGAATGAATTGTACAAGTACAGAGGAACATTTAAAAATGGCTCTGTATGGTCAGATCAGAAGTCCCTCTAGTTCAGCATTTTTGTTTGTAAGAGTCTGCAGGAGCTCTCGGAGAATGGATGCAAAAACACGGCCAGAACAGAGTGATTTTTTTCCTTGTTATTTCTCCTTGTGTTTGGCCACTGAGAAAGCTTTATAGTATTTGATAAAACTTGATTTTTCTTGAAAGTTTTTCTGACCACTTCTGAACTCAACTTATACATTGGCCTGCACAGTAGTTCGGCACTGAGTTCCACTAAGTAAACAGGCATTGTTTGGAAAAAGTACTTGTTAGTTTAAGCTTTCAGTATCTAAAAGGATGCTATAAGAAAGAAGGGAACAGACTCTTCAGCAGAGTCTGTTGTGATAGGACAAGGGGACATGGTTTCAAACTGGAAGAGGGGAGATTTAGATTGGATATAAGAAAAATGTTTTTTACGATAAGGGTGGTGAGGCACTGAAACAGGTTGACCAGAGAGGTGGTGGAAGCCCCGTCCCTGGGGACATTCAAGGTCAGGCTGGATGGAGCTCTGAGCAACTTGATCTGGCTGTCGATGTCGCTGTTCACTGCAGGGGAGTGGGACTAGGTGACCTCTATGGGTCCCTTCCAACTCAAACGATTCTATGATTCTATGTTTGTTTGTTTTTTTTTCCTGATAATTAGTTTGATCTCAATCATGATTTAACAGCCGAGGTTAGAGTTTTTCCCCTTACTGATGCCATTTGTGACCTTATAGACTGTTGTCATATCTACCTCCAGTTGTCTGACTTTCAGACTGAAGAACCTGCGTGCTGTCTTTGCTTTTCTCCTCAGGGCAATGGCTGTCAGAATTGAGTGTCAGCAGCCAGCCTATGACTTACTCAGCCTCCCACAGGGTAGTAGCTCCCATATCTGCTTTAACAGATTCCCCGCCCCCCCGCTTCCTGCTGCCCTGTGTGGCCTGCTCATGTGCTGAAGCAAGGCCTCTTCTGCAGCGCACAATAGTCTGTGCAGAGCCTCCGTGCCATTTAAGGCCCAGGGTTTTGTGCCACTCTAGAACAGAAATCTGGAATTGCTTACGTGTGACAAGACCACTGAGTCAGCTGCAGCTCAGAAGTAGGTACATCTAGGTCTTTTCCTTCCCTAAAAAGGTGTTTAAGCCCAAAAGACTGTCTTTATTTGAACTAGTAATTAAACAGGACAGGGATTTTAATTGTATTAAAGACTATTATTCATTCATTCATTTATTTACTTATTTAAAGCAGTCTCCCCCTTGCTGCATCCTTATTTCCATGCTTAATCAGCTTTGAGACCTGGGAAGCCACTGAGCTGATTGGAACTGAGCAGACAGGCAAGTGCTGCTCTGCATTACAAGTTGTACACATCTCCTCAGAGTTTTAGAAGTAGGGTTTTTTTGCATTGCAAGAGGAGTCTTGAGTACCTGCTTTTCTCACCAGCTTCTTAGGCTCATCTGCCTCATGTGTAACCCTGCAAACTTCTTCCTTGAGCATGCTAAGAAGTGTGAGTAGCTTAGTGTTGTCTTCTTTTGGGGAGTTCCACCTTATACAGTGCCTCTCCTGTCAAAAGAACAGAATGCAGAAGCTAAAACAGGGGTGTAAGTGCTGTCCCATACACAAAAGTTTCACCGAGTACAATGGCATTACTAATGTAATTCTGTCAATTCCCAGCAGAGCAACACCCTTCAATCTGTTATAGAAGAAAGGAGGAAAAAGCAGAATGGAAAAACACCCATGGCTCAGAGAATTATTTTGGCCATGATTTAACATATCTTTTACCCAGCTGTTGGCTTCTGAAAGATTTCACTGGGCCTAATTAATGGGTGCTCACATGGTACACTACATACTGTGGGTAGTTCTTTTTGGAGAAACACTAAAAATCCCCATGGTGCAGTTATATTGAGGACTAAAATGTTTATCCTCTTATGCCTCTGAGTCCAAATATACCTTTTTGCTTTTAATTCTTTATAGCTTAAATTGCAACCCAGACCTCAGCAAAGCAAGGACTTCTGCAGACTTTGCATTTTATATTTGATTAAACAAACCCAACACTTTGGTTTAAATCATTTTTTATTTCTATAAGCATTGTCTGCTGAAGAGATGAAATGGATGAAAAAGCACATAGGCATTTGACATGTGTGCTGCAATCTTATATGCATATTCAGGCTCTTGGACACTGGTATATAAAGTTGGGAAGCCCTAAAAAGAAAATTTTGTACATTGAATCTACAAGTTACCACTCATCTTTTGAAGCTTGGACAAATCTTTATGACTGTGGGCTGTTTTCAGCTGTGTATGACTTAAAGTCCACAGGCCTATTTATCTTCCAGTTTCTCGGATCTCTTGATCCTGATTTCTAGGTGAAGTTTATGAGACTCCTACTGCACTGATCTCTGCCTACTGAGACTCTTACATTCAAGCAAACTGCATTCTACCTTCCTCCAATGTTTTTAAGCCATGTGTTGACACTATGAAGAGGAAATTGAAAGAACAGGAGTGGATCTTTGCCCCTTTTGCCCCTATAAGGAAAACTGCTACTTGATATAAATACTCAGCGCTGAGTTCCTTATATCAACATTGTCTGCCCCCCCCNTTTTGCTTTCCTATCAGCTTATGGCAGGACTCTCCTGCCTGCTAGAGCAGGGATTAAAGCTTCTCTCTCATTTAGGAAGATGATGTCCCATCTGTTATGTACTAAGTCACCCAAAACCTTTCCCTAGCCACCAAAGAGCAGCATTTGGTATGGTATTGGGCTGCTTGCATATATTTATAGATGCCATTAGTTTCACCTCTTCCCGAATGAAATGAAAAAGAAGAGGACAATAAATGATATTTAGCACCTACTGAGCTCAGTAGGAGAACGACATATTTACAATAAACACCGCTTTTCTGGTTTGTGTTCTTTCTTACACAAAGAAACAGTCAACTGTAGGATATCTGAATTCTCATTGGTTAGTAGAGACTTAGGCGCCCATCGAGAGGCTCTTTTACAGCTATTGAACCAATAACTACGGACTTTTTACAGAGCTGTAGCAAATGGTTGGGGATTATTTGCATATGACTGTCCACAGTTTAAAAGTCTTGCTGGTAAAGCTACCCTTGTGCTGCCGACACAACTACTGTCTACATGACAAAAGGGATGGAAGACCCATTTTCTTAAATGAGCATTGTTACACTAGAGGAGAAATAAAGTGTGTTAACCAATTAGCTTGTTCAGTATAACTGCATTTGTACTAGAACTTCCAGCTGAAATGTATATACTGCCCCCAGAAAAGTTGCAGTCAGTATGGCAAATGTATCTATAGCAAAAATTTTTGTTGCGTAAGTAAATTCTGCAAAATCTTTTGCAAACTCAGTAACTAAGCATGTTTCCTAAAACAGCTAGAATTTAGGAAGGACAAGGGCTTCTTAAGCATGCTTTTGCCAAAGGGAGCCAACAAATATATTCAGATAGTTCTGATTATACAACTTTTATAAATACAAGAAACTTTTTGTTTGTTGCATTGCTGGTAGACACTAAGCCTGAAATCATTAACTGCCTGCAACTCCCCCACTCATCATTTGACTGTAGAAAGAGACCATTTTTCAAATTCTTAACAATTTTTTTTTTTTAATCTAGTAGGTGAAAATCGTATATTTAAACCATGAATTAAAAATCTATAGGATATTCACTACATAAGAAATTATCATTGTAGTATATTTCACAGGGCTGGTGTGTATAGGGCTATATAAAATCAAAGTGTATATATATATATATAATTATTTTTTTCTCCGCAAGATCACAATACCATTTGGTGATGAGTCATCTGAACAAACAGCCAACATTTTTACTTTTCAACCATTCAAAAATGTTTGAGTCAAAGGAAACATAGAACAGCAATGGCAAGTACTATTAACAGGCTATGTATCAGTCTTAGAAAAGTACTGCCAGTCTAGACATATGTTATGCCAAAAATACTACGTGGTTTTATTATTATGTTATCAGCAATGCTAATCTTGTAACCTCCTCCAAGACCCTTCCTGGAAAACTTCTGTATGGGCATTTTCTTCTTGTTGTTGTTTTCCCCTTCCATTTCAACACTATGAGGCATATCACTTTGTGTCAGGACAAAGCCAAGGTGATATGCCTGATGACATTCTGTGCCAGTGTATAGATTTGCATAGAAGCTCCTTTGTTGCACAAAACAGAGGAAAACAGAGAAGTTCTAATCCTGTGTGCCATCTTCTGATGTACTCTTTATCATGCAGTTACTGTGGACTATGAAACAAACAGTCTTGGCTTTGAAATAAGATTAGATTGTTTATAGCTGCATCTGTCCTCTCGCATCACAACCCCTGAAACTTAGAAGCCATCTTCAGAAACATGTATTTTCACTATGGTGTATTTCCCTACTTTTTTTTTTAACTATACCCACTGGATAATGATGAAATATCACTCGTTACCAATTAATTTTTTTAAATAAGATACTTAGTTTAAGATACCACTCTTACAAATTGATTATTAAAATTAAACCATTAGGCAAGCACAAAACTTGTGGGGAATTAAAGTCTACAAATTAACTCTCATTTTTTTTAGTCCTGTTTGGTCACAAATAATTAAACAGCGTACAAATTATTCTGATTAAGTTCATGGACAGGCATACTCATTCCAGAACAAACCAGCTTATTTTTAACTAAAATGGAATGAGGCACTTCTCTCATCAGAATGGCCCCATATGGAATTAATCAGGAACAGTTCCATGTGTAGAGAAGCCTTAATTAACTTTGAATGAGTTTCATTTGCAATAACTTTGCTGCCATGTATATTTGGCTCTAGATGTATGTATTAGGATGCTAAACTGCTTGCAAATTGTGCACTAAGTCTTTGATATAAAGTTTTTGCCAGAATGTGATGGTGATTTTTTTTCTTCTTTTCAAAAATCTTATTATATATTGATGTGAAAAAAAAAATAGAGCAAGAATCTATTCCAGTTTTCAGTCAGTGTGTTATGCTGTCTATTTTTATGTTACCTGAGCAGCATTTTCTCTTTCTTGAGTACTTGATTTTGATTTAAAAATTGCATAGCTTACCTGCTTTTACTATGGAAATTAAGTTAGATAGAATACACTGGACTAAACTTTTACACTGTCAGCTTTCACTGCCAAAATGATCAGAATTTTCTTTGTTGAGCTAAATTCATACTTTAGTATGTCAGCACATGTTTGCTTGTTTATAGATAAGTTTAGTGTCTTTCCTATGCTGTTTGATTAAGGTCAAAAAGATACCATCATCTAACGTTTTAGATTTGGTTTGATATAGGCCAGTTGTATTTGATTTGATTTATACCAGTCTTTTCAGTTTGTAGTATGGTCTATACATTTTGAGTTAATTAATTTTGAATCAATAGTATTGTAAATCACATTATATTTGTTGTATCTATGAATATTATTTATACTATTATTTCTTTGTTATAGAATAAAGAAGAATGTCTAAGGTTAAATAAGAGGGGTTGGACTGTTAGAGACCAAAGCAAATTGTTTATACTTCTGAGTGCCTTTGTACATAAAATGTATCCACAATTTCACTAATTCTCTTTCTTTAAATAAAGAAGTCTCCATGTTGTTTTCTGCTTTCAGCATTTTCTTTCCTTAGGGAAGAAAAGTGATGTCAAGGATATTTGTGACAAGGCAAGTGAGTAGTGTCCCCCACCAAACTAAAACAAAAAAAAACCCACAACCCTGGAGCTGTTTTGCTCTGAGCACTCTGGTTGTTGTTTCGTGATCATTTTAAGCTGATCTACTGCCATGCTGCCACTAAAAAAAAAGCCATTCAATTCTGTCTTTCATCTCGTAACCGTGTGTCCTTGTACTTGTGATCAACTTCCTGAAAACTTGTTGGTAGCAAGAGGAGGATTAATTTTCAGTTTGACAAGCATCCAATACGTTGCACAACTGTTTGATCACTACATGAGTCCCCACGAGAATGAGACGTGCCTTTGGGGGTGGCCAGAAAGGCTGTTGCTCCGAGTGGGTGAGAACAGCAAGGTCTTTTTGTCTTGAACTCATTATGTTCATTTTAAGATATAGTTTCAGGCTTCTAATCTGGCAATGAGGAAAGGTCAAGTAATTAATACAGATCAACAAATCTATTGTAGCATTTAATGACTTCTGACCTCTCCAAAATTTGCCCTTCCTTATTTACTTAGTGGAAACAACAGTGACTGCTCAGAAAACTCTTGGTTGAATGAATTGTCTGAATTAACATTTGCATGACCTCTTTGTGTCCTTCATTGCACAGGCTTGTTGATCAGAATTAGGTGAGTGAGAAACTTTCTCTGAGAATCTGAGTGTTCATAACTGTGTTCTATCTACAGTTTTTCAAAGTGTAGATATCCCCACAGTTGCCACAGTAGACTGGAAGAGAATCAGAGAGAACAAAGTAGTTGCAGGTTACCATAGCCACAAATGACTGAGCTCAGAAATAGCAAGGCATTGCAAACTAGACTTGAGGACTGTAATGGTGTACAAGGCTAAGCTAACTCAAGTGTTTAAGCCTTGTATGAGTTGTTTAACGTAATTAAACAGGTTCTACTGTATTTGAGACCTTTAGGCTTGTAGAGATGAGCTTAGAGCCGCCATGGCCAACATGCAGCCCATCTTCTACATGCGGCCCAACCCCTGCCTCGTGCCGTCATGGTGGTGGCTCTTTCCCACTGAGTGGCCCGGCCTGGCGTGGCCTGGTCCAGCCCAACCCCAGGTGCGCACCCATCACTCAACAACAACCGTACAGTTGTGTGTCATCAGCATTGTCTGGGCTGAAACCAGGACATGGGAAGGATGCTGTGCAGTGCTAACTCAAGTTGTGGCGGATAATTGTGTGCATCTTGATATGCTGGCTAAACATAATCTTAAAAACAGTGAAAAATACACATCCTTGCTCTCTGTTTTGATAAAAGAATTTGAGAATAGGTTTCAAGATTTCCAATATAGTCATGAATTCTGGGGTTTATTTGCGACTCCATTTTCAGTCAACATAAATACATTACCTGCTAATTTTCAAATTGAATGTGGAGTTGCAATCAAACATTCAACTCAAAGATTTCATCATGTCTCTTTATCAGACTTTTGTAAGCCCTATTTTACCGGAAAGAAATATTCCTCGCATCACAACCAGAGTTTATTCATGTCACTGCTTTTTGATAGTATATACATTTGTGAAGAGCAGTTTTCAAGGATGAAGCACAGGAAGAGTAAAATTTCATCAAAAATCTCTGATGAACACCTTGAGAGCTCATTAAGAGTTGCAACCACTGCCATCAAACCAGACTGATGCATTTGTTTCACGAAAATAAGGTAAAATATCCCATCAATCTTATGCTTTTGTTGCTCTTTTTTTATTTATATTTTAATAAAAATATGTATATTTAAAAAGATTTGTTGCTTATGCATATTATTATATATTTTATATGTGGCCCGAGACAACTCTTCTATGCTTAATGCAGCCCAGGCAAGCCAACGGATTGGACGCCCATGGCCTGGAGGTAGCACGCTATGGTTGGGGTTGAGACAGCAGCCCATCTGAACTGCATCTACACCAAAGCATGCAGCAGGGATGACGAACAGATGGAGCTAGAAGCCACTGTGTGTCAGGAGAACTGTGACTTAGTTTCCATCACTGAAACATGGTGGGTTCACTCTCGTGAATGGAGTACTGCAGTGGAGGGCTATAGGCTCCCTAGAAGGGATAGGCAAGGAAGGAGGGGTGGTAGGGTTGTTCTCTATGTTAGGGAGTGTTTCTATGTTGTAGAGCTCAGTGCTGGGAATGATAAAGTCAAGTCCTTATGAGTAAGAATCAGGGGGAAGCCCAACAATGCTGACATCCTGGTGGTAGTCTATTATAGACCACCCAACCAGGATGAAAAGGCAGATGAAGCATTCTGTGAGCAGCTGGCTGAAGTCACATAATTGCTTGATCTTCTTCTTGTGTGAGACTTCAACTTACCTGACATTTGCTGGAAGTACCATACAGCAGAGAGGAAGAAGTCCAGGAGGTTCCTAGAGTGTGTGCAAGATAACTTCCTGAAGCAGCTCCTGAGAGAATCTACTGGGGAAGTGCCCTGCTAAACTTGCTGTTTACAAACAGAGAAGGACTGTTGGGAGACATGGTGGTCGAAAGCTTTCTTGGGCATAGTGACTACAAAATAATAAGAGTTCTCCATTCTTGGCAAAGTCAGGAATGAGGTCAGCAAAACTGCTGCCTTGAACGTCTGGAGTGCAAATTCTCAGCTACAAAACACTATTTTTCAACATAGCCACCACCATTAGCTGTGCATTTTTGCCAGTGATGAACAAGAGCCTGCATGCCGTGCTCGTAAAAAATCTCCACCAGTAGAGATGACCCGCTGTCACTGCTGAAACACACCATCCACTGCTTCACTGTGCTCATGTCCACTTTTTGGTCTTCAGAAGCATTCAGCAAAAATTTGACAAATGTCAATGGGTATAATCTTTTCTGCATGGAGGAATTTGATTCCACACCTTTGCTTCAGACACACCATTTTGTGAGACTGCCCTTCTGCTGCGATCTGTCACATCGCAACAAAATGTAATGGAATATTGGTGGGAAGGTTCAGCCTCTACTGCCGTACCACCAACATCTGCCTTTGACGTCATGGGCCAATGTAATAAAATAATAAATTATATTTAGAGCAGCCCTCACATATACATAAATATAATAATAAAGAACCTGGAGATTTTTTATGTGTTTGCTAATAAGAAATACAGAGTTGATACTTATTTCAGAATGAGTGTACAAGATCCTGGAGCTAAGGCTTGCTGTTCTAGCTGCACTTCACTTTGCATTTCTGTTGAGTCTGAAAGTGGAAAGAAATGACTAAGCACAGATTTTGATAAAATATAACTTTGCATTTGATTCACTGCAGAGGAATTTTTATTTTGTGAGTTGAACAGAAAAAAATCATGTATGTAAGACTGTGCTGATACAAATGACATTCTTTGCACAAAATATAGAATTTGAGAGAAAATAGTGTAGCTGGCCAATTTAGAAGAAAAATGCAAGGGATATATGTGTACAGCAATGATGTTCTGGGTAAGCAGGAATTAAATTTGGATCCTGAAACAGTGGTGTGAGTTTTAATCACACATTTTACAATTTATCAGAGCTTACAGCACTTTGTTTCAAATTCTCAGATATTTGACCTATGAATGTGCTGAAAAAATTGTTTTTCCTTAAATTTATGCAACACCTTTGAGGTGTGGACTCAATGTACATGTAAAATTAAGTAGTAGAACCCTCTTCTCATGGATTCCTAGGCGACAAAATTTTGCCAAGAATGACAGTGCTGAATACTGACTTCTTGTCATATGGATTGTTCCGTCGCTCTGATCCCTGCATGTGACTGGGCCTTGGAAACAAATCTTGATATTTTGCCAGTGATCCTGATTCATGTTGTTATAATACCAACATCTCAAGCATCAGAAAACATAGTTTAGGTATAGCTTAAAAATCAGAAGCTTGGAAAAGAATCACATTTCAGGAGATTTTTATTGGTCTTCTTTCTTGTCTTCCAATGCTTTGAGTTTTTCATTTTCAAACATTTTTCAACAACTGAAAATTGGAACCAAAGTTTCTTCCAGAACCACATGTTCAAAATAGTATATTGGACCTCCGAAAGTAATTCATTCTTCAGCTATGGCATTTTATAGAAATATTTCAATGTATATTTCTGGTTGGGTTTCAAGCTTCTTCTGTGCACGTACTTTAGATTTGGGAGGCCTAAGTGCCTAATAATTGGACTGGAATGTGGTTTTTTATTCTATAGAAATATACCGTTCACATTATTCTGTTGAGTTTGTTAAAATTTATGATAAAAATTACATCTTTTACTTTATTTAATTATGCATCTATTTAATTCCTGGCAATAGAACAAGGGAATCTGAAAATACCCGTATCAAACCCATGTGAGGTGTAATTAGTTAGCTGCACCAAATAAAAATAAAATATGTAAAACAAAATTTTTCCTTTATATATAGTTAAAAATCAATTTCTGTTGCAGAAATTAGGATCTAAATGTAGTTGTTATGCAGACTATGATGGTGAATGTTCTAGAGGTACCAAAAATAAAGGTATAAGTAGTTACGCTTGAATTTAATATTCATGCCCAGAAAACAAACAAAAGTAGATGGTCAGTTCTAAATGTTCTAAATTTGTGAGTTCTTAGTTAGCACAGGCCTGTTTGGACATTTTACGTGACATTTGCACCTGTCATAGAACTGGAAACTGTGACTACAAATAGTGGTAGTACTCCATTTTAGGTACTCTGAATGGTAGTGTTTGTGCAAGCAATAGGAATTTAGCTTGATACTTAATGTTTCCTTATTTCAGTTAAAAAAACTATGATGTGAGAATCTCTGACATTAGCTCAGTCTTCTTGCATTTACATGGCCAGAGGTTGGAAGTAATGTGGAGGTCACCTGTGATAACACGGTAATGATTAAATGTATTGGCAATGTGTTAATTCTGTGATGTGACACTGATAATAAGGGGGGGCCATGATCTGCATGGCCCACCTAGCCAGCTGTGGCTCATTCTTTGCTGTCTTCCTACCAACTCCGTCTCCTGAAGACTAGGACAGATAGCAGTTGGCTCCTTGGCTCTGCAAAGTAAGGGAGTGGAGAGACAAAAATTAGGCTCACTTCTCAACCGGTATGGCTTTTCTTTTATATGGTAGACAGAATATCTCTGTGAGATGTGAGAATTTGGAAAAGACATAGTCGCAGCACAAAAGCAGGTAAATGAAGTGGTACTTGTGAAAAAAGTTGTACATGTCAAGAAATGGATCAGTGGGTTCCTAACACCAGCATGCAGCCATCTCCATCATAAGAAGAAATCTTCCTCAGTATATCCTGACTCTTGGCAAGACCTCACTGATGAGGAAGCAATAAGTGAGAAAGAGACCCTTATGCCTAGCCCTCGTTAAAAGGTTTAAATATCGTGATAGTTGGCAATATGATTTATGGTTTTGGTACAAATAGTGTAAAACTGCCTCCAGCAGCTGTGGGGAATGTTTAAAAATGCATTCAGAGAGAGTAGCTAGAAAAAAGAAATGTTCTGTATCCATTTTTAATAGAGAGAAAAACTGCAAAGAAAAATAGGAAAACAAGCAAGTGTTGGAGTGTATTGTTCATTCAGAGTGAACTGATGCAGTTTTGAATACCAAATCAGTATTTTTATGGGCAAATAAGATGCAGTTTCATTTTTATTGCTCTTACTTTCCAGTTCAACTTAAAATTCTTCAAATGTCTGTAACAAAGCTGCTAAAGACCTTCTAGTGACAATATTTACAGTAATTTACTTTTTTTGTTAATGACTGCTTTTTAAAAACTCTACTTGTAAATACTATACATAGTAAACATGGCACGACTGGAGGATACAGGCCCTACTGTTGTATGAAGCATCCCTTCCATGTAAACTAAGGGTCTGTTTTCAACTGAAGACGAAAAATATCATCTTGGCTTTGAACTCTGTCATGCTAAGAAGATCCTTGAATAAAGCACAGTTCTCTTCTAAAGTCTGGTCATTGTGTATGACAACCCTTTTGAAAACCCAGTCTTAATCATATGCCTAACTGATTGTTGAACTTTAATGAATACACAACTTAAAATGTTGCTGCTGATTACTTGGACCATTTGACAGAGTTATCCATAGACCTGTGAATTTATCCATAAGCGACATGTGAATTCTTTAAGGAGTGTGTGTTTATAAATCATATTAAGTAGCTCATGGAAGAATTAAATCTGAACAAAGTTGTATAATGTTAGTATGTACTAGAAAATGTTCTCAAAATAAGGAGACTCATCTTAAAATACCAGGCAAGAAAAAAAATTAAATAAATTACTGGATTTTCTTCAACCTTAGTTAGAATAGAAGTACCAAAGTTTCACTTAAAGTAGTCAGGGTCTTCTCATTATTTACCATTTAAGTAGAGTTAAGAATGAGTTTTTATTCCTGCTTGTTATAGTATAGACACATTGAGCTGACTTTAGTCTACTAGGCATCTTCTACCAATGTCTTTAAAATTATTTTGAAACAGTTAAGCTGAAGCAGCTTATTTTTTAAGAAGTATCTACACTCTACATTTTGGTTTTAACCTGTCCCTTATTTAGGGAAAGCTGTGATGTTATTATTACATTCCTTTCAGGAATGGTCATTTTACTTGTGCAAACCTAATGTGTCAGTGCTAGAAGCACTTTGATTTCATTGGCTCGTACTTTAATACTGACAAACTGGAAAGAATAGTTATTCCATTTTTAATTAGTTTTCTGTTTAGAAGAGTTCATATTTAAGTCCTAAACAACTGAGTAAATTTGTTCACCTTCATGAAATTAAAAGTAGGGTTTTAACCTGCAAGATCTAACTATAGGAAGAATTATTTTCTAGAACTCTGGTCTACATGGCTAACAAGAGGAACACTGTTGAGGAGTCCAGTGTTCGCTTTACGAGTTCATATGAGAAAAGTGAGTTTTGTATCTTCATTCAAACTTGAGCTCATCCTGTTTGAGTTCTAGACTGCTAAGGCTTACTGGCACAATGTTGTGGCAGCCCCTAAACAAACAGTTATGCCAACACAAAAATAACACTGTTAGTTTGTGAGTGTTGGTTGTTTCTTTCTGGGGGGAGGAAGGGGAGGTCTGGTTGTATCCAGAAAGAAAGTGCTAATGACCCACATTGTCACAAAAAATGCAGATGTGCCAGCTTCACCTAGCTGTGGAGATCCATCTAGCACAGACTAGCTCTTTTCTAGATTAATTTAAGAATGTGAGGAAAATACAAATGCTGTGTGAGCCTTCCAGTTGCAACTAATCCATATTCTTCTAGTTTCTCTGAAACAGTGAAATAGTTTTGAGTATTGGCAGCTGGGTTTTGGATTCTATGATCATGGAACCCTGATTGCAGATTGGTGTCTGCTTGGAAGAGTTGGGATCCATCTCACTAAGCAGGGTAAAACTATTTTAAACTAAGAATGATAGGTAAGTCAAAGAGTAATCAACAGGCCTGTGAGGGAGTGATGGAGAAGGACAATGAGCAAAAGGCATAGGGTGATGTGACAGGAAGGGATGACAAAATCAATATGAAGCTGAAGCAGGGTCACCTCCAGCACTCCAGCAAGAAAGTGCCCACAAAGACACTATTATGGAGAGATCTTCCTAAACTTTTGTAGGAGCACAACATATTAAGGTGCCTCTCCTAACTGCCTGTACTTTAATACTGATACACAAGCAGCGTGGCATTAAATATGTTAGAGACCTGTGTGCAATTGCAGGTCTGTGATTTTGTTGGGGTCATGGAGACATGACGGTCATGGAGACATGACTAGTGTTGCAATGACCCTTAGGAAGGACAGACTGGGAAGATGAGGAGTGGGAGTTACTGTGCCTCTGGAATGCATGGAGCTCTGCCTGGGAATTCATGAGGAAACATTGAAAGTTTGTGTGTCAGAAAGAAAGGGATGAGGGTAGGTACTGGTAACTTTTTAGTGAGTTTCTGCTACAGGCCACCTGATCAGGAGCAAAAGAAGGATGAGGCCCTCTACAGACAGCTGGGTGCAATCTCACATTCACAGGCCTTGGTCCTCCTGGGGAACTTCAGCTGCTCCCAATATCTGTTGGAGGGAAAACACAGCAGGATTTCCAGGAAATCCTGGACGTTCCTAGGGCGCATTGATAGTAACTTCCTCCTCCAAGTGACAGAGGGGATAGCAAGGGGAGATGCTCTGCTGGACCTCGTGCTCATCAGTGACAAATTGGTAACGTGAAGGTCAAAGGCAGATTTGGCTGCAGTGACTATGAGATAGTAGAGTTCAGAATCCTAGAATCCTCATGAGAGGGAGAAGGGCAAAAAGCAAGTTCACAGCCCTGGGCTTCAGGAAAGCAGATTGACATCTTCAAAGTTCTGCTTGGAAGAAACCCATGAGATAATGTTCTGGAGGGAACACCCAATCAAAGCTGATTAGTATTCAAGGACCACCACCTCCAAGATCAAGAGTAGTCCATCCCAATGAATAGAAAGTCAGGCCAAAATGTTAGGAGGATGCATGAATGCACGGATGAGAGAGGAGCTCCTGGACAAACTCAAGCACAAAAAAGAAACATACAGAGGGTAGAATCATGACAGGAGTATAGAGACATTGGCTGATCATTCAAGGGTGAAGTTAGAAAAGCTAAAAACCAAATGGAATTGAATCTTGCAAGGAATGTCAAAGATAACAACTAAGGCTTCTATATGTGCATCAGTGATAAAAAGAAGACTAGGGAAAATGTAAGCCTGCTGCAGAATGACATGGTTACACTCCTGGTTACATATTAGAGGAATTAGAGTGTATAAGTGGAATTAAGTGGAATTATCAACAATTTTATGGAGTAGACTGCCTATAAACTATCTTACAGAGTAGATTACTCAAAAAAATGACAAAAAAAACCCACAATAAAAACAACAAACAAACAAAACCCAACAACAACAACAGCCAAAAAAACCAACAACCAAAACCAAAAACACAACAACAACCCAACCTATCTACAGAAGCACTTTGGGTTATAGTCTTCCAGACAAGATTTTTGGTGTTCTATTTCTGTGCTAGAGCAGAAACCAGGAAGGAAAAAAAAAGAAGCTTTGGCACCTAACAGTAGGCACACCAAGAAGTGGACAGAGCAGTCTCACACTTCAGTTCTTTTTTTCTAACATCCTCAGGGAGGGAAGAATGGCAGTATTGTTGCAGCACCCACACAGGAACCCTGCACTGTCCAAATGCATCTTTGATGGAGGTATTAAAGCCTTTATCCTACATATAGGATTACTTGGTAGTACAAAATGTGAAATTTCACTTTTTCTCTGATGTCATGATTATGACTAGACAGGTTATGTTTTCACTGAATTTAATGGCAGTTACCTGAGTTAGCTAATACACAATTGGATATAGGAGTTATTAATTCTATCAGTAACTGAAGGCTTAAATCATTATAAATTCACTGACTTTAGTGAAAGTTCATTAAGTTGGCTGAGTTCTAGTTCAGCTGGGAAGAGTTTTCTTTTATGTGTTCTACAGGGATTGGAACAAGGGAACATTGAGTAAAAAATCCATGGTTTTGTGGTCCTTTGGTTCTTCACCATATTACTTGAACACAAAGGTGCAGGAAGAGTACTACTTTGTGGTTTAATCACTGAAACATTTATATTTTCCTAGCTTGTATGTATGCCTCATGGTAGAGATCATCTGTTGTACCACTTACTAGATTTTTATTTCAGCTGATATGTTGTTGTGTTTTCATTTAGAACCAAGGTATACTTTGGCTAATTTATCTTTCTTATTTTGTCTCATAAAATTAAAGTGACTAGAAGTCACTAGATAGTTTTATGTGGGAGCTTGCCTACACGGGAATGTTTTTTTTCATGTTGATGTCATAAACTTTACATTGGAATGACCTAATTCCCTCAAGATTTATGGAACGATTCAGGATTCATACTTGTTGATGAAGTATTTCAGTAAAAGTATTTTCAGTCTTTTGCTAGAGATCGTCAGGGAAGTTCTGAACTAAGATATTATGCTGTGATCTTAGCTAACATCTTGTGGCAGGTCAATAGTAATTGTATGAAATGCCTAGGACTGAGAATGCCCAGTCTACTAACACTGTAGGAGACACCAGAACTGATAAGTGTTCGTTTATGAATTGCATTTGTCTTAATTATGAATAATCGCTTTTCATGCTTACAGCTACTGTTGAGTTACTTTCACAAAGTGCAACTTGACATAAGTAGATGGGAGTCAATAATCAAACTCCAATAAAGAATAAAAAATTTGATTTGTGCATGGTAAAAATAGGGACTATTAGGAGTCCAGTTGAAAACTATCATGACAGCACAAATTTTGTACTTTACCTCACTAACCTCAGTCCTTGTAACAGTAAGCCTGGTTCCGTTTTCTACTGCTTCACTGTGGTATTTGGCACACCTAATTTTAAAAAGTCACCATAGAAAAATGCCTTGCAAATCAAGAGCTAACCAGTACTTTAAATACATGTCAGAGTATTATCACAGAAAATACTAAAGTGTGAATCAAATGCAGTGCTTATAGGAATCTTCCAACTATGAAATAGCATATTTTCAATGCTACAACATTTAAGGTGGTGTCTTCTTTTCAAACGTGAGGCTTATGAGAAAAGAAATTTGTTATCTTGATTACACTGACAAATTATTGCAAAGTTACATTTTATTTTTATGTATTTCACTTCCCCTCAGCTCCCAAGGAGATTAAAAGGTAATGTTATGTGCAAAAACTTCTTAAAATCTCTCTCAGACTGTTCTAATAGTCCAAGTCAGAGCTGCTTTATCTTTTATATTCAGAAGAAATACCTATGACATTTTCAGTCACTCAGAATGTCACGTGGACAACATCAAAGCATATTTTCCTGGACTTCTCTCAGCCCTCTTAAGAAGAACATTCATTCACATAGATCAGCATCACATTTTCCAGTGTAAAAGTGTATGTGTATTTGCAAATGCTACCATTGTTCTCAAAATTAATGACTTCATTGCTGTAAAGCTCTGCAATCATCCTGTTGCGGCAACTTCTCAAAAATGCAATTGCAGTTGTCCATTTAGTCTCTGAAAGCTCTGACAAATAACTTTCTACCATGATGCACAGTTGTTGACAAATCATAAAGGCTAAACTACATGTGGGTTTTCCATGATTAGATAGGTATCTAAGAAATGGAACAAGCAGCAGGTATAGTACTAAATCTAAGCAGCCATCCGTTTTGACTGTTGAAAGATGTTGCAGAACATCTTTCATGATGTTGCAGAACATCTGAAACTGAACAGTTTTTTTTTTTTTTTTTTAAATTTTTGTGACTGTTCCAAAGCCGTCACAGCTGCTAATGCCAAAATTTGGTGTTGTTTGCCCATAACAAAGCACTTGAAGGCAGTCCACCCACTCATACTGCACTGATGCAGAATGTTTCTGGGCAGCATTGTGGTTTAATTGCTGGCAGCAAATGTTCTAAAAAATACAATCTTTAGCAAATTCTGGAGTCACATGAATGAAAATTGGCAGTCTATTTGGATGACTGTGCCTGAGGTAGCAAATAATCTTTGATGATGTTATGACAGTGGGCTGAAAAAAAGTAAAGAAATTCTCCTGAAGTCTACTTTGTAATTCAGATTTACTGTGGGACTAAGAGGTTGCCAGTGATATAGCGAATGCAACAGTTTGGCTGTCAACAATACAAGAAAAATTTTGAAAATCATAATAAAAATATAAATGGTGCCTTTTGATTTTGTAATTGCGTCCAAAAGTTTTATGAGGAGAGGCTGAGGGAACTGGTATTGTTTAGTCTGGAAAAGAGGACGCTCAGGGGAAGTGTTATTACTCTCTACAACTGCCTGAAAGGAGATTGTAGCGAGGTGGAGTTGGCCTCTTCTCCTGGTTAACAGTGGTAGGCTGAGAGGTAATGGCCTTAAGTTGTGCCAGAGGAGGTTCAGGTTGGATATTTGGAGAAGTTTCTGGAATACGAGAGACAAAGCTGTGAGAAAAACAAAAGGATGCCTACCAATGGAAACCGAAAGATCGTGCTGAGGAGGTAAACACAGCCACTTTTGGAATTGCTATTTTCAAATTAGAGAATGTGAATGGAGTTACAATAGTTAATGCGTGTCCAAGTATCTTCAACAGAAAAAGTTACAGAAATAGGGACATTGTTACCAAGAAGCAAAAAGGTACTGTAAAGGAACAGAAAAATCTGGAGAGATATCTTCTCTTTATCCCTATTAAGATTTGGTAAAAGGTGTGTATTTGAGAGAATATGCAAGCAGTTTTATTTTCTAAAAAAAAAAAGAAAAAAAATTGACCACTTTCAAAAGTAGTGTGTATTTGGCACTGTCCTGAACCCTGTCCCTTGTTGTTAAAACTTCCGTCAAAATTTATCCCCAAAAGAAATTATTCTACCTCCATTGCACCTGCTACTGCAATTGTCAGAGAGAGCAGATGAGGATAAACACAAAACAGTGGGTTGATTCTGGAGGGCCTTTCTTATGCTCCCAATTACTAAATCCAACAGTGTGGAGGGAGATCATTTCCAGAGGCTAAGAGCAAGGGCTGGGGGAGAGAATGGTAAGAGAAGACAATTTCTTTTCTGGAGACCTTCATTTAAATCACATTATGAAATAATTTAGTATGAAAACATGCTTTCACACCTCCTATAGCACTAGTCATTTGAGCTTGAACAGAGCTAAAGCAATTTGATGACTGCCAAAAAGAGAGAAAATATGACCATACACAGGAACAACTTCAGTGCTCTTATCCAGACAACACTGTGAAGGCAAATAAAGGGAACATCTGTTATATTTAACGTTAAAAAAGAAAATTTCACACAAACTCACACCACGTGCATGCATATATGTAAGTAAACTTTAACTCATCTCACTGAAATGAATTCACAAGGTATTTTAACCCGTGTATCGTTTCCACCAATACACAGAACAGCATACATAGATTTCAGTGATTTGAATATTTGAAGGTGTACAGAAGGAAAATGTGGGTGAGATGCTTGTTCACTGTCTTGTACTTTTGAGAAATACTCGGAAACCTACTAGTTATGCGCAATCTTTATTTCATAGGAGGTAGGAGTATACGGAGTGCTTTTCACCTAATCCTGAGTAAAACAACATGTAAGAAACTCTGAAGGAAAAATTATAGACTTCTCTGTGTTCTTTTTCTTATTATTAAAGTGAGTAGGGGTGATTTTAAAAGTAGACTTTCCATTCACCTGAAAGGTATTCTTATGGTTGCGCAGTAGAGGTTTGATTCTTTTTTTAGGAAATTCTACCATCGTGTTGTTTGCATGTCACTTTTAACACAGCGATTCAGATATCTTTGTTTAGAAAGCATGGTTTGTATGAATGGGCCCAAATTATTTTTAACGTTCATAAGTCTGAGAGCACTAGCTGATCTCAGCACGGATATAAGCAGTGTTATTTAGATCTCTCCCTTTCGACTCCACTAGTTTACCGCAGCTCACAGCTTCTTACCTGCTCCAATCTTGAATAAATAAAACTATTTTTTTTTTTCTGGAATGCTTTTAAATAGCTAACTTTTGTATAAGCTCAAAATAGACCATATAATTTAGCATCAAGGAGGAAATAGAGGAGAGTTAAAACAGGACTTCAAATATCTTGAAAACAAATGACTGTTCAAACCTTGATACATGGATGGATGTTATCGACTCATATTTCTCTTGTTATTGAGATAAACACTGAGCTATTACCATCTTCCCGAGGTGCATTATTTATTTGTAAACATATTTGATGTTTCATTTTTGGGACTAAATTATGTCATTGTGATATGAACTTCTGGATTTTTTCAAACTAATACTTAAAATGCATCTAGTTGCTTTGCTCCCTGTGCTTTAAAAGTTAGCCTGAATTCAGACAGGGCAGGTTAAAGAATAATTAGAGTTACATAAATGTTCAAACTGTGAGAATATGATGAAGTTTTCAGTTAGACTAATGGTTCACAACCTTTATAGCCAATGTTTGCAACTTTCTCTATCCCACTTTTACATATGCAACACTTTCTCTCTTCTCTAAACACAACCGCTGCAGGTGCAGGCAATGTGGAATGAGGGAGAGGTAGAACTGGCCTGTATGGGTTATGGGCCAGATTTCTCCTTGTTGTTCGCTGGGCATGCTTTATTACTGTCTGGAGGAGGAAAGCAGCCCTGAGTGCTTTAACGTTGGGCGGAGACAACACCTTCCTGTTTTCAGCCTATGAACCTACAAGATCTAGTTAATGATTTCAAAGCAAAAGAGGGGAGATTCAGATTGGATGCAAGGAAGAAATTATTTATAATAAGGATGGTGAGGCACTGGAACAGATTGCCCAAAGGGGTGGTGGATGTCTCATCCCTGGAGACATTCAAGGTCAGCATGGACAGGGCTCTGAGCAACGCAATCTAGTTGTAGGTGTCTCTGTTCATTGCAGAGGAGTTGAACTAGATGACCTTTAAAGATCCCTTCCAACTCAAAAGATTCTGTGATTCTATGATTATAAGATACTCACTTATTAATAGCTGAGAAACATCAGCAGCTACACCTACAGAAATAATTGTCTTAATGACCAAAGGGGTTGTGAGAGGTAAGATATATCTTGCTGTTAGAAATAGATTTGGCATTATTCAATATTGCTAGCAAACAACAGAAAACAGTCTAGAGGGAAAGTGAAAAATTACTCTCAAAGGTATTACCAAAGTTTTCTTCAAACTGAGAGGGAATTTTAAGTTAGATTCCAGCAAAGTCTGTCCTAAGGTCATTTCTATTCAATATTATAATTAAGCACTTGAATAGCAGAAAGAAGAATGTGCTTACAAAATTTATGAGTAAGAATAAGCTGGTAGAGAGGGCAAGTACTGTGAAGGACATAACTATCTTCACAAATTGAAATCATGGTCCACAATCAGCGTGATAAATCCAGTGTAATAAAGCTGGAGAAACATTACAAAGCAGAAATCACATACACAAAAGCAGAATGAAGAATGACCACCTGTCAGTTATGCAGCAGAAGGAATCCAGAGCTACTTCTGGATAGGAAGAGAAATATAGAACAATAATGCAATAGCGTCATAAAAGAGTGAAATAATATGTTTTGGGGAAATATTTGCAGGAAGGTCATGATTGAGGTAACAAAGCAAATTACTGTTGTATACTCAACACTGGTGAGACCTCCATGGGATTACTATGTCTGGTTTTTGCACCACATTCTAAAGACAGGCTGTAAACACTGCAGAGGAAATAACAGAAAGGAGGGGTTCAGTCTGTATGGTTTCACAAGGCCTCATCTAACCCTACATTTCTGTGAAATAATCTTTGAAGACATTATCTTTTGTATGTTAAGTAGTACATATTGTACTTTTGTACAATATCATACCTGTACATTATCAGAGCAAATTTGTCCATTGCAGCAGTTTGGAATGTGAAATTCTGATTCAGCTGAGATCTATGTTTTAATGCTCATTTCACTGCGACCAGGACATGGCCTGAAATATTTAAATAAAACATTTACTTCTCAGTTTAGTTTTATATAATGTATTTTTAATCAGAAATCGATAATAAACATTAGTTGTGCACAAAAGTAATTATTTTTATCAGAATGAATGGATATTTGGGTCTAGATGAGTAAAGGTAGGGTTGGAATTCAGCAGCCTCTGTGTTTAGCCTTTGCTATGTTTGTCTGTTTCCCCTTGCCAAGCCTTATGCCCTGTATTTAATCTCCTATGAAAGAATTATTCCTTGGTACTTCTTGAGGATTAAATCTTATTTGAATGGATTTGAATAAGAATTATGCTAAAATATTTTTTCTACTTTTTCTATAGCCATTTTTTTATTCTTTCAAATCCATTTGTTCCTATTAGAAGGTGAAGTAAACTTCTGATAAAGATTAGGTGTGCACTCAGCTGTTAACATTTATTACAGTTCCAGGAATTACAGTTTGGAGACGTAAATGGCTGCATAAATGGGCTAATAGGTACCTCTGGAAGGGGAACTGGAGGAGGAAGGGGAAGGGGAACTGCACCTGAGGAGGAACAACTCAGGCACCAGGACATGCTGGGCTGCCCGGCTTGAAAGCAGCTCAGCAGGAAAGGACTGGGGTCCTGATGGGCACCTAGTTGAATATGAGCCTGGAATCATGGAATCATTGCATCATTAAGGTTGGAAAAGACCTCTAAGATCACCTAGTCCAACCGTACACCTACCACCAATATTGCCCACTAATCCATGTCCCGAAGTACTACATTTACCCTTTCCTTAAACACCTCCATGGACTGTGACTCCACCATATCCATGGGCAGCCTATTCCAATCAATGTGTCCTTGTTGCAAAGAAAACCAGAGGTAGTCTGATCTGCATTAGGAGCAGTGTTGCCAGCAGTTCAAGGAAGGCTTTTCCGCGTCTCTGTAAGGTTTTGTACTTCGAATTTCAAAAATAAACAATTATTCAAGGCTTAAAACTCTTTACCACATGGTTTTGTTTGGTTGGTTTGTTTTTTGTTTGTTTGTTTTTGTTTTTTGTTCCTGAATAGAAGTCACTGGCATTTTAGTTTTCCCTTTTCCCCCTACCTGAAGTTACCATTGTGTACCAGGCTGCACAGTATATGCAGACTAAATTTCAGACTAAAATATCTCCAATTCTGTTTCCTTCAGCATTTCTTACACATGCTTCCTTTTGAACTTATCCTCAAAGGGATTACTTAGTAAAGCTTTAATGTTAAAAACTTTGCTCCAAGCAGAATTTACACACCTGAAAGGCAAACTGCAGATGTAAAAATTCTGTTAAGTCTGCTGAATATCCAAAGAAGCTAGAATGAGTGGAGCATTTAGGTCACAAACTATGAATTAGTCTTTTATCATTCTCACTAATGTCATTCTCAAGTCCTTCTCAGTCTACTCAGGTACCTCCTTCAGAGAAACTTTGGTTTTGTAAAGACACATCCAAACACAGTAAAAATGTGTGTTTACAGCAGATGTCAGCATCCCATTGCATTACAAGTGGGCAGTGTGATAAATGGCCTGAGTAAATGTCTGTGCTGCTGCAACTTCTCTGCTCTTGGTTTTCAGAGCCCTAACTTACCAGTAAGCGAGACAATCATATCCCTCGGCTGCTGTGCAGACCTATCGTTTGTGTATATACAGTTAACCACACTGTAAATCAAATCACTTCATCTACAAACAGAGAGTGGTTTTTAATGTTTAAAATTTGGGATATGTGGCTTTTGGTTAGTGCACTGTTTACTACCCACAGGTCCATGAGCTGAAGGGTCAGTCAACTGGCATGTTGAAGGTGAGGAAGCAATAGAGTGAAGCTAGTTTATGTGTGATGTAAGAAGTAAAATTTTAGTATCTAGCATAATAAATATTTATTTTTTTCCATAGCTTATGGAGATATATTAGTGAAATGAACAGAATTTTTATGTTGAATGTGCTCTTCACTTCTTCTGATGAATGCAAAATCTTCTTACTGCAATATTTCTTTTCTTATCCTTTATGCAATTTGCTGTGTTTCAAAACTCATATTTATCACAGAACTGAATGCAAACTATAATAAAAAATGTAACTATATTCATCCATTACTATGATACAATCTTATGCAAATTCCCTCTTCCTTCTCTGCCTCCAGTGCTGGAAGACCTTGCTTTACTATTTATTCACCCTTAGTATCTAGTGTTCTTCCTACGAATCATGTTGACAATGAGCTAAATTCAAAATACATTTTGTCTTAACATGAGATTCTTTTTTTGCCTCTTGGGCACAGCTAAGAAGTATAGAAGGAAACACAGATTTTATTTTGATCATTTTTCTTTCTTTTTTTCTCCTGCTTAGTTTCTTAAATGGCCTACTGAAATCTTGTTTGATTCAGTTTTATTTCTTTGGTTTTGATCCACTCAGCTCTTCTTACCTGTTTCGACCTCTGTGCTAATTTTCACTTACTTCTTGGTTCTTTTGGCCTTTCAGTGCCTTTTCTGCCTTTTCATATTGACACTCATGTGTTGCCTCCTTGTGCATTCCTTGATTCAGAGGAATGATGCGCGTCTTCTTTGTCTCACAAATTCTAAAACAAACTGCTTTTCTTGTCTGTTGGCACCAACGCATGCACACTTTGCTTTAAAATCGATTCCAAAGCAAAGCAAATGAGAATTCACGAAACAAAATTTAAGCATAATGTATGTATTATTACCACCTGAACAATTATTAATATGATCTTATTCAATCCGCTGTTACAAAACCTGCCTCGAGCAATTTGTCTGATCTATATTAAAATGGAAATTTAATTCTTATTACAGTAAAGGTTTACTGCAAAACTAAAGATTAAAAATGCATATGATGTTGTGAGTGAACTTAGATAATACACTCCTGAATAGAACAACAGAATATTCGTGATATATATCCATGCTTATATTTTGCATATTATTTTCATCAGATGAGTTTTTATATTTCCTGACTGTAGTATTTTTCAATTGCGAGGGAAATTGCTTGCTCTTTCTTGCTCCACTTCTAAAATGTGAATGTCATTTACATTTGTAATGCTATAACAATTAGAGTTACTAAATCAAGGATAAATTACTGTCCATTGCCCTAATTACAACCTCATTTATATCAATATAATTCTACTGAAAATGATTAGTCCCAATATTTGTTAATTTCTCCTAAGTTCCCTGAAAAAAAAACCAAAAACCAACACTTCTTTAGGCCTTGGAAAATTCCCCTGGTATTATTCATTCAGCTTTAGTAAGCTGTTTAGTGTAAAAGTGTTTTATTGTATTTCTGCTGATATTTGTTCATTTACTTGTGTTGTTGCAATGTCAGGAAAGCACCAATACAAATCCATAGCCAAAGTATGGTCCTTCCAAAGGAAAAAAAGATTGAACTCTGCATGAACCTGGAGTTCTAGGTATGACAGACAAAGTATAACCATTAGAAAATATAGTATTAGAGGTTCTACCTGTACCAGTTGTGAATATCTCTCAAAACAGAAATAAAATAACCTCTTAAGACAAGCAAGATTCCACCAAGATTCCACTGCTGTTTCGGTGAGCACTTCTGGTGTAACCATCTACCTCTTACATAGCCGTATTTAATAGAATCATTATAGAATCACAGAATGGCCTGGGTTGAAAAGGACAACAATGATCATCTAGTTTCAACCCCCCTGCTATGTGCAGGGTCACCAGCCACTAGACCAGACTGCCCAGAGCCACATCCAGCCTGGCCTTGAATGCCTCCAGGGATGAGGCATCCACAACCTCCTTGGGCAACCTGTTCCAGTGCGTCACCACCCTCTGTGTGAAAAACTTCCTCCTAATATCTAACTTAAACATCCCCGTCTCAGTTTGAAACCTATCCACCCTCATAAACAGTCATTCTCCCTCCTGTTTATACGCTCCTTTCAAATATTAGAAGGCCACAATGAGGTCTTCCCGGAGCCTTCTCTTCTCCGAGCTAAACAAGCCCCGCTCCTTTAACCTTTTCTCATAGGAGAGGCGCTCCAACCCTCTGATCATCTTAGTGGCCCTCCTCTGGACCTGCTCTAAGAGCTCCACGTCCTTCCTGTACTGGGGGCCCGAGGCCTGGATGCAGTACTCCAGATGGGGCCTCACAAGAGCTGAGTAGAGGGGGACAATCACCTCCCTCTCCCTGCTGGCCACTCCACTTTTAATGCAGCCTAGAGCATAGTATTTAATTGGTTATTTTCTATCAAATGTCAATAGTCTGTCTGAATTAATTCCAAGCAGTCCTCTAGTAAAATAGAATAAATCTGTAGGCTGTTGACCTAACATATACAATGAAATCAGACAATATAGCCGAACTGCAGCACGTCTGAAAATGTAATTGTTATTAATCTCCTGTCTTGGTAATTGCTACGGTTAGTCATACAATAAATAGACAGTCATTCACTATATTCCAGCTAATCTACTGCTGCTTTCTGCTTTGGCAATCAACCACTCATCTCTGCTTTGCTCAAGGAAGCGTGATTTGTAAATTCTTGGCATAACTAGATAACCCTGACCTTTGTCATCAGTTTCTGATCCAAATAGATATGTCCTCAAAGAAACAAATTGAATTTTCTTTCTCTATTATTTTGGCATAATATTATAACAGTTTTGTAATTCTTCAGTCCCTTTTATGTGCTTATAATGCACATTTGCAAATGTTGTTTGAAGAATATTATTAATGTTGCTAAGTTAAGCATGAAAAATGACACAAACCATTGCTCCATAGAGCATGCTCCATAGAGCATGCTCCATAGGCACAAACCATAGAGCAATCTTCTTTGGCCATTTTATGTATGAGTATTATGGTGCCATCTTTAACTGCACAGTAACACTATTTCTTCACAAGGGCCATGCTGTAATCAGGAGAAATACAGGTGGTGCTTTTTGTGTTATTTTTTTTTCTTTCACTTTTAAAGGTTTGAGATAGGGCCTTCTAAGTTACTGCCGAGTGTCCATCAGTCTGTCGGCTTGCTTTTGAGTGTAAGTTTTTTACCTAATTAGGAATAAATCTTTCACAGAAGCCTAGGGGCTATGTTTCCCCTGGGTTGCAGCTTGAACCCCTCCAGATACCAGCTTTAAAGGAAGAACTGATATTCCTAAACGAGCCAAGGCCCCAGCCCTGTGCATTGTAGATGACGTGGTGATGATTGATGAACGAGCTAACAGTGAAAAGGTGACTGGGAGCAGCTTTGGAAGCAACGTTATTCAGGGCAGCAGTGTGTAATTCTATGTCATGAGACTCCTTTCTCTTCTTGAAGTCTTCAGACTGATTTATGGTGCAGCTTTCTCTCTCTATGGCGAAGATGAGCAAAGATTCTACAGAGAACAGGCTCAAATGCCATACTCATCCCAGGCATTAGGCATTGTGCAGGCTAAGTGATCATTTAATTAGAGACTATATAAATATGCTCAAGTGGAAACATCACAGGCAGTCTCAGTCCTAGCATTTCAAAACTTAAAAAAAGCTTTATTTTCCGGCACTGAAAACGTTTTACTTTTTTTTTTTTCATGTGCCATTGGCTGTTGTTTTATCAGTGCATGTTGGATTAAAAAAAAAAAAGGCATCACAGATATCTATGGGTCATCAGCAGAGCAGTAACTGCTATGTTAACAGGAGGAGCTCCTGCCAACTCAGGTTGACAAGCCAGCTTATATCAGCAGAGTGGTTGTCATCCTTTACACGGGCCATTTCTAGCCCCGTTTCAAAGACAACTGATAACAGCAGAGTAACAGCCAGACCTTGGCAATTGTGTCTCACCTTAAAATCTTCCTGATTTTCCTGTTTAGGCTGAGCCTTGGCCCTCACTGTCTCGGCCTTGGGGGTACAGGGTGAATAATCTTTTCTCTTCTTCAGCTGTTGTGCATAGTCAGCATCCCAGCTGCTCATCTGAAACCCAGTGAGTCATTTGCAGCATCACCATCTATTCCCTTTGCTTCTGCAAATCTATTTATGCTGTACACTGCAGTACAGCATATGCATAAATCACTTATATATATGTGTATATGCACAGATACTACAAGAACCCAGGTGGCAGCAGCATGGAGCTCACATGGGTTAATTTTTCTTGCCAAGAATTCTCTTTATAAGCTGGTCTGCTGCTGCTGCCGGGTTCTATACTTGGCTGCACCTGCTCAGATACGCATACCCAGTGCTGTGATGACAACTGTCGTCAGTGATTTTGTACCTCACAGAGACTCTTTGATCAAGAGAACAGTGTATTTATCGTAGGCAGCCAATGCTTACAGTAAGCGTATTTTAAAATCAGATTCTTGTTTAATGAAGGGGAACACTGTGTTTGTCTTTTGATATTCTGAACCTGGATTCATCACTGCTTAGAGTACATGACAGGCTTTGAAAAACAAAGCTGCAATGGCTTTTCTTTCTGTGCTACTGATACTGGGATTGCAAATATTATGAAGTTATCCCTGGAGGAGTTAGAGCAGTGGTGGTAAAGGCAATACCTTTGAATCTTTACATTAAAATTCTGCATGCATGTAGCTATAGTCTATAGTTTTATTTGGAGGAGAGTATATGGTTCCACTAAGCCATGCTCACAGTGATATATCTGAAATGAAAGAATTTATCCAAACATTTTTTGAAGTCAGAAAAATTATAAAGAGAAAATAGGATCTCAGAGAACCCTGCCCATCAACTGGTAAACCTTTAACTGAAAGTGGCATATCCAGAAAGTAAGTAAACAAAAATCAAAAGTACAAGGAAAGGGGAGTGTTAAGAATAGAAACATTGACGGCTCTGTCCTCCAGTTTAGAAGAAAATACATCATAGTGACTAAAGCCTGACACCAAAGAGATTTAGAATTAGCAGCAGAAAAATAGCTGATAATGATGGTCTCTGGACTTCCAAAGTTCTGTTTCAGAAGTTTTTACAATACAATTATACAAATTAGAGCTGTTCTTCTTCAGTCAGAGGCTGTCGACATGAACGTAGACCCATCAAGGACTTCCTGGGACAGTGATGCTACTCTTTTCCTAATGCAGGTAATCTCATATACTATCCTTTCACTTAGAATTGTATTAATCTTCTCTTGAAATGATTTAGTATTTATTATTATTATTATTACCGTTACTTCCTTTGAAAAAAGTATCTGCTATCCATTTATACCACTTTACAATTCTTATTAAAAAATGCGTCTTTTAGGTTATGTCTCTTTCTCCAAAACACCATTTAGTGCCTGATTTTTGTGTGGTCATTTTCTCTCACAACCTTCCTTTTTGAAGACTAAGCACTCAAGGACAGGCTGTGTTCTCTTTATTATCTGAGTAGCCATGTTTCCATTTGAATTAATCTTTCCTGAGCAGTACACAGAGCAGACACTGTGTTTGAGATGAAAATTCAGAATTAAAAAACCATTAATATTCAGGTATCTTTGCTAGGAACACCTCCTTCTTGCATTCTTGCACTTTTTCACAGCTGTGCACATTTTGTCTCAGTTTCAGTAGCTGACAATTTTCTGACAGTCTTCTGTGACTGCCTTAAGTGCTTTTTTATTTCTGGTATTTCCAGCTCTCAGCATATCACAAAGCTTCTTGTTGTTACTCCCCAGCAGCATTACGTAGCATTCACACTGCCCCATTTAATTCCAATTTATTAATATGTTCCTTGAGGACAACCATATTTTCCTAGAGCCCAGTCACTCTCAGGGTCAGTGACCTACAAATGCTGTTACTGCCAGAAAGCAGAACCAGAACACTGGATATAATTCCAAAATAATCAGTTTGAATCTATTTTTGGAATCAGAACAGAACCGAAACCTCCTTCAGAAGGGCTTCCTGGATTTAACTGCAAGTGAGCTTCTCACTCTTAATGCTTCTACTGGAAGAATTAACCAGAAGCCTGGTTAGTTTAGGGACAGTTTGAACATTTTAGATACAAATAGTATAACCACCCTCCAACCCATCCTTTTGCTGCTGGGGGACTTCAACCAGCAAAAGCTCTGTTTTGTACCCTGGTACTGCCCTGTGCTGCTCTGCAGGCATCAGCATCTTGTGACTTTCTGTGCTTAGCCAAGATGAGCTCTATGTAATGTCCATCTGGTAGACACAGGCTGGCCATTGCTGTGAATTCTCTTCTTCTGCTAGCAGTGCTCTGCATAGAGCTTCTGGGCCCCATCAGCCTGAAGCTGCCTGGCAGTCCCACCTGGCTATTTCATCTTTCACCAGTGTGCAGGTTTCTCTGCCTCTTTGTACATGTACTCTTGAGAAACATGCACGTACATATGAGCTCAGTACCCAACGAACACAGGAGCGAGTTTGCAAGGGGAGGAACTTCCATCTCCTGCTCCAGCTCCCCAGCATCTAGCAGATGACATTCATTCCTACAGTTATGTGCAGCATCACATGTTCATTCCAGCTCCTCAGTTTTATTGACTGGTGTTAGCAGAGGAGACTGGGGTGCCTAAGCTTTGACAGCAAGGACACTTTGCTCGTTCTTTAAATACAGTACACATTTTTACCAATTCCTGTCTTTAATATTTAAAATTAACCTTACCACATCTTAGAAATTTCTTTTATAAGCATAAAGGTTCAATTATAATTCCAGCTTCGTTTTTAAACATTTATTTTTCATCTTCTACTTTGAAGATGGATTATACATAAAGAAAAATGATTTAATAGATTTTTTTTTTTCATCTGTGTCATTGTGGAAAATGCAGGGGCCTCTTTTTTATCCTCCTGAGAAATCTGACTCTAATCACATAATTAGGTGATCGTAAGAAAAAGAAAAGCTTAAAGATGAAAAGAGATATACCTGGTTTTACGTACCTCCTCCAAGTAGGTTCTCTTCTGGTCTGAAATTACTCAGGACACAGCAATGAAATATGGTAGAAATTATGTGAGTACTTGGGTTAGCCATTTGTATGTCAGTGCCCTTAAACACGTAAGTGTCTCTTCTTACCTACAGATACGGTATTAAATATTATATTATAAAGCCTGTAAAAGTCTTTTACATGGCCTTTTTGGTGCATTCCCTATGACAGGAAGGAGAAAGTAAGCCCTTGTTTTTCATGAAAAATGATCATGGGAACATGACATGCCCTGATATGTAAAAAGAAATACAACAACAACAACAAAATGGATGTTCTCTGGGTTATTTCTGTTCTAAAAGTAAAACTATGCAGAACTTGATAAACACTGACCAGGTATTTTTGCTCTGACCAGCTGTTTTAGAGCACTCAAGCAACCAATAGAACACCTAACTTTAAAAGAGCCATCTCTTAATTTAATAAGCATTTGCACTCATATAATTTTTGTTTTGTTTTCCCTCCTCACAGGGGTGAAGATCTGTATGCCTTGGTAGTTATTGCCATTTGACAATATTGACAAAAAAATCTCTAAACATGATATAAACAACACACTGAGGAAGAAATTATAGTAATTGGCACAAAGGATGGGTAGAAAGTGTTGTAGCTACCTGCTGCCAAACTCAATCCAAATAACATGTCTGTACAACACTATGAGCTGCAAGGGAGAGATGAAATAATTTGATCTGTTAGTTGACTTAATGGAATCCCCTTTCCTGGTTAAAGAAATGGAGGTACCCTTTCTGTTAGGCTCTTCTATCTAGCAGCAGTTATTAGAAAACTTGTAGGAGCTTACTGTGTTTGAGATCTCTGTCCATCTTTGGCCAGCTGTTTCCATCTGTGTAAGGGGGCTTCCAACTTAGATACAAGGTAGCTGCAGAAACCTTGTTTCCTCAGGATAGCCACTTAAAAAGGAAGGGTATCCACTGAAAATGAAGTAGTTTAAGTCAAATTTTTTTAAGAGTTCGACAAATATACACATGCGGGGATAGGCATGAGTTGAGCATACGCTGCATCCTTAAAGCTTTCTGTGGCTGATGGACCTGGGCAAGATGACCTCCTCCTGGGACAGACAATGACAGTAGTCCCGGTTTTAACGTGCTCTAATGGAAGATCTGAAAATTCATGCAGAGAACAAGTCAGTCTCCAGCACCTCCTCAGCAAGAACAGCTCTTCAGGGAACTATGTGGTGAATGATGTTCTTCCCAGTCCCAATAACTCAGTTGCCTATGTTTCCACTGAAAAACATAGTTTTCTTCTTTTCAACACTCTTATCCATCTTAAATTGTCCTGCTTTTCCATATAATATTTTATATTTCCCTTTACATGTGTTGTCTTCAGTAGCGGATAGAGAAGAGTCCTATAATCCATCACAAAGTGGAATGGATCACGGCATAGCTAATCTTCCAGCAGAGGACCCGCACTGCAATTTTAGCTCACAAACGCAGTATCAGCCGGGATCATCAGCGGGGCGTTGCAGTTTGGGCTCCGGACAGAAGAGGGGGCCCTTCGGATGGCCAGAAGGAAAAGCTTGGCCAGATGTGGGCCAGCTGCGGCCCCAGAGTACCTCCTGCCGCAGGAACCCGCTCTGCTGATCGCGGTATGGAGCGAGATGGAGGCTTGCTGGAGATAAGAATCCCAAGGACGGCGTGCTGGGAGCGAGATATGCTGTTAATATTTCTGCTCCACTCCGAAGGTGGCTGAGAGAGTACAGATTTAATGCTGGGTACTCGCTCCAGAGCCTCCATGCTGTTTAAATCTGCACTTTGGAAGATTGTGGCTTATTCAGTCAAGGTTGTATCTTGTAAACCACCTGAGGAACAAATTCCGTGCAAGGTTGCCTGCATGCAAATATGATTTTTGACACAAACTGCTGGATTCCCTGACGTTTCTACTTCTACCTCAGGTAAATTTGTATCGGCTGCACTGAACAAGCAAAAATGCTTTCACACTGTAAAACACTCCCATAACATTGATTCAAGATTGATCACTTGCACGAGGTAGTTCAGAGAGTAGTTATAGCTGTGCAAAACCTTTTATTCAGGGTTAGAATTTGACCTAGCATGATAAGCAGGCAATAAAATGGGAGTCGGCTGTGAATTTCAGGAGAAATAAGGCATCACCAGAGCTTAAAGATCTGCTTCATAACTTTTCTATCAAATAAGTCACATCTCCTGAGTGGATATTTCCACAATTTTTGACAAGGAAGAAAGAAAATACTGTCTTTGCCTAGTGAAATAAAGCTGTAATGATTGCTAGCCAACCACATCTACACACAGAATTAATGCAAGCACTCAGTGTGCAGAGATGTTTTTAGATCTTGGTTTACAGTCTGTGTTTTGTAAATTAACAAAATCCTCACAGCCCTCACGTGATCTTTATCAGATAATTTTGTGTGTGAAACACGTGCCATATGTTTGAAACTGACCCTAATGCTTCTGAAAGAATGAGTGGTTGGTGTTTTCAGGAAGCAGCTTGGAATCCAGTGCTAGCTGGTGAGTCATTAAATAAGGAGAATAGCATTTCCAGGACGTAATACAATATATCAGTTTAGCAGAACTGAAATTTAGCTTTCTCAAATGCCACTTCAGATAAACAGAACATAGTCTTTCTCCACTGGAACTGGACCAGGTGCAGAATAAGCTGCTATAATTATGCCTGCCATACCATGAAGAACATTGCAAGTATTTTAATCTTTCTTAATTCTTACATAACACTGTGAAAGCTTCATTGAAAAATACATTTCAACTGTAAAGCTGTTTGAAGTATGAAAACTGAAGTGTATCTGGAATAAATATTGCACATCTTCATTCTGAATTGTTGAAAACTGTAAGTATGAGATATCAGAATTTATACTGTTGTGCTATTTTATTGTTACTGAATGTGGTAGAAACACATCAGGATAGGGTCTAGAGGCCAAGTTTGCCTAAATATATGAGGTCAACTCTGAGAAGACTGTTATGGGCTCTGGAAGAACAATTACAGAAGCTGTGAAAGTATTCTATCCTTGGAAAAGAAGTACTAGCTTGTATAAGAGTAATAGGAAAAAGCAAACACTGTCTTGTGGCTATAAATTCAGCTTCATAAGGATCAATTTCCTTTGCCTATCCATGTACAGTTAACAATGACAGACTTAGAGAAGCGCAAAGTAATATTTTCTTCTACGTGTGACATAGAAAACAAAGCAGAACAAGAAAATGTGACGCTTGACTGCTTGTTTTCCTCATTTTTATTTTCTTCAAATACTCTAAATACTCACGAGTACTGTCTTCTACTATGGAAACTGATGAAGAAATCAGATACATATTTGCTGCAGTTTTAGAAAAACAATATAAATCTACTTGTTTAGTTTGTCTTGTTCAACAGAAATTACATGGCGTCCTGACAGCAAAATAGACTAATAATCATAACAAATCTAATTCATCTCTGTTCTACTTTGAACTAGAATGAACTTCTCTGCAAGGCAAGGGAACAACTCACAAATCTATTATTCTGGAAGAATTATAGGCAAAATCAATACACGTTGCTCATGACACACATCAGTGGGTTGTCATAACAGTGATTATAACTTCTCCATCAGTAGCCAGAGTGAATGCTCAGGCTACTCTGAAAGTTTCTATCACTTGACAAAACAAAAGTGAGTTTTCCAGGACTAACTCACCCTATCTTTTTATTTAATAAATGTAGAAAAAGCTTGCAATCAACATTATAGACCTTGCTGCTCACTTGCCATTTACTAATGCGGCGGTATCAAGCTAATAGATTTTTCGGTAAATGGCCAGAAGTAAAAGTAGCCTCTATTGGGTCTGTCTACTTTGGTCATGACTATCTATTTATTGTTTTCAGCAAAGAAAGAAGCTCAGAAAAAATCCAGTAATATATGACAATTCATATCTTTACAATTTCAATATTTTTCCTGGGGAAAAGAGGAGACATTGTACATACACAACAATCAGCACAGTATCCGCTAGCTAATGAAGGACTGAACGCTACAATAAAGCTTTGAAAGAAAGGTTAGAGGTGGCTAAACTGAAAGGCAAATCTAGGAAAACTTTCACTTCAAATTTCCTTAAAAAAAAAAAAAAAGAGAGACATGATGCAGCAAAGCTGAGGGAGATTTTAAAAGCAGAAGGAAAATGTTGCTCTGTTGTAAGCACTTAGGATAGAAGTACCCTAGTCTAATAGGATTTGAGAAAACCATCCAATGGAAACAGCAAAAATGAGAAATGTTACCAGGTTAGTTTTGCACTACCAAGGATCTGCAATGTGCAAGGAATCTGTGAGAAAACAAAAACCCATTATCTGTGAGAATCATAGTTTACATTACCTCTCAGTACTGTCTGAAGCAGAAAAGAGCCCTATGTTTCCAGTGGATGATAAATAAGAAGATTTTTTGGGTCTGTATCTTACCTGCAGCAACTTGGACACATTTTAGCATGTCCACTTGTAACTGTATGCTTTGTGTAACTCCTTCTGGTGTAGGATGCACAAAAGGAGTAAGAGGATGAGCATCCCTGCAAGCCTACAGAATCACCTGCATGAGCTAGAAACAGAACGGTGACATCCTCTATTCTGTGATCCTAAATCATAGAATCATAGAATCATAGAATCACTCAGGTTGGAAAAAACCTTAAAGATCATTGAGTCCAACCACAACCTAACCATACTACCCTAACAACCCTCCACTAAATCATGTCCCTGAGCAGCACATCCAAATGGATTTTAAACACATCCAGGGATGGTGACTCAACCACTTCCCTGGGGAGCCTATTCCAGTGCTTAACAACCCTTTCTGTAAAGCAGTTTTTCCTAATATCCAACCTAAACTTACCCTGGCACAACTTGAGGCCATTTCATTTTTAAAGAATTCATTTTTAAAGAATTTGTTAGGGGGAATTACTTAGTTCTATGTCAGCTCATCAATTTGTTTCTTAGTTACTTGGCTACTTATTTCCTAACTGTATAAGTAGTGAATTCTAAGATGTCAATTACTTCTTTACTGCTGTTCTTCTACACAGTGGGGACTGCACTTGCCTTTCTGGTCAGGGGAATACATGGTACTGCAGTGCTGACTCTGCACATGAAGGATGTAGACCACTTAGATAAAGCAGAAAAACAGTGTCCCTTGCTGTGTGTGCCCAAGGAGTTTGCTTCAGTACTGGTACTGCCAGAGGCATGAGTGAGAACATAATGCTGTCTGCTCCTTCCTACTTAGTAAATAAACTTCTTACATTTCTCCTTCTTTCTACTTGGGTAGACAACATATAGTCACATCTACAATCTAATAGATCAGCAGCACTCAGATGACGCTTTCGATCTGGCTTCCTGCTGTATGTGTCGTTCTTTGGCTTCAGTAGCTTTCAAGCCAAAGGTTAAACAAATTTGGCAGGGGGTAAATGATAGGTGTCCAATCCTTTGGCTTGTGTTGCACTGAATGAAGAGGAATTGTCCCAGGCCAAATATACATAGGTTGCTCTGAAAGTAATGCCTCCTATTTATTTCCATGGAAACTACAAAGGATAGAAAATGCCCAGTAATACTTTTTGATAGAGCAAATTCTCAGCTAGAAGACACTATATTTCAGCATACTCACCATCATTAGCTATGCATTTTCGTCAGTGATGAACAAGAGCCTGCATTCCATGCTCATAAAAATCTGCACCAGCAGAAGTGACCCACTGTTGCCACTGTTGAAGCATACCGATCATCACCTCTCTGTGCTGACATCCAGTGTTTGGTCTCTATAAACATTCAGCAAGGGTTAATACAAGCTGCAGTCCCAGTGTGTCCACAGCTGTGGAGCAGCTCTGATGGCAGAGACCAGGAAGAGCAGAGTATGGTGGTCTCCAGATACATCAGTAGGGATGTAGCCTTCAAGCTGACATGCCAAATCAGCAGGGCAAGGGTGGGATCAGCAAAGCATACCACCAAGCACCTGCATATCTGCGAGGTGTCTTGGGCAAGGATTGATAGCAAGGGCCTGGACCTGGGGGAAGAGGCCTCAGATAGCACAGTTTGCGGCTTTTGTCACACTTTGCTCTTCAAAGTGGCCTGATCCCACATTACACAACTCCACCATATCAAAATGACCTTTAGGAGCAGTAGCCAGAACAAAGGGAAGGAGGCTGGAGCCTTTCTGTGCTCACAGGGCCCGATACCATGCAGTGAAGTACTTGTAGGATGTACAGCACTTCTGTGTTTTTGTTTTATACATTTGGACAAGGGCTCTTAAATCTGTTGCTTCTGAGAAAAAAAAAAAATTGCAATGAATTAGGCTAATTCTCTTTTATTCAAAACCCGGTGATCCAGCTGTGGCTTCTCATATGCAGATTGATTTGGCTCTTATCCTAGTAAGACTTTTACTGCATTTAACAATAACCTTCCATACCTAGCTTTGTCTGCAGCTCCTCATGTGGTGACCAGTTGTTTATAAGACAAAGACCATCTGGTTATCAGAAAAACTAGTGAGATTACAGGAAGAAAAACAGCCACCAAAGCCACAGAATTATAAGGTGGATGGATTGCTTGTGACCACCCTCATTCACAGACAGCAGGCTTTTGTGGGGCACCTCCAAGCAGTCGTCTGCAGTCAGAGTGCTGGCTGAGTGATACACGGTGCAGGCCCTTAGGAAACTGAGTGCCCTTGTGTGGAGAAGTTCTGAGTCATATATTCACAGAAGTGTTCATAATTGAACATTAGTGGGAAGAAAGGTCATTTTGTGGAAAATTGAGTTTTAACACATGTAGGATTCAGGCAGTTTAATTACGCAGAGAAGCGTTTTGCTGCCTAAATATTTCTTTCCTGAGCTTTGTGCTTTGATCCTGCAGCACTCTGTGGAAAATCCTGGCAACAGGGGAGAGAGTTCATTGCATCGAGTCTTCAATAAGGGACTGCTGCTGCTCAAGAGAGCACTAGAGAACACGCAGGGAGGCCTCACAGGATTCAAATTGCCCTGGAAAAGAATCTGATATTTGAAAGATATTACCAAATTACCGTCTTCTCTCACCTCTGCTGTCCTAGAATAATTGAAATATCTACATGTATAGCTATAGATATACCTGCAGCTACACTTGAGCTTGGTAGCTGTGAAGCATAGCACTTGTTTTTTCTTCTTCTTACTCTGAATAAGTACAAGCTGATGGAAAATATTAAAAACAGTTGTATTAAAGTCAATATGACTCTTCAGCTTTGCTGCTATTGTGACTTAAATTGTTTGTCAGTAAAACCGAGCAGTTACATCGAATGTGAAGTGAGGTTTATGAGAACGCATGTCTGTGCCTTGTGTTACACTCACAGGTTCTTATTCTCCTCTTTTTCCCCTGGTGGAGAAACAAAAACATGGTTAGCATAATGGCAGAGGGACTTTTCAGAGAAAAGCAATGTTCCTTTTTTTAAATAGCTCTACATCAGAATTTCTTTCAAATTGTGGAGGAATTCTTCACTTATTTAGTGTCACACACAGCTAATATTGTTTCATAAAAGGCTAATAAAACCCCATGTGGTTAAATAATTGGTTTTCAGGATTGCTTTTGTGATGGGTGTTTGTCTTTGTTCCATCACAAACTGTCATACTGTGCCTGTTACTCTGCTGTGTTACTGTGAGGAGGAGCTCAGTACAGTTGAACCAGATGCAGTTGCACAGAATATATCATTTCCTAAGAGTAATTAATTCGGCCTCTACAGTGTTTATCTCGCTTTAGTCTGATATTTTCCAGCTTCAGTTTCCATTAGTGTGCTGTCTTCTTCTGCCAGGTGACAGGCAGGGGAGGACAACACCATTTTTTCTGTGGGTTTGGAGGGGAGCTGGTGTAGGCTGCATTCTGGTTCATTCCTGGGCAAGTGCCTGACCATGAGTACTGAATGCGCATTGCTTTCCTCCCTGTTCCTCTTTTGGATCAAAGCAACATGTTTCCTGGAAGACAAAACTGTCTGCACCTGGAAGATGTACCTCAGTTACTGTCCCAGACATGGGTATAAATGAGGCTGCATTAAATTTGGCTCCCCTCACTCTCCTCTGTCCCCCATTGCTATCCCAATATCACCTCATCTCCTGTGTGCACTCATGTGGGCAGTGCTCACCCGCAGCATCATGTTACAGAAACACTGTCCTCATGGGTTTTTGGCACTTGGAATGGAAAATTCAGGGGGAGAAAAAGGTGATGTTTTAGGCTTGCAAGGGCAACAGAGGAGGCTGGAAACAAGTGCTGTGTGTCTGGGCACAGTCACACTTTGCAGCCCAGCCTGGGGGCTGCCGGGGGAGCATGCATTTGTGGAGCAGACACTGCCTTTGAATCAAATTCCTCTCTGTGACAACCAGGCACTTCCACTGATGGGAATATTTCTTTTACAGATGCATTTAGAGATTGACACAGCCACAATATAAACAGTGGAGGAGAGGGATTTTCACAGCTATGCTGCTGCTGTGAGCTGCAAAGTGCACATGTGGGACTCACAGCAAGGAGGGCTGCACAGCCAAGGATGGATTCTGCCCCATCCTTCTCTGTGCCTGTCTTCATTTGATATTGTTCAGATTAGCAAAAATGAAGTACTGACTGCTATCTTTCATTTAGTTGTGGTTAACAGACAAAACAAGAATAAAAAACAATAACAAAGTGTTTTCTATCTATCATTCCATGTTCCTCTTAGTAAAAAGTGTCCTTGAGTGAAGAAAAATGTGACAGGGACATGTCCTGAATGACAAACCTTGAGCACTGGAGGCAGTACAGATAGTTCTATGTTTCTAATTAGTGACATTTTTCTTTTTACAGCTTCTGAAAAGTATATCTTTAATACACTGATTTTCACAGCTGTGTTTAAATCTGTGAACATCTCCACTATTGAAAAATGAAATTTCTGCCTATCATCTGTAAGGCCGTGTGCTAGAAAAGCACGCTGTATCAGGTAGAGATGAATGCCACACTACTTTGATAAGACAACAGAGCCCTGGCTTTTTCCAGCTCTGCTTGCACATTATCCTGAAATGAACTTTCTTGCTCAGTGGCTTTGTTTGTATCATCATTTTCAGTCACTAACCCATAAAAAACATACCCTCAAATTCCCTGATCACTTTTGAGCACTTAGTGAATTGGAACAAGATTCATGACTGTTTCTGAGCTGAGAGTTTTCTGCTTTTATTACAAGTATTGGCTTGCTTCTTGTATTTACGATGAAGACTTTAGTCAGTTACAATGATTTTCAATACATGTTCATGACACATCCTTCGTGATTGTTCTGCCTTTCTCTGTTATCTGCAGCAGTCTCAGCCCTGGAAGATCATACCCATGTTAAGGTTTGATCAACACGGACTTACACCAGCACGAGAGGAATGTGAGATAGGGTTACGATTTCTTTTCCAGGACGGTCACATTGCACAGCTCCCCATGTGCACCATTTATAAAAGGACCAAGGGCTGCAGCTTGTCCTGCAGCCCTAACAGAGATCAAGCTGTTACAAGGTAAGCGTCTTTTTATTGATGTGCTAGGGGTGACATAAGGTAATGTCACTCTTCTAACTTCCATGGAATAAAATGGTGCAATTTTGGTTTGTAAACAAGTTCTCCTAAGCTGAAAGCTTAAAACCTGATCCCTTGGATCACTGTACTTCTCCCCTGCTTTCCTTCACCCCTATTTCAGGCCACGTATACCAAGTATGCAGAGAACAGCATGCTGCATATCGGGTATCTCTGACAGCTGGCAGCACCCTTGGAGTACATGCATAGCACCAATAGTGCAAGAGTGAACTTTGAGAGGTTTCACGAGGTTTGCTTATATGTTATGTTTTCTCCAGGTGCTGTTTCCATATGTTTCAAAGTTTGAAAAAACAACTCTTGTTTTTAAATTGACGATGAATGCTGAAAAGCAGACACTGTACTAACCATGTATCAGTGCTTTTTTTTCCATCTATTTGAAGTCCTGAAGGGCACTTTGGGAGCTACTACTTTTTTTTTCTGCCAACAGTTCAATACTACAGTTTCTATTTAAATTTGATGTACGATTTGTTATGCTTTCTATATACACATTTCTGGTGTGGAGTGGATTAGAGCAATATTTGTGAGAAGAGATAACTGGAGCCAAAGTGAGTAAACCTGACACGATAAAGTCTGCAAACTGTACAGCAAAAATGCTTCCCACTCCTATTGAAAAACACTGCCCAGATCTCCTCCCATTCTACTGCTGTAATGTATTTCTTCACGCTGTAAGCTATTTTTCAGTATTTTCAATTATTGTTCTGTGTACCTTTCGAAAGCAGCATCATTTCAGCTGTTTGTGTGATGATTTCTCTGATGATAGATGGAAATCCCAGCTGAGTTTCTGTCTCCAGTATGCTAATTAGCAGACAAATAGAGAAAAATCAAGTGGTTGCATCTTGCAGGATGCTGCCTGCTCTAACTAACTGGGCTCCCTCTAAATGTGTTTGCAGCTTACAAAACAAACTGTAGGTCGGTCTAGAGGGATTTGTTGCGATACGTAAATAAAATGGATTCTTTTTTCCTACCTAAAAGCAGTGATGTAATTTTGATGGTCATTTGCCTTAATTGTAGCTGTCTGAAGTTCAGACTATTGAAAATAAAATTTAAATCAGATTGCACAGAAGGTTTGGGATAGAATTCAGATAATTTAGTTTCATTATTTAATCAGAGCATGACAGGCGCATGCATTTATTGATGGAATACTGCTGACTGGAAGAGTCAATGCATACAAAAGACCACTGGAAGTAGCAGCTGCCTCTGTCAATAGATTAGAAATCAAGAGAGAATTTTGAGTATGCTTCTATTAATTGAATATGGAATCATTTTACTTAGAAGGATTTTAATTACACTTAGTCTCAATGTCCTCATTACACATTTACACGGACTGAACGTCTGTGATCCAGGAATAAAATATGGTTTGAGAAAAGAGAAAACGGGAGAGCAGCAGAAAAGAAAATTAGAAGGAGTGAAAAGTAATCTCGTGTGAAGATATTTTGTCTGTGTAATTTGCACAGAACAATTGTGAACGTGAAATAAAGCAACCAGATTTTCACTGCAGACTTTTCATTCTTAAAGATAATAATACGTCAGAAGTTGATTCAGGTTTGTTAGCGGGTCTACAAAATTGTTTGCATTCTTCAGACCACCGAGCCGAGGCTGCCTTGTGAGCATACCCCGCTGGTTTTCTGTTGGGTATACCTCCAAAGGCAATGCAGTGAGAGCAGGAGCACACAGCTCTTGTGGTTCTATGTTAATTTTGGATTATGTCTTGTTCATTGCAGAAATATCACCTTTTGCTATCAAACTGCTAATAGAAAAAGAAGCGGATTATTTTGTTTTTATTTCTGTACAAATTAATATGCTCTGTACCAATATATACGCCAAGATTATTTAGACTCCTGTGAAGTGTGCCGCATCCAGAAGACCCACTGAGGTTGCCCATCCAAAGGCAGTTCTGTTGCTCATAGTTTGTCTTCTGCTCTGGGCAAGAAAATGTTTGGCTCTGCACAGATTACACAGCCAGTTATCAGGCTGTCATGTCTTCATTTCGGGCACTTGATCTCACTGCTCATTCTTTGAAGGCTGGAGCTCTTCTGTGGATCATGGAGTTGTTTTTATTAATTTGTTTCAGAAGGAAGTTAAATGTCAATTCCAAATCACACGCTGGGTGAAACAGATTTCTGTTTTATTCCATGGCTTTGATTGAACTCGGGAGAAGAGTGTTTTAGGAAATTGCAGTGAGTGGAAACAAAGAAGCAAAGAGCACAAAGGGAATGGGAGAGAGAAATGTGTGTGACTGATCTGAGGCAGAAGAGCCAGATTTGCAGCCAGGGAAGGGGGGCCAAAATCTTATTAAAAAGCACAGATTGTGACTGGGACAGCACAGTGAGAGACTTCTTCCAGACACAGAAATAAATCTTGCAGGCAGCTTCCAGCCATGCACCGTCTGGCCGGTGAGGCAGGCAGTAGTTCTGGGGAGCGGAGCAGGCCTCAGCTCAGAGCAGATAGGGAGGGCTTTGTTAACTCTAAGTAGGAGTGGAGTGCTCAAGTCCCTGCTGCAGCTGCAGGGGATGTGCCAGCTTCATTAGAAAAACCACAATCAGCAGAAGGAGAATGGGTGATGCCCGGGTCTCGGTCTGAACAGTGAGAATAGGTGCAGGCACCATGGGGAAATGTTTGCCTGTCTCCTGCTCTGTGGAAGGAAGCTGGCTTGTGCAGAAATGTGAAATCTGACAGCAGCACTTATGCATCACAGTCAATTATAAAAAGTGAAAGGTTGTAGGCACAGCCAAGTCGGGCTCTGGTAGTCATCGGTAGGCAAAGAAAGGCTCATGTCTGTGCATATGAGAGGTTGGCATTATGCAGAACTGAGCATAAGCTATTGGTGTCAAGGAGTGCTTTGCAAAAACTTCCCTGTGTTTTCATCTACAAATACTTGTTTACAAGCAGTAAACAAGCTGTAACTTCATAATAAACTGCACTGGTGGCAAACAGACTGCCTTCAGCCTCTGGGAGAAATTAGAATCACAGAATGGTTTGGGCTGGAAGGGACCTTTCAGATCATCTTGTTCCATCCCCTGCTATAGGCAGGGACACCTCCCACTAGATCAGGTTGCTCAAAGCCCCATTCTGCCTGGCCTCCAGGGTGGGAGCATCCACAGTCTCACTGGGCAATCTGTTCCAAGTTCAGTGCAACACAGTCTTCAGAGCTTGTTTACATTGAACTGATTTCAAACAAACAAATAAACCTGATTAGTTTCAGATGAGACATGAAATTTGATTAACCAAATTATTTGTGAGGTTAAGATCTTAGAGGAAGTCCCGAAGATATTATCACAGAGTGACAATAGCAGCATTTCCCAGCTCTGACAACCAAAGGGACAAGTATCAAGTTTATCGGGATTTGACTCTGAAAGAACCAGGACAGAAATTCTAAGTTGTTCTAACATACAGGTAAATGAATCCATGAAGCAGAGACAAGCAGAAGAGTCCAAGCTGGCGGCGGGAGAATTGCTGGCCTCCTAGAACAGAACAGGTATGGATGCGTGGGGACAAGCTGAGAAAGTAATTCAGCTCCATGTGTTGCACAGCAGCCGATTGCTGCTGCCATTTGGCAGTTTATGCAGCCAACTGAAGGAAGGCTTTGAGCCCACTCACCAGCTGGTTTTTAAAAGGAAGAGGGCGAGGGAATCCCTTCTGATGTTTAATACTAATATTCACTGCTAAGGATGAATTACAGTTCCTTCTTGCCACGTCACTTCAAAAAGTGCCTATCAGCAGCTAAAAGGTACAGCAAGTTCACTCTCTGTCTACCTGACGTTAGAAAAGCTGTGGGTAAGTGAGGTTGGATTAGATCTTATGCATCTCACGCATCAGGATTTGTCCTGGGTGATACTAGGGCCTTCTTCTGTACCACCTCCAGCTCTGTGGGTCTGGGTGTGGTCTGAGACAACATGCTTTAGCATGTTGTGAGCAGGGACCAAGAGCAATCTCCCAGCATGAGGGCAGATCTATGCAAAGCCGGGCAGCCACTGCTCAGGTCTCCTTCAGCCCTCCCTCTCAAGGCCACCAGCTGCACTATCACTAAGCTGGCCCTGAGCCTTGGCGGCCGAGCCCCCGAGCTCCTGGGTGCTATGCAGGGCTCGTTTTATCTGCTCGACAGGGATCTGTCCTATCTGCCACAGACAGCTGGCCCCAGCCTCCGTTCCCTCCCACTTGTGGTCTTTAGAACTGCCTCCCTCTCATTTATGCTCTCACTGATTTAGGTTCAAGGTAAGTAATGCATTCTTTGCTCCAAGGCCAGCTTTCCTCAGTCCTTTCCACCTCTGCAAGTAGGTGGTTCTTTCAAGCTCCAATACTATCTGAACAACAGTGCTTTAAGCTGAGTCTATAAAACACATTTATGACTTAGATCGCTGCTAAATCTTTCAGGAATTTCTGTCTACAAATTAAGCACGTTCTGTTTTGCTGCAAGCTATAGTTTATTGGGCATGAATTTAAGTAGTTTGCAGAGTACAGGTGCTGTAACTGAGATGTGAAATATTGGTTGCCATGATTGTCAGTCTTACAGGTTTGTGGAATATCAAAATAAGAAACGAACTATTATAATATGTGAACTTAACCTCCGAGTCACATTTGGCATTTCTGTGTTAGAGAATAGAACATGTGAAACACAGGTTTCCAATACTTACAGTTCATTCAGCCCTGGGGTTAAATAAGCCAGTATGATCCTACCACTGGAAACTGGTACCAGAGATACTGGGCACCCACAGAATGCAAAGAGACAGGTAGACAGGGCAGAGCTCCAGGGCGGTTATGTTCTTGTAGCAAGCCGTTCCCTTGTGAAAATGACACTGTGCACATATCTACTATGGGAAATAATGTTTGAGAAAGTGGTGCTGTCATATTGAATAGCCAATGGTTCCATGGCTTTTTTTCTTTTTACATTAGAAGAATGGAGATTATGGAGAAATAACACCTCATTTAAATACCAGGCAGGAGAGAGATAAGAGTACTGAATCAAGTATTCTGCCTGAGAAAATCTCGGGCCGCGAGTATAGCATGGGGCAGCCCTAGCAGCAAGAGATAATGCTCCTGGGTACAGAGTGGGGGTTCATTGCCCCCTGATGGAGCTGGTGTGGATGCTTCAAGGCAGTGCCCGTAGGTTCAGGCAGCACTTCAGAGCAGTTTAGATACCATCAGCTAACACATTGAATAGTCTGAGAAATTCTGAATGACGTTAATATCTTCTGTTGGCAGTGCTGTGCTTGGGAAAGGAAGTTGTGAGTGACTGGCTCCCAAAGGGGGTTTACTATAAACTCTTGGGAACATATTTTATTCAGAATTTCGTATGGAGAACCAAAACTACAGAAGAGAGAATCCTCTGTCACTTTCTCTTTCTTAAAACCATTATAACTAAGCAGAGTCTGTAGAAAGAGAAGTCTAGGCAAGGTGAAATTTAGAGTCCCCATGCAATTTAAATGCTTTTGAAACTCCTACACATTTTAAGTGGTAGTTATTAATGGGAATCAGAAAGCCTGATAAAAGGAGCAGTTTTAACTGACCACTTTTGGGAATAGCCTGGTGACTCCTGTTTGGCAGGGAAGGAGGAGACGTTGGCTTAGTCAGAGTCATAGCGTGATCGAGGCTACAGGCTCTGGTGGATGTGAGCTCTGGCTCATAACTCTTCTGCCACCTTGGCCATGCATGGAACTTCACACAGAAGAGTGATGTCTCAGTCTGTTCACTGAGAATAGATGCCTATTTCCAACTTCTTTCAGAGGAATTTTAGAACAGGTGTTACTCTGGATAACCAGGCTACTGTATTTGCTATGTCTTGTGCAGATTTTAACCCATACTGTCTGTGAATGCAATTTGAAATACTGATTTACCTGGAATTTCATTGCTGTGCATTTTAAGGGATTAGATGTATGGGTGATAGATGACATAATTCTTTATGTGTACAAAATCAGGTATTTTGGACTTTAAAAGTACTAACAGATACAGATAGTATTTTCAACATCAATTGGCAATGAAGCTGGTGAAAGGTCTGGAGCACAAATCTTATGAAGAACTATGTGGATGTGGCACTGAGAGACATGGTTAGTGGGCATGGTGGGGATGTGTTGACAGTTGGACTAATTGATCTTAGTGGTCTTTTCTGACAGCTATGATTCTATGATTCTATGAAATAAAACCGCTATCTGTTAAATCAATAAATAGTGATCTGATTAATCTAATTAGTCCTGTGATAAGCATTCAGGTCCGTACAGGAAAAGGAAGGTTGAATCTATAATGAAGATATGTTTCAGTCAGAACAATAAATTAAATCTAAAACTTGAGTGCAACACAAAATCAAGTTTGGGCAGAGGTTTTAAATAGTTTTGGTCTTTCAGGTTATACCAGTGACAAAAAAAAATACTATTTAATTTAGGAGGTAAATAATAAGATTCTAATAATTCTTCAATTAAAAATGTTACACGTGAATACACAATGCATGTTTGTTTAACTGGCAGGATAAGTTAGCAAAATTCTTTCTGGCACATGGGGGTAAACAACCTTATTTGGTAAAGATCTTTCATTTAAATTATGGGATAACATTTGCAATTATTCTGATTGTTTTGGCCAGACACCTGTTTTTAAAGGGCTATTTGTCCTTCTTAAACTGAGACGTGAGGGCACTTGTGCTGTTAGGAAATATTCAATGAATTAATGCGGAGAGTGATTCCAGCAGACAGAGAGCAGAGGTACTGCAGATGAAATCATTCCTCTGCAGAAAAGCTAAGGAGTGTTATGTGGTAGGTAATGCATTGTACTGGGACTTGTACAGCGCGAGTGGCACTCATGACTCATTCCTACAATGTCTAAAGGTCTGGCATTGGATGTGGACATTGATGGATAGTTTCCCAGTGGGAAGACGGTCCTTTGCTTCATAGGCAAAAAGTTTCAAATGATTGAACACAAACTTTAGGTATTTATATTACTGAAATCAGATACATAAATATGCTTATGCAAACTCTAAAATCAATTTTTATATGGGTTTGACTTTAGTTATCTAAAGGGGAAGATAGAGTGCAAATTCTGCATTTGTTTCAAATACCCAGTGAGTCCTTGAGAATATAATGCAGTGTTATATTACACAGTGACCTCTGCCCAGTGAAAGCTGTTTCCTGTTGTCTTTCTGCCACTGTGATGACTCTTTATTTGCTGCCAAGACTGTGTTCAATCAAGGTATCTGAGTCTTGAAAATCATCCAGGTATTTTTCTCTTGGAAAAATAACAACAACAACAAAAAGCAAAACTGTAGGTGAGTCAATAATAAATTGGCTAACTTTCTCTTGAGATGTACCTTTTTAGTGTCTATTTATTGATTTCTTCTTCTAGTTACAACAAAATAAAATAAAAGGAAAACAGCAATCTGCCTAATTTGGTGATTTGCACCTAATCAGCAAAGAAAAAAAGGAAATAGTTTTTCCTCTCCATCTTAAATCAGATGGTACCAGAAGGATATTAAATTTAAGAATTACCCTTTCTACCCATCTTGAAGCTCTTCATATTCATTTGGCCACGTATTCATTTTATTACTGGTCAAAACAGGAAGAAATCAATCAGGTTAAAACCTTCTGTTGTATGGTCCCATTGCTCCAGCTTTGTTTTGCTGATTGTGCTTACTCCTGGTTGTTGTATTTCTGGCTCTTTATATTTTTCCCATTATGTTGTTGCCTAATTAAAAAAGGAAAAAAAAAACCAAACCAAAAACCAACACAAAGAAACAGAAGTGAAACTCAAACAGGTAGAGATGCCTTACATGTCATCCAGGCTACCAAGCGATTTCTTGGCTCACTGTCACCTGGAAGACTGTGGGTGAGCAGCTGGACTTGGGTGGTGCAGTGTGCTGCCCTGCAGAACAGCAAACAAGCCCAGAGATAAGGTTTTTCTCTTCCTGAAGCCGATGAGTCATTGACAGGGCAATGCTTGGCTGTGTGTACAACAAGAAGGTGCATTTTCCCCAGCCTTCTGGGTGGAAGGTGCTTGCAGGCTAAGCGACCAGCTGGGATGGGCTGGTTGCCTGGAGAAAGGCATGTGGAAATTGGGAGTCCTTGCTGATCTTTCCCTCCTGTGAGTCCTCCCAGGTGAAATCTCCCTGCTTCTCCAGCAGCAGGGATGTTGTAGGGAACTACCTGCAGAAATTGTGAGAAGGAGGATGGGGAGAACCCAAGACTGCTGAGCTGCAGATTTTTGTAGTCCCCTCTCATCATTGTGCTGAATATTGCTTTGCTAGTATATTCTTTTCTTTCTTTTCTTCTTATTTTTTTTTTCCTAGCCTGATGGATTTTAAGCAAGCAACTTTTCCACTGAGAAGATTCTTTTCCAGTCTACTTACATGAAGCCTCCTTCTGAGCTCATGTAGGTTCACTTCACAGAAAGGTCATCAGTGTGCTGTAAGTACTATCAAATGCATCCTAGAAGAGTGTCAGCATCCTATTTCTCCATCCTGTGTAGTTTTTAAACTTCTTTTCTCCTCTCTATGGCACAAAATGCTTTTGTGACCTTCTCTCTCATAGCTAGAAATCTCAGAATTTATTTTCTTTTTCTTCTGATTGATGCGGCTTTCAGCCTGGTGTAGGACTTCTGACTGAAGTGGAGACACTCCAGGTTTATTCCAGCATAACTAACATCAAGGTCAGACCATACTGCTCACTTGCTATACAATTGTTGTACTTCTGTCCTATTTTTGTTTTCTTCTCTTTTGTTTTTATTAGTTGTAAACAACAGTAGGTTGAAGTTATTTGAGACAAAAACGATTTCCTCATTAGTATTTGTACAGTCTCTAAAATAACTGTACCATCTTAGAGTCTCTGTGTAATGCACAGTGCTATGTAATACAAACTAAAATATATAGCTGGTGGTAAATATGACTTGGTACCACAGGGAGGAAAAGTTTTCACTTAATTTCTGATCAAGCTTTTGGGAAGTCCTGCTTTAATCTTCCTTCCTCTAACCTAGTAAGTATATGTAATCAGGTTTAGAACAGGGTCAGTTTTCTTTCTTGTACTTCCATTCCTTCTTATTTTAATACCTTCCTGAGCTTTGTGAGAAGAGTGGCAGCTGCCCCTTGGACAGGACAGCAGTTATTCTCAGGATTTTTACATCCTTTTCTGTCTTGTAGCTGTGTCCTCTGTGCATCACTTTTTAAGGAGTGCTGCATGTTTCCCCAGGAGCCTCTGGTGTCCCAACCAGAACTTGCATGCAGGCAGCTGGCCCAACTACAGATCTACCCACCACGCCTGCCTCATCTCATCCCACTGAGCATTTCTGAAGAGCCTCTCAGGGTCATCCATTCTCTACCTCTGCTCAGCGTATATTCATAAGCCCAGAAAACATTCTTCATCTATTGTTTACCTCTTCTCTTAGTGCATATCATGACAAATCTTGGCAGAATCTAGCTCATATTACCTGAAGTCATACATTGCAAACAGTTGGAAGATGCAGAAATGGAAATCAGATTTGTTTTTTTGGAGGGAGAAAGATTCCCCTGATTCAGCAACCAACCTCTTTTTCAGCCATGTGAAGCTGTTGGGGTGGAGAATCCATAAGACGATACAGTGTTTTCCCACCAGTAAGGGATATTATACACATTTGGTACATGGCCCTGGCAGCTTATGACATGTTTGTACCCCTCAGGATACAGAGTCTGCTGAGGGCTGAGGGCAGCTGAGAAGAGATCAGAGGAAATACAGGTCGTTAGAGATATTCTCTTGATACAGGCTTTTTCTCATGGATTGTATCAATGCTATATCAGTTTTTCACTGGAATCGGAACATTAACCTGATTATATTTTTTCACAGATTTTATATTTTTATGGACAAGGTACCCTGTCACACCTGGAATGTCAAACAAGCCTTGTCCTTCAATCTGAGAAGTATTAAATTATTTCTTCTTTTGTCTGTGTCTGTGGCTCACAGTAAGTGTAAAAGTCTGTGCACAGATCCATTTAGTCATATACTCTGCTTCCTCTCTTTTAGGGTCTCCCTAAATTCTTGGGATTCTGCAAGTGAGCAGACACAATGCACACTATATACCCGTGCTTGGTGCAGAAGAAGAGATGCATGTGTGTATGTCCATTCTAAAGATACTGTGAATTGGAAAGTATTTGATCTCAAATGTCTATGGCAATATGCATAATGAAAGCACATCTGGAAGAATTCCAGCTTCCTTTTCTTCTCATACACACAGATTTCACTTGTCAAGGTCTGTACCAGACACATATTCTGCACTGTCAAATTTCAGCTTTCACTTTGCTAGCAGAATCCCAGACACAGCACAATGGAACAAGCAGAACTTCAGAAGCTCTGATCAACGACAAAACCACCATCTTCCTAGTTATGCAGATATTTCTCAGGCATTGAGAATAATTATAGATGAAATTACTGCAAGTATTAACCAAGACCATTTAACCCCAGAATGCACTTCATCTCAGGCTGCTCTAAGAACCAGTGATATTTCCTCCCTTGTAGTTTCAGATTACCATATTCCTTAAAACAGAGATACAAAAAGAAAATGTATCCAGAGTATCATCCAAGCAAGTAAAAATGGGTTTTAATTGAAAGGGCACTTTGAAATCTCTAAACTGAAAGTACTGAAATTATTTATTGGTGTCTTGGAGGGGAGGGAAGGAGGAAATGTTTCCAAGAAGAGCAGATTGTTCTTCCAATAATAAAGTATTGTCAAAACTGCTGTTTAACATTTAGAATTTACAAGCTGGCAGCAGCATGCTACATGCCATATAGACAGTAATGAAAATAATCTGTCACGCTTTTTAATGGAGTGCAACCACTTTGTGCTATATAATGGCAGTAGCTGGCCCCTGATGAAGTAACTGGCATGGGGAGGATTGCTTAGTTTCAAATGTATGTGTGCCATAGAGACAATCTAGAAACATTACTGCTTCTCTCTTGTCTTAGTTTCAGCTGGGACAGAACTGATTTCTTCAGAGTGTTTGGCATCATGCTATGTTTTGGTTCTAGAAGAAAAACAATGCTGATAACACACTGATGTTTATAGTTGCTGCTAAGCAGTGTTGTACAGAGCCAAGGCCACTCACGGTGAAGGCCTCAAGGAGCTGAGAGGGAACAGAATTTAGGACAGCTGACTTAAACTGGCCAAAGGGATATTTCATACTGTATGACATCATGCAGAAGGAGTTTTGAAGGGAGTGGGAGTTCCGCTGCACAGGGGCTAGCTGGGAATCAGTTGGCAAGTGGTGAGCAATTGCTTGTGCACCACATGTTATATACATTTATATATATATATAGTCATAACTATCCTTTTCCTTTTCCCTGTCTTAGTAAATAGTTTTATCTCAACCCATGAGTTCTACTTTGTTTTTCCCCCCATCCCACTGGAAAGGAGAGGAGTGAGCAAACAACTGTGTGGTGCTTAGCCGCCTGTTGAGTTAAACCACACCTCTCCTTGCTGCTGTTATCAAAAGGAAGGAAGATGGATGAAGGAAAGGAGTTCTCTAACCAGATTTATTTGGAGATCTTTCCAGTTTTGTGAGCTACAGGAGGTTTTCCCTAATGTAAAAGTAATAATCCCAAAGAATGATAAGCAGAGGTTATCATGATATAAAGGATGGGCAGATTTTATCTTAGAATTTCCATTCTAATTGTCATTATGGAAAATAACGGAGTTCATCTCTGGTTACTGTTACAGACATATTTCTAAGAAGCTGAGGTTAACATCTGTCCATAATGAAGACAGTTTGGATAAGATCTCTTCAGAAATGATTAGGGGAAAATACAGAATTTGTTTTCACTGAGAGGTAAAATCTTGAACTCAAACGCGTTATATATGATGTAACCGTAATCATTTGTAATCATTGATGTTCTTTTTGATTTTTCTGGTTTGTTTTGGATTGCTTGCTGATCCTAAATCATAACTGTGCTCCAAAAGGAAGAGGAGATTCAGAACTTTATCCTTTTCAGATATTTTTGCAATGACTTTCAGACTAAGAGTACTTGGGACTGGTGCTTACTGCATCTCATAAATACAGTCTCACTTTGAAGTCCAGACTGTAAGCCCAAGTGAAACGCTCTTTTTTTCCTTGAATATAAAAGGTTATCCTATATCTAGGAATACAGCTACTTGCTTCCCTTTGAAGCAAACACCACAGTAATTATTTATTCCAAAGAAGCAGCAAACAGCTAGGCCAGCGAAGACTTCTGACATCTCAAACAAAATCCAATGGAGAATTAACTCTCTGAACCTAGGGTTAAGTGTACAACCATAAGTGTGCATTCCTATGAGGTGAAAAGAAAAGCTTGACTTTTGGTTTTAGAGACTTGGGACATTGGAAGGGAATGATGATCAAAATTTTATTCAAGGCCCTAAGTAGAAGTGACCAAAAGAACAGTTATCTCCTAAAATATCTTTTGCATTTATAAGGAACAAGCATTGATAGATATATGAGGAAAGGAAGGAAAGCAATTTACTCAGAGAAAAGAGCTTAGTTCTTTCAGCTACGTTGGCTGGTCAGCATAATGACGAAACTCTTTATTGTTAGCTTAAATGCAAAACACTACAGAACACCAAATTAAATTGAATGGGATTTTCAGACATATCTTTCAGAATTTCCATAGAGTGAAAATGTCGTTCGTTACTCTACAATGACCTGTACGTAGTTTCTCTAGTAAGAACTGTCTCTCAGCAGGTTCATACTCTGAAGGGAGTCAGAGCTAAGTTGCCTAAGACACTGTGGTTATCTATATTTGGGATTGGATTAGTTATACATAAAATAGGCAGGTATACATAACGGGTAAATGATGCTGTGGTACCTGGATCTCTAGAAGTCAGAAAGCAAGGCACTAATCTAAGATCTGCTAAGACTGGGGTGAAAGAGAAGTTACATATAAAGGACAGAGAAATTTCATGGTGAATAGTATCAGGAAGTGAGATAGGAAATGGAGATTTTGTCCTTGCCCAGAAATATGAGAACACCACCATTTTCTGGCAGCAAAAAGAGCCAGAGTATACAGCAGAAACTGGATGGGCTTCAAGAGTTTAAACTAATAGGAGAAGATTGCAGGGTATGCAGCATGTACAGAAATCTTTCTGAGGAATAGCAGACATAGAGAAATTCTAAGGGTTATTGGTGGGAGTCAAAGATGCAGGTAGACACTTGTGGTAATTCTGATAGTGGGTGGGGGCAGGGATGGTTGGAAAATACAGAAGAAAAGTTGTCATATGCTGTAACAGTAGTAGAGAAGATCCTAGATGTCAAAAGAATAAAGAAAAACAAAAATACTGGAAAATTAAAGGTGGAAGTTATGGAGACTGGAGGGAGGGAGAGCATGGGTGCTGGGAAATGTAGGAGGTTTTTAAAAATAAGCGAAGGAGTGGGAAAGGCAGATAAGGACAGTAGGAGGAAGGATAAGGAGAAATTTTACAATGATCTGGAAGTGGGAATTGACTGAAAAAATATGAAAAAATATTATTAAATACAATACATTAATTGCATATTTAATCAGACACCCTCCAGGCTCTTTGTAAGGCAAGTGTAAACAGTATTTGTATTCTCTGCATAACATATCTTGGAGAGGTAGTCAATAAATTAACCATTTAAATAACATTCCCAACCTATTAAGTCAAATCCCAGTTTGTAGATTTCGTAATACAGTATCTAGTTAGTTATAATATCTGTGGAGATGATAGGCTCTGCTCCAGTAAAATGCACTGCTGCTCTTTGTGGCCTGTGGTGAATTTTAAAGTTATGCTACAATTTATTACTGTATTTTAAAATCATGTAATAAAGGGAGAAGAAAATGAACAAAATCTCTCAACTGACGGCCCTGATAGGGGAGGAAATGGCTCCTAAGTCCAGCATTACAAATTATTTCAGCTCAGTGGAGAAGAAAAAAGTATCAAGAAAGAGCACAAAAACTAAAAAGTGAAGAACAGGCATCTTTGTTGGGCATAACCCAACTAGAGTATATAGGCTTGATGCGTAGGGGGTTATGTTGGGTTCTCTTGCCCATCATGCCTGTGATCAGGCTAGACAGACCTACTTTATTGCTCTACCACCTGACGTGTTCTACCAGTGTATTTAGAGAAGGGCAACATGGAAGATAAAAGGCAATAAACAGGAAGAAAAACAAGAAAAAAAAACAAACAGCATGAAAAACTAATTGATGATAGCACTTACTTGTTAAAAATTACAGTTTATTTACAGGTTTGAAATAACTTCTCAAATAAACTGTCAAAATCTTTAATTATTCCCACTACAAATGAGAAAACTATACAGAATATTTCATTCTGTAATAAATTACTGAGCCATAATGTGTCAGAGACATCCCCCAGCATCAGGATGTTTAGTGATGTTGCCACCTCACAACTGTTTTGCATGTCTTAGTATATTTAAGGCTTTTGCTTAGGGGGAAGATTCATCCTGACTTTGCCAGTGGTGTAGAGTCATTTCCCGCTTGCAGAAGTGTTCTCTAGCTCAACAAAAATAAAAAGAATACCATGGTTTCTATCTCAGTCTTATTCAAATTCAAACATACTGGTGACACAGTAATTGTCTTGAATTACAGACAAACAAAATAACTTTACCACAGTACAAGACATTACATATAGGGTAGATTTTAATAGCTCAATACTTCCTTGATCTTTTCCAGTGGCATCTCCAGCCATATTTTTGTTGGCTTGCCTACATATTGATTACATCTATTGAGGATTAAAGCATTGTTAACATATTTTCTTTAACTGAGTATATTTGTTCTTGGCATCTGCCTCAGTACTGGCTGGGACTGTTTCCTGGTTGGCTTTAGAGCACAAATTGCTTGGGAAGACGCAGGGTAGATTTCTCATGACTGTTTTGTCCTCAAAGGGCCTCACAAAGAAAGAATTTACACTGTCAGTGTCTACCCCTTCTAACATTGCCTCTCTGCCTTTACCAGTGCAATAATAGAAGTTCAGAAGTTCACTAGCAAAATCCTGGTTCTTATTGCTCACTGAAAAATCTTTTATACGTACATAACTGTAATTCCACATCATCAGGGTACATAATGGAAAATGTTTACGTGTTTTAAATAAAATTCCAGCTAATCCTAATTTAAGCAAAAAAAATATGACAGTGATATCTGCAGCATTCTGCATCATGTTCTTGTAGGATTTCTCAGGCTTCTCCAAGTCATCATTGTTCGAAACAGGTTGCTGGTATTTTTCTTTGAAATACAGCTGTCTGCAGTAATGGTATTAGCTGACTGTGGTAGCTAAGATTCTCAGCTTCTTGACACTATAATCCCAAAAATGTGCATCTTGAAATTTCTATGATGCTGTAATCAAATAGAAAAGACCTTGGTAGGCTATTTTTAAAAAGGCTTGGGTCATACTACTGCAGTTTAGGCTTCTGCTTGTGAAATTCTAATTGTGAGAATAATAACCTGCTGAAGGAAGAGAAAGATCTGCTATGTGTCTTTCTAGAGGTCATATTAGATTTCTCTAACAGGAAAATGCAAACTGTGAGTTGGTTCCCCTCACATAGGCACTGCCCCTTCCTGTTGCCTTCTGCTAAGGCTTGCAATTGCTCCTCTGGTAGAAAATAATCCTTTTCTTGGACACTGGGGTTATCCGCAAGCCTGGATTCCTTATCTGTGTCCATGCTGTGTGGCTCTTTTTATACAGTATATTCCTATTTCTCACTGCACAGGGGCAGCGCATGGTGCCAGGTTCCCGAACAGATGTGATACATGGAACAAGCCAGCCTAACCTCTCTGTGCAGCTGTGGGAGCGGAAGCAGGCCCTGAGTCAGCAGTCCTGGCCCTGCTGTCCTTGTGGTGATATGGCTGTGACCATGCCTGAGACATGTAGCCAGAGCTCCCGCAGGCAGTGTGCCCATGCTGGCAAGGGTGACAGGGGTCTGCCTTTTCAAGAGCACTGATAGAGCGCTGTCATCCTTTAATGGAAGCTATTTATCCTAAAAATGGGATGGGGAGAAGGGAGGAAGAACACAGTACTTAACTAGAAAGAAAGAGGTTGGTATTTTTACCTCCCTTCATCTCATGATTTTCTGTCTCAAAGTGCAATGCTCTGCAGCCCTCCTGCTGCTGTAGTCCTCCTGAGACTGCTTGCCATCTCCCTGCTGGTTGCCTCTGCGGCAGTGGCTTCTCCACACATCACCAGCAGCACACAGCTGGGAAGCAGCCTCTGGGGAAGCCAGGAGGCCCCCAGGGCATTCATTGGCAGTGATCATCCCTGAGAGCGCTGTCAGCCTCCTGCTGACATTGTCCTCAGCCCCATACAGATGCTGCAGAGCTGCTGGGGAGGAAAATTCCAACAGGAGCTGGTAGTGCTGTTGCTCTTTAGCCCAGCTAGGCAACCCTGCCCAGTGTGCCTAAGTAAGTCACTACTAGGATCTTCATATTTTCCCTAATATAGTAAAAATCTTGATTATAACCAGCAGTAGTAATATTGCCAGTCTTGGTGTGACTGCAGTGTTCAAACCAACTCATGTGTTCATCCACTAGGAAAAGACATTAATCTACAAGGATGGCATTGAATACTTGCAAGCTCTCTGTGTCCCAGCCTCCACAAAAATGCCTTGTTTCTCCTTCTGCCCTGTGCTCAGGGCTGGGGGAAGGAGAGAATGGTACCTGAAGTTTCTCCCCTGGACATGAAAAAGGAGCGGAGAATCTGTGGAAGAGGAGGAGGAGCAGAGACGGACAGTGAGCAAGATAAGATGCTGAAGCTGATAGTTACCTTATATGTTACATGTTAAAGCCAGGAGAGGCTGATATGGGCTCTAGGAGAAAGACTTACACGTATGGTTGGAGCAATCACCATAAGAGAGAGTTTGAGTCCAAGATAAAATGTGCCAGTGTGAATTGTAGGGCACAGTAATTAACATCAGGCCAAAAGGCCCAGAATAATTTATGGTACTGAGGAGATATGGGATTGAGTAGCGCACAGTTAATTAACGCTGAGATGGTAGGCATGCAGGGACCTCCAACTCAGAGGACAAGAGATCCAGATCTAGCCATTTGGAGTTTAGGAAAAATACGAGCCTTTTGTATGACCAAACAGAAGTCTGTGCAAGTATATGTAATTTATGGGGGTTGTGGGATATTTGTCACTGTTGCAAAATGATGCCTGTTTTGAAATTCTAATGGCATTTTGCATCACTGGGCCAAATTCACTTTCAGTTACAGTTGTATACTCTCACAAATTCAACTGGGCTGCTAGGAAGAGAGAAAAATGTAAGAAACTGATGTTTTAATTTTTGAAGTCATGCTGAATTGCAGCCATTGACAGCGTGCTAAAAACATCTACACTGCAGCCATTGAACCGATGTTTTTTCCAAGCTACAGAAAACTTGTGAAAAATCCTAATATCTGGCTGTGAAATTGCTTACACCCATTTCACTCTGATGTAGGGCTGACGATGCCAGGAAAATTACTGCAGAATTATACTGATGAAGGGGAACTGTTCTCTACAGAATTTTCTCATTCAACATCAACTGGGAAGAGAATTTAGACTCTGTTTAATAACCTTAATAATCAGATAGATATTTGAATCCCTACCACATGAATGTAAATGGAAAGAAGAGTCATTTACAGTTGGAAAGAGGAGCATCCATGCTTCCTGCCATCAAAACCAGCTCTGCCCACTGTCTCTAGGACCTGGTGCAACACATCTCTCAAACTCTGTTGCAGAAGCAGGAAGCAGCAGTGGTGCTGAGTGGGGAAATGGCAGCAGCACTCCTAGGCCTGCTGGTGCTTCTCTCCAGAGCATTATCAGGGAGGATCTGGCTGGGACCTGTCTCCTAGGGCAACATATGGTTTGCTAAACTTTTTTGCAACTGTAGGATGGCACACGTCCAGGCAGCTTTCATTCCCTGCCAGAATTTTAAAGAAATGTTAACAATGTTTACACTTTTCAGTTTTGACAGCCTCTAAAAATTACCTATTTACACGTTCTCTCCCTCTCTGACAACACAAGATCCAGCAACTGTTTCAGTGCAGCAGCACTTACACTATTCTCCTCACAGGACTCAGGGGAGAGGAATCCTGTCCACAGGGTCACTGCCCCTCTGCCCATAAATGTGCCTTGGTCCAACCTGCAGCTCCCCGAGCTTGGCCTGTGCGAGTGCCTACCCACCTTCAATGGAGAAACAGTAAATTTTCCATGCTCCACAAAGTCAGTGCCTCAAATTTATTTGGAGAAGAGGCAGCTTGTACAGCAGAGGGACTGCGATTTTGGTTGTTGAAGTAGTTTATGTATTGTTTATCCTTCCATTTTTCAAAAGGATGTGATTTTTTTTAGGAGATCCATCAATTGTATCCATAAGCAAGAGCAGCATGCTCACTGTAAAGTGTTGAGTCTTGATAGTCAACTCTATCTAAGGATGAGAAATGGCTCCTCATGAATAGATTGGATGATTTTCTCTCGTTTCCTTTTTACCTGAATGAACACGTCTCTGCTGTCAAAACGATGAAGCCTGATTCATACAGTGTGGGGCAAACTAATGAAAGCCATGGAAAGTACCTCCCTCATGAAGTCCAAAAAAAGGAAAATAATGAGACTTCTGGGAGATGCTCTTAGTGGAATATGATGGCACACCAGGGGTTGTTTAAATGAAATGTAAAGACTGATACTTCTTTGCAAGGTGAAGGACAGAGACTACAGCCAGAATGTTTTGCTTCCAAATAGACATCTGGCAAAAATCGACCTACAATTGTATTTAGTGTGGAATGGAAAGTATGGGCTGTGACATGAGCAGTCAATAGTTTTTTAGACCATCGATCCTTACAGTGGCTATTGATGGTTTTTTAGGCTATAGCACGATCTATTTTTTCATTTAGCTTAGCTTAAACTAATTGAATTGTAAGTTGTGAGCCTGTAAATGTGAAAAGGACTCAATACGCATTGGTAATTATTAATAAAATGAATACTCATTTTTAAGTTCTGGTTTTGCAGAATCACAGAATCACAGAATCGTAGGGGTTGGAAGGGACCTCCAGAGATCATCGAGTCCAACCCCCTTGCCAAAGCAGGTTCCCTACACCAGGTCGCACAGGTGGGCGTCCAGGCGGGTCTTGAATATCTCCAGAGAAGGAGACTCCACAACCTCCCTGGGCAGCCTGTTCCAGTGCTCCGTCACCCTCACCGTAAAGAAGTTCTTGCGCACATTGGTGCGGAACTTCCTATGCTCCAGTTTCTGGCCGTTTCCCCTTGTCCTGTCTCCACACACTGCTGAAAAGAGTCTGGCCTCACCACTTTGCCCCCCATACCTTAGATATTTATAGACCTGGATCAGGTCCCCTCTCAGTCTTCTTTTCTCAAGGCTAAACAGACCCAGTTCACTTAGCCTTTCTTCATAGGGGATATGCTCCAGGCCCTTCACCATCTCTCCAGCCTGTCCAGGTCAAGGTTTCTCCCTTATCATTCAGTGGCACCACTCAGATATGACTTTGGTAGGACAAAAAGTGGAAGTTTACTTCAGGGAAGGCCAGGTGTTACCATTCACCCTCTGCTGCCTGACTTGAACTTTTTCCCTCACAAAATTTGACTTCTATGAAAATATCCAACTCTCAGAATGAACGCACAAGGGATCTAGCTGATTTCTTTAGCACATCCTCTTTTTGCTCACTGTCACCCCATCTGATTTAATTGTTTGCTTTTTTTTTCTGTAGAGAAAATCTGCTGTTGCCTTCTACTTGGGGACTTCATATAAGGTTCAGTAAGTACTCTTTAGCGTACTGGATTTTAGAAACTGTAGAATAAGCTGAAGGTATTTTCTGTCCAGTTAGAAGAAGCTGCACATGTACAAGAAATGTCCACTAACTACAAGCCAGGTCATGCCTCGAGGTGCTAGTTCTTGTGATTGCTATTTATATTTCAGGGCAGACTGGAGTCTTTCTTTTGATCAAGTATGTTCACTACAAGCAACAGCCAGCTAATATTTTAGCCATTCTGCAAATAAGTTAATCCAGGGTTTGGATTTGGTCCCTCCTTTTGGAGCTAGAAGCAGAACTGAGGTGTTTATTGTACAGCATCAATGCTCATCTATGCTGACCTTTGGAGTAAACACAGTGTCAAATATATGCATTGATATTTATGTTATCCAGACAAGTTGAGAATGCATCATTATGCTGTACTTCTCTTTCCTAGATCCAAGAAAGTGAGCCACAAATCTTAATGCTGTATACATACCGATTTTGCATCAATAGCAGTGGGGAATGAAACAATTTTTTTTTAAGTTGTCATATATATCTTGATGCACCGCCTTCATGAAAGTCACGATTCAAATAATTCTGGGAACAGACTTTTATCAAAGTTGAAAACATCATTCATTTAAAAATCTAAAATAAGGAAAGAAGATATAAGACAAGCGTAACAAAAATGGAAGTGCCCCTTAAAATTTTAAATTGAAACCATGATGCAACTTTACCAATCAAAAAATTGTGGGTTATCGACTATTCTGAGATTTCAATGCTCACCTTTGATGTTGCTTTGATGTAAATTTAACACACCTGCAAGGACTATTTACTGTCTTTCTTTGGAGATTGAGCTGCGTAACTTTTTAGTTACTAAGAAAATTAGAATTCAGTACATTGTATGTTTTGGTGGGACTAGATGGAACATTTGTTTATAATTAAAGGTATCTCCTTTCTTTGGGAAATGAAAAAACAGAAAAGCAGTTTCTTATCTTCATGCTACTTTGAGGTGAATTTGACCTACAGTGTGAAATGTGAAGCTGAATCGCAGCTACACAAAAGGATTCAGAGTCACTCTGGTCAGGGTCTAGAATCAGATTTTTCTTGAACAGCACCTGGTTCCACATGAAGGGCTGGGGCCCATCCCTCCCTCCTTGCGGTCATTTGGGCTCAGTGATGGTGTGTGGTTCAGTTGAGTCTGGGCCCATCTTTAATGGCTGCTCTCAAAAGCGATGATTCTTGGGCAAGGTGCTGAACTTTCCTGGCTGTTTTACTGACAGCAGGACAGGGAACAAAATAGGAATAAAAGAGAACTTTATCACACAGGCAGCATTTTAGTTTTCGAAGCACACAAAAAAATATTTTAACTCTTTAGCTGCTGCTTCACTTTTGCCTTGATCTTAAGAAAAAGGTTTATATGAGTACTATAGAACCTAAAAGGCTGTTAATTGTTTGAAATAAGAACTGAAGCAGCTTTTTTTGTTCTGCAGTGTGGTCTATTTTAGCCTTGTATGTTCACTTAGGATGGGAGCTCCTCCATTAGACAAAGGTTATTTTCATTCTCTGAATTTCTCTGAGAAAAGAAATTGGCCTTTTAAACATTTAAATGTTTAAATGTCTTCTGGGCAGTAGCTGCTCATCACACTGTTTAAATGTCTTCTGGGCAGTAGCTGCTCATCACACAAGACAGTATTTCAGGACATCTTTATTTGCTCTGAGAAACTGCGAAACTACAGTAGAATGCCAGTTATTGCTGGATGCGCATGCAGAGCAATATTGTTCTGTTGCCTGGTAACCGGTGAGAGGGAGGCACTTTGGAAACATGATAGAAAGAGAAAGAGAGAGCCTCGCTGCATGCACTTGAGCAGAGGACTTAGCAAACCAGCTCTTCTTCTGGGTGGGTTTGAAGAGGAATCTGGATTAAGGTTCTCAGAGTTTCCATTAAAGAAAAAGAAAAAAAACACACACAAAAAAGGTTATTTTCTTGTGTTAGTATTTCATGAGTAAGCTAATTTTCAAGCCGTGTTTAAAATTAGCACTCTTTGGCAGCAGGAATGTTCCTTTTTCTTACTGCATGTTCTTGAATACTTTCAGAAGGTGTGTTCTTCTCAGAATAGTGTGCTAGCAGGGCTGTAGCAAAACAAACAGAGGCGTTCCGAACTGATGTTCTCAACAACTCCCAGTGGTCACAAATGTCTTATCAAAGTCAGAATGCTCCGGCAGTTCTTGGATTACCAAAGCGCTATGCACCATAATAAAAACAATTAAACAGTAGATTAGCCGAGTCAAACAAGCAAGAAAGAAAATGAAAGGTATTTTAGCTGGATGTCACTGTGGCCTTGGCTTCCTGTTTTATACGCAACAGAAAGTCTGCAGCAGATTAAGGCAGATTAGATGAGTTTTCAGGAGGCAGAGTAACCTTTGGCCAGGCTCAGGCAGGCTGCTGACAAGGGTTTCAGTGGCTTGGTTAACGAACTTTTCTGTGACGCCTCGCTGACTTCCTGCTCCTGACCACGGAGGGCTCGGTGAGCACAGCAGCAGGAAGCACTGACCTCCTGGAGGCGGCTCGCTGCTGCCAGAGTCACGGGCCTGCTGTAGGAGTTACAAGGTTCGTAGAGCCCGAGCGTGTTCTGAGATAGTCTTTGAATTTCCAGGTGTTGTGTCAACTGTCAAATCTTTGCTGGGTTTACCTGTGGGGAAACGTGTTACTTCACATGGAACACTGGTATACTGTGGGGAGGGGGTGATGCAACTTTGGATGTTGGTCATCTCGCTGATCATTGTATATTGGAATGGCTAAAGTCAGAGATGTTCTCCCCTGCAATAATCTGCTGTGGCATTCCACTGTTGGCAGGGAGTTGGTGTGTGGCATGAAGAGTGCATGAAGGGGATAGCACCCCCGAGTAGTGTGTTCACTTTCTGCTTTTCCAGAAGGACTTGAATATCATAAAAATATACGTAAATAAACTCTGGAAAATTCTTAATTAGGATCGTGCTAAATAATACTTCCTGTTATGTATAGGAATGTATGTGGTAGATAAAGCATAAATATCAGGACCAAAAAAGAGTTTTGCTCCAAAGCCTTGGAACTGATTGTTGGAGCCATTACTAGAAGTGATTAGACAGAAGTCTGAAGGAAGCTGAAAGTGCAGCTGAGACTGAGCTGGTGCTGTTATTCTGACGCCACAATCATGATCATGTCACTTGTTAACCAGTGTGCTTCTCTGAGCTCTCAAAGCCTTCCACCCAGTGAGTCACAGGGTTAGTAAGGGCCAGATGTAGATGGACTTTCCTCTAAGGCCTCATGAGAGGTATATCCTCTTTTTCTTCTGTGCTGGGTACCTCAAACAAAGAACAGTAAGTGACCACAAAACCTCTTTTTTTTTTTTTTCTTTTTTTTTTTTTTCTTTTTTTGGTGTGAATTTCTATTTGTGAAGTTACAGAGGAAAAATAAATAATGATGGCAGACAGCCATGCAATTTCTTAAGAGGAAGAATTAAAATGAACTCTGAGCTATGTCTCACATTAAATAATGGATTTGCTGAATTAAAGGGCAAAGAACCAGCAGCATTCAGCTGCCACACTGCAAAAGTAGCTTACAATAAGCTCAGCAACATAGCACTGAGCTATCCCAATGTTCTTTTTCTATCAAAAGTGCTTGCAAGTTTTGGGTCTGGTAATGTACCTTGGTTTAAAAAATGCTCCCCCAGGAAGATGCAGGAGCAGCTAGTATCTGCAAGGCTGTAACTGAGAGCAAACTAGAGGTTTAGTGCTCATCTGATGCACAAGGTTGTGAGAGACAGCTATGCTCAGTGGGGCAGGTTGTACCCAGGCTGTAGTACATCCTTATCCTTTCCATTTGAACACCTCGCAGCACAACAGAAATTCACAGAGACAGTTAGAAATACCTTATACATACTGGAAATAATCTTATACCTTTTCTGTGGGGTTAGGTAAATTAGATACAGTAATTGTTAATCAGGTATAAACCTGAATATTTCTAATCATTTGGAAAGCAATTATTATTGCATAAAGCATTTATGCAGTAACAGTAACAGTTGTGTGTGATCTCATGATAAACCTGAATATTTCTAATCATTTGGAAAGTAATTATTATTACATAAAGCATTTGTGCAATAATAATAACAACTGTGTGTGATCTCATTAAGGGTTCAGTCATTCAAAGTGCTGAATCGTCAGCAACCATTGAACAAAATATTTCAGAATGGGTTTAGCTTTACACAAATAAGTAGCCCAATTGACCTCACTAAGGCTACTCATCTACTTAAATGTCAACATGTATCTAAGTGCTTTCCTGGATGAGAGCCAGAACATTTTGTGTTTTGTAAGATAAGGCCTCAAAGTGCAAAGGAGATCTGTTACAAATGTCTGTAGACTGCAAGACTTCTGGTAAGGTGTAGGGAAATAAGAAAAGGACAGTATCAAATTGTAAGATACTTGTTCATTTGTTTAAGGAGTTTAGTTTATCATTAATTATTGGAATTGCTGTAGAGAACACTATTACTACATACAGACAGCAATAGTAGGGAATGGAAAGGAAACAGCATTAGGTATTTGAAACATGGAATAGGCCTGGAAAGTGAGGGGGTTTGCCTGAAATGATGATTATCTTGTTAGCAACTCAAAAATCTTTTTTGTACTCATTTTGCACTCATTTTGCAGTGGAGGACTATTTTGTGCATTACTTCTTCTAGAGTGCCAGCAAAGGAGCGAACACATAAAGGAGTATGGTTTCAAACTCATCTTGCTTGAAGGATGCAGTATTCTCTTTCACTATGATCCTTAGCAGTCATGCCCTCGTATGGTTCCATGTCTGTGGACTGCAGCCTCTGAAGGCTTGGTGTAGCTGCTTGCACTTGGCTACATAAAAAAGGAAAAAAATCTGAATACAAGCCATCTTCTGGATACACTGACTTAAGTGAATATAATATGGGCCCATATACATAGAGAGTCTTGGAGCTGAATTTCTCAGCTACTATCTTTATACAAGAAAAAAAATGTATCTTTATGTAAAACTTTTTAGTTGACAACACTATAAAGAATACGCTGAGAGCCCTAGGTAGCAGCACAAAATACAGATGTTCAGATAATTTATGTGAGCTTTAATTAAGTCATAAATTGCAAGATGTGAAATATGTAATGCCAAGCTTCTGCCCAGTACTTCTGGCTTCTCTGGGAATAACTGACCTCCTGTTTGTACTGTACCAACTTTCTGCCATCCTAACAACTGAGGAACCCATAGGCCAACTTATCTAACACTGCTCCTTTAGGCTAAGGTAAAGCACAAGGGAGACTATAGCTAATTGTAGTTTGCATGTGAAAGAAAAGTGGTTCTGTATAGTAAAATAGTATGTTTTAATTACTTTGGTGGATTTCTAATGTTCAAACTGTTGTATTAAAGTGTATTAAACCAAGACGGAATCTTTGTTTTGCCTGGCAGGCATTTTAGAGAAATCTGTGCTAGTGAACCAAAAGGTCTGTCCTTTATCTACAAGGAGAAGAAAGAATTACTATGCAGTTTCTATATCCTAGGTTACTCCTGGTTAAACTAAAAAAAAATTGCCAGTTTCAGGAAAATTAGTTCACATATAATGAAACAATCTTAATGCCTTAGGGTAAAGATTTTTTTTTTTGCTGAATTTCTTTTGGTTTCCCATTAGATTTGTAAGTCATTTCACATATTACAAATTTAAATCAATTCCAAAAAGAGAAATTCAAGTAAAGTACCCATTTATGGAACCTACTGTTTTTCTGGCCTATTTTTCTCTTTTTCTTGGGCAACTCCTGTTTATATTTACAACCAGTATTTGTGAGGTGCTTCCCATGGCTGGTTGCTGGGAAACAATGCTGTACACTCTTCTTCAGCTTTACTTGATCTTTTCACATAGTTTGTCTTGCTACAAATATCTGTTTTGTTTGCTTGATGTAACATCATCTGTTTTTTCCAGAGCACAGCTTTGAATTTTATTGGGAAAACCCCACAAAGGATACTCACCACAGAATGTGAAAACAAAGAAAATGGCCTTGACCGTGGTGTGTGAGCATAATCATCATCCAGAGACCATGCTGATAAACAGTGTGAAACAAGGTATTATTAAGAATTCAACAAGTTAAATTGGGGGAAAAAAAGCCAAAGGAACTGCTTTTTCCCATTGAACAATATTTAAACATTTTAAGTGGTAGGTCCTCAGTCAGAAGTAACAAATGAAATCAGCAAAATCAAAGTTCTGGGATAATTGGTCAGAGAAAGATCTGAACTTAGTAGTAAGGAGCTGGGATAAACACATCTGCATTCCTAAATACCCAGGGAGCCTTTGTAAAGATTTAGAAGATATGAAGTTAAGTAAATCAGTCACTGAATTTCATTGCCTGTCTTATGTTAAAATGCTGCTCTTTGTGAAGATTAATCAAGGTAATCTTCCTTTCATTGGCACGGCCACTTTTTGCACCTGTACAGAATCATTTATGTAAAATGGCTGGTATTATTACAGTGCATTTTACTTGAGACTTCAAATAAACCTAAAATGTATGAAGTACCTTAAAATAATTAAAACAAATGAAAATACAGAGATGCAAACTGTTAGAAATCAGTGAGGTCCATTGCTGCAAACAGGCAGATCCTTTGGGTATACACAGGGCTTCAGCTCTTCACTCCCCCTTGTCCTAAATTCCTTCAAGTTACACACATGTGCACCAGAAGGTATTTTTCTGGAGAATAAAGATGATCAAGTGATTAGAAAGGGGGGCAGGAATTTTGGAGGATCCATTTTCAACTGTTGGACATTTCCTAAATTACCCAGAGAATGTCTATGGGGTCTTTTGCAAGCAGGTGGAAGATCATCCTGTTTGCGTTCCAAGCTGGATGGCAAGGTGCCAGCTCTGAAGTGAAAGGTGGCATGGATTTGTACAATGGCAATGGCAGTGAGCCTTTATCTTGAGCCTTCTGTCTTTTTTTGTAATGCAGATATAAATAACATTAATTCAGAAACGATTAAATCAGTCATCTTATTCTTCATAGAAACACATTTGTGTTCTGTTTCTTGACTGGGAAGAATTTCAGAACTTAGGGAAAAAAAAAAAGGGATTTTTTTTCAGTGCAGCAAAAACCTGACATCCTCTTTCCCCAGAAAGTGGCCTTATTAAGTACTGAAATAACCAACACAAAGAAGTCCAGAAGCATGCTTTTAGACCTCAGCTTCTTCTGTCGGGACAAATGCATACAGAAATATAACAGTTGTTTGAAAGAGAAAAATCCCTTCTTCAGCCTGAGTCTGTTATTTCATCATCATATCTGAAGACGTGTAGCTCTTGCATTAATCATCTTTTCTTGAGTTCTGTCTAGTTTTCTGCTTCTGCTGTACAGTCAAAATCCTTGACAGCTAAGCAAATTCTTTGAATTTCATTGTAATAGTCTCAAGACATTCTTTACTGCATATTTCTTCTATCTTATAAACCTTTTTTCCTAATCACTTCTGTCTTTTCTTCATTTTTTTTCCAATTTAAATGGCTAGCAGTTCTTGTTGTCTTCATCCTACCATGGCTTTCCATTTACCCATTCCTTGGTGTTGTCTTCCTCTCCAATTTCTACTCCTTTCTTTTTCTATTTCCCTGTCCCTCAGCCACGTAGTGCTATGGAGTATGATTACAGTGATCCTGAATTTTGTTATAAATGAACGTTAACAGTTTTTACTGTTACGTCCTTTTGATCCTTTCTGTTGTTTTCCCTTTTCATTAATCATTTTAATCCGTCCATTCTTCCTTCCGTCCTTGGGCAGTTACCAAGACTGATCATACTGTTTGGTTGTAGTTTTTTTATCTTACATAGTGGGACAAGACGCAATTTGTACAGTGAATTGAAGGGAAAAGTGTAGGTCTTCCTTTCATCACCTAGCAGGAAGAAGGAGCTGGCTGGGAGAATGAAGAATGGAAAGGTTTTTTAAGACATGAAAATGACTTAGAGGATGGCAAGCTGGAAAAACTTTGCTTTCCCAGCCTGCCAGTACATTTATTTGCAGGCAAAAAGGTGAGAGAACTAGAAATTCTTCAGGTACTGGTTAGTCTTACCATTGTCTCACTTTAGGTTCCTCCTCTTGGCGACTCTTCTTCCAGGAGTACTTTGCCATAGCAAAGAACAGAAGTGGGGAATTTCCCTTCTGTTTTTATGGCAGAAGGAAAAGTGGTGACTTCCCCTTGCTTCAGCTGCTGTTTACTCAGAAAACAAAGTTGCTGTATATTAACAGTGGCATTTTGTACATTTTGTACATACACACTGCTCTGAAAAATCCAGAGAACACTGTAAAAGTTACACTAACAGGCAGGACTCTGATTTTCCTGGATACTTTATGCAGACCATAAATGCTTGAGAGATTAAGAAGAGTATTTTCTACTTGCCGTGTTTCTGTCAGTTTGTGGTAATAGTACAATAGATGCTTAGTTGAGATTTCTGACCAGATGTTTCAACCATAAAGCTATTTCCAGTAAAGATGTTTTGAATATGCATATGAAAGCATCTATAAATACTGTGACTTATTAGCAATTTTTATAGCTAAAAATAAAGCAAACTAGTATGACTGTTAACTTATGCTTCAGAAATTGAAAGATTAGGTAACATTAAAGTCTGGAATTAACTTCTGTTGAGGCTCGTGCTGGTTAATGCAGCACAGCCAAGCTTGCCATCTCTATGGGACCAGATCTGGTGGTCATTTTATGCATGTGAACAATCCAAAAGAAATTAATGGGATTAAGGAACTGCATGACAAGTTTTAGTAGGGAACACAGCCTCACTGACCCTGGTGATGCAATCAGCCTACCTGTCTCAAACAACGAGAAAAACTGTATGTTCCACCATGCGTTAGTAACATCTTAAAAAACTGTTTCAAACGATTTGTCCTCTGTAGTTTTCTTAGATGACTGAAATAAAATCCAGTTCTGTCTGGGGGTATGACGAGTTTAATGAACTCCTGTTCTTCTGCCTTTTTTAGCAGGCATATGCTAAGGACTGCATGATTTTTCATAATTCAGAAAAATGACTAGGTTGAATTGGTTAATGAGGATTTTGACTGACATTCATTACTAGAACTTCATTCCTCTTTTATACATATATTTTCCCCTTTCTGTGGTATTGTGTCATAAACTTTATAACCAGCTATATTGTCACCAGCCCATAGTTAAGTGCTTAGTAGCAGCAGTGTGTATGTGTTAACTTTGGTCCTCAAAGTAAAGTCATAATGCACTGCAATTCCAACTAAGCATGTGTAGACCCAGCGTTTATCCTCATGGACATGATAAAGTGGAGAGAACTATAGAAGGAACTCAGGTGACAAAAATCAACTTATTTTATTTACCTGCTCTCCTATAAAGGAAGAGATGCAATTTTACTCAAAGCCCTGAAAAAGTTTAATATGCGACTGTGAAGAGAATTTGCAAAGCATATCATCCTGAAATTACAAAGTACAAGCTTTATCTTTTTCTATGTGATAATTTAATGAAAGATATTGATCAGTATTAACGCTTTGGTTAGTTTGCAAGAGTAGTTTAGGTTTTAACAAGATATGAAATCCATTGAGGTCAGCTTTATTTGCAAGCTCCTACAGCAATAGTTAGATTTTTCTAATTTACAAGAATAGATGACTTATGAAATGCCTTATGTTCCAAAAGTCAAATGTCTCTGCATATGTCCAATAGCTACCAACAGATGCAAGGAAGGACAAAATGAAACCCAATCCTTCGCAGAATTCTGGCTCTCAGCCCGCTTTGTAACTCTGTAACTTCTCCTTAGAGGGCAGAGTACAACCGGAGGAGATGGCAAACACTGGTTGCATGCTGCTTGTAATGATGCAACAGAAGCACCCCAAGAGCAAGTTTATTGCTGCCGTCTCTCCGGTAAAACATATGCGCCTTCATTTAAGGGCTCACGATGCAAATCTTACTCACTGTGTCTGCCTGTTTTCATAGAAGAAAACAGAAGCTTTACCCAAAATAACCTCAGATATTATTGCTATGAAATAAATTTCTCCAAACTGTGGTACTAAAAACAAAGAGAAAACTATTTGTCTGTCAGTGCTTTGAAGAGTGGCAAAGAGATACAATAAGCTCTCATTTCCACTAGAAATAACTTGAAGACCCCAAACACAATTCCTTGAAAATAGTGCCTAGGTCAAGGCTTTCAAGTGAGGCTTAATATTTAGTTTGCAAACTAAGGCCTTAGGGGAATGGGATTTCCAGAAAGACCTTTATGTCTGCTCTTTAACTTTCCATTAAAGCGTCTAGTTCAATATTTTAAAAGGCAGGGAACATCGTTATTCAGTTTTGAAAAATCTTGACCTTTTTTGAATGTATAAACAAAGAGTCTCATTTTCAACACAGTGTGACTTAAGGCTACATTGCAGCCAGTTAACCCCACAGCATGCTAGTCTTAATAACAGGCAGCTTAGAGAATAACATTTGAATGATCTTGATTTGGAAAAGCATCCCTTCTGGATTCAGTAGTCTGTAGGGGAACTGTTAAGCTCTTCTTAATCCTCAGCTGTCAAATTAAGTAGACTGTTAGCCAAACTAATTGGCATGATAGGTAGGACAGAGGGTAAACATTCCTTAGGCTGCAATTAATAGGCTGAAATGGTTGATCTGCTGATAAAAAAATAATAAAAATCACCATACTTACTGCAAGTATAGTGAACTTTCCAAAATTGTAAACATAATTAATTTCAAGTACGCTATACTAACAAATGCTTTCCAGTAAATAAATCAGTCGATTTAGCCTATGTTTGCCTACCTACACTTTTGCTATCTTAGATACCCATTCATTCATATTCCCTCACTTGTCTTTCTCCTCTTACGTGCATACGGCACACCTGCACTTTGCAGATGTATACAATAATGCATTATTTATACCTAAACTTTGCTTTGGATTAATTATGAATTAGATTCTGACTTTAATAGGACTACTTAAACATGTATACTTAATTATAGGCAAGAATAATAAGTGAGTATCTGCAAGATTGTGACCCGAACAGTGAAGTCAGGCAATTTAAGAAATTATCACTGGAATTGCAGAGATACTGTAATAATGAAAAAACAAATTCCAAGCAGAGATGTCAGAAAAGCAGCATTCAGACAAGTTAATTGCTAATTAAAGCTTCTCGTGTTTGGAATAAAAAAAAATATTTGGGATATTAGTAAAAACATCCTAATAGTATTTGGTTTATTTAAATACTGGTCATGTAATTACTGGTTTGGGACTTAAACATAGTCTGTTTCTTGGCAGGTTTCTGCTGCCACACTGTTTGAGTTAGAAAAGTTCAATGGGTAATATTAGCTTAGCTGTGGAACTCTGATATTTAATAGGATTTTATGGAAATAGCTAATATGTGCACATGGCAGTGACTTCTCACAGTTAAATATTGTCACAAAAGTGTCTTTTGATTCCATTCTAATCCTTATTTCATTTAACAAGTAAACAAATAAGGCCTGCTGAGGCCACCATTGAATAATAGCAAGAAAGTTTCTTCGCTCTATGACATTCAAAAGTTATGGCAAAGAAAGTACAAGGTTTACATTCGTATTACACGACCTGCTTTGGAAACTTGAGCTCGCGAGGATAAGCAAGGTATCAGTAAGCAAAGGCCAATTTTGTGCTGCTTCTGAGACTTTGGTTTATCAGGAATGTTTCATTTTGTGTATGGCAGTAGTTCAAAACACATCTGAATAACCACATTCATAGAATCATAGAATGACCCGAGTTGGAAGGGACCCATAAGGATCGTGGAGTCCACATAGCACCACCAAAAATCAGACCATATGTCTGAGAACATATGTTGTCCGGATGCTTCTTGAACTCCGTCAGCTCTGTGCCATGACCACTGCCCTGGGCAGCCTGTTCCACGCCCACCGCCCTCTGGTGAAGAACCTTTTCACTGACACCCAACCTGCCCCTCCCCTGACACAGCTCCATGCCGTTCCCTCGGGCCCTGTCACAGAGCAGAACTCAGTGCTGCCCCTCTGCTCCCTATGAGAGCTGCAGACGCCATTAGGCCTCCCCTCAGCTCCTCTGCTCTGGGCTGAGCAAACTGAGCCATACATCTTCCTCTCTTGACCTTCCCCATTTTTGTAGCTTTCCTTTGGACACTCTTTGATAGTTTTACTCATGTAAGGAAAATCTGTAGAACAGAAATGGGGGCAATAATAAAAATCAGGGGATGAAAAGTCATGGAGAAAATCTCGGAAATGGAGAAACCATTATTTGCTACCTCTATTTTTCTAGCACAACCCCTGTAGTTTTGCATCTGGCACTCATGCTTTTCTGTTACTAAATTTCTGCAGGGTACTAGATTAAGCACGATGCCAGTACAACAAAATCCGTTTGCAGGCATGTGCCCCTCAGATGAGGTTCAGAAATTTTACTGGTTGCTTTGTGTTATCATCACTTTTATGGCCAAAAGTCTGCAGGTCTTGATATCATTCATTACAGAATTGCCAAGGCTACAGCTAAATGATTTCTTTTTCAACGCTGTTATCTTGTATCTGTACAGGTTGGACAGATAAGTAGAGCTGGAAAAGTTTTGTTTTTTTTTTTTCTCTGAGACAGAACTGATCAAACATTGTTAAAGGCCTAAAAAGCAGTGTTTTATTATGTGCATCTGGAACAGCAAAAACACTGAAAACATGTGTCTTCTTCCTTGCCAGCGTACTGGCAACGCTCCGCGACAAATGATTCCATAGCACTTTCTATCTGTTGTGTGTAAATCTCATCCTCCAGAAAAAATGGTGGTGGTCCTAAAGTGTCTCCTGTAGGCGCAGTTTGTGATTTGCTGATCTGCAGATACAGTGCTAAAAGCTGCTTTAATATGCAAGACTGACTTTTCCTACTTCAATGGCAAGACAAGATGTTTGGGCAAGAGCAGATGTTCAGATGAGGACGTGTGGTAAAATCTCTCTATCTCTGGCTCATTGAAACCAGAAACTTTGGCTATTTTGAATCCGAAGTTTAATGTCAGTGTTCTTTGCAGTTTGCAGCCCGTACCCTGCACATGCTTTGGTTTTCATTTGAACTAAAGTTATGTGAATAGTTTGATTAAAACTGGGAATGATTTAGATGAGTGATGTAACAGTGTCAGGTTCTGAGCCATTAGAAATGACACTGAACAAGGAATGTCCCCCACACTCTCCTGTGCTGGATAACACTTCACGGCGCCTTTTTTCTATGGTGGCCAACAACATTGTCATAAGCTGGAGATTAAGGACGTATGATATGTTATTGTTATAGACCCTGAGCAGATTTATTCCTTGAGAGTGGGGCTACACTTCTACAATACACAAAGCAGTTCAAGAAGTGCACATGGGTTCTTGCGTCCCAATAGCTGTACCTCTTACTCCACAGGTGAGCTGTTCAGTGCCTTCCTTGCTGCCTGGACAGCCACTGAACAGCAGCCTTGTGCAGACAGGTGCTGGCCTGCAGTAGCATTCTACTGCTCTGTGCCGACTTCTTCAGGGCCCACTGTCTCTTGGTTCCCTTTCTGTAGCATGGTACAACCTCCCCTGTGGTTCTTGCTGGGAGGGGGCAGAAAGCTGTCCCCAGGAGGAGGTGGGGTGCCTTCCCTTGGAAGGGTGCTGCTCTGCAGTGCTCGGTTAGGTCCTGCTGCTGAAGGGTAGGATTTATAACAAGCTCTTCAGAGTTTCCATTGTAACTCTGCACAGCACATCAAAGTGGGGTATCTGTGTTGCCTTATTCTAAAGTATCTTTGGTAGGCACCTTATCTCAGATGCCATGGTCTCCAGAGGACAACCAGAGGAACCTGAATGAAAAGCACAGGGCTCACGATGGGCTGCGATCTGTGCCTGGCTCCTGCGTTATGCACCAGCTGAATGCTGAAGGTCAGGTGGTGTGGGCAGCCTTGGGCCTCCTGCTGCTCCGACCCTTCATGTTGCCATGCTCCAAGCAAAGCACTGCCTGACTGCGAGGGCAGAGGGCCCTCCCTCAGCTATGGGGTTTTGTTTTCCTTTGCTCAACTGAATTATGAAGTATCGGGCCATCGCAATATGCAATTGTATCTAAAAGTAGAAATAAACATGTCTCTAAGTTATTCCTCATACACCGAGTCATAGAACCATAGAACCACAGAACGTCTCGAGTTGGAGCTGGTCCATTAGGACCATTAAGCCCAGCTCCTGGCTCCACATAGCACCACCCAAAAATCGAACCCTATGTCTGAGAGCATTCTCCAAACACTCCTTGAACTCCAGCAGCTTGGGGCCGTGACCACTGCCCTGGGAATCCAGATCCATGTCCACTGCCCTCTGGTGAAGAACCTTTTCCTGATACCCAATTTGACCCTCCCCTGATGCAGCTCCATGCTGTTCCCTCGGGTCCTATTGCTTGTCGCTTGCGCTTATTTGGCCATATTCTGAATGCACACAATACACATGTGGTATGTAAGGGCACACCAGTCACACTCGCTTTGTTGTGGACGTGTCTCGAGGTGACCGCCACGTTACTGTTTTCATTATGCTGTCATTAGTCCAGCGCTTGGCCACCTTGTCTTTCCTTAATTAATTAACAGGCCTAATTGCGCTCACTGGCTGCTTCGGGGAAGCCTTCGCCAGGCTGCAGCCGAGGTATCGCCTCACAGCGCGGAACGGCCGCCGGCCCCCGCCCTTCCTGCCCGCGCGGCGGGGGGCTCCGGCGGGGCCGCTGGGGGCGGGCGAGCTCTCCGCGGGCGGACAGGTCTCGCCGGGCGATGGCGCAGCGCCGGAGGGGCGGCGGGAGCACCGGGGGCGCGTGTGGAGGAATTCGCTGCTGGCCCCGCCACTCCCTCCCTCGTCGCAGCGCGGTGACCGCGGGTCCTGCCCCCGGCGGCGCGCCCCGAGTTGCCGGAGGGGGGGCTGCTGGCGGCGGGGCCGCCCAATCCGCGCGGGGCCACCCCCGTGATTGGCAGCGCGGGGCGGGGGGGAGCCGGGCTCTCTCGTGCTGCCTTCCCCGGAGAGTTTCCGAGCGGGGGCGGCCGGGGCGCCTCTGCCCTCGGCGCTGCCGGCGTTTTGCCTGCTCGGGGCCGCCGCCGAGCGCTCCGCCGGGGGAGGCGGTGCGAAGAGCGAGGGAAGCGGCCACACGAATCAGTTTCTCTCTGTATCCGGCTCCGGGCAGGGGCGGCGACCATAGAAGGGAGGAGGGGAGAGGGGGAAAAGCGGCTCCGCGGCGGCAGCGGGAGGACCCCCTGTCACTTCGCAGCCGAGGTGGGTAGCGGGGTGCGGCGGGCGGTGGCCGGGGGCGCGGGGTGACGGCTGCGGGGGTCGGGCAGGCGGCGGATGGCCCGGGAACGGCGCGGCGAGGGGCGGGTGGCGGCGGGAGGGAGGAAAAGTTGCCGGCGGCGGCCGGCGGGGCGGCTGGTGGTGCCCGCTCCTCCCGGAGCCCCTCGGGTCGCCGCCGCGCCGCCGAGACGGGCTGTGCCCGGCCACCGCCGGGGGGGTCCGGGGTGTTGCTCTCAAGTTCTCGCCTCGTTCCCGCTTCTTGGCGCCGGGCTGTGATGGTGAGGTCGGTGTCATCGAGAAAACGCCGACATAAGCACGCGGTGGAGCAGGAGGTGCCCCAGTTGGGAGCCCCGAGGCTGGTGGCCGCGCTTGTCCTGTGCGGGGCTGCGTGCGGGCCCTCCTCCCGCCCGCGTGTGCGTGCGTGTGTGTGTGTGTGAGCGCCGCGGTGTAACGCTCCCCCGCTGCCGCCACCGCGTGCGAGAGCAGCCCGTCACGTTTCGCCTCTTTTCCTTTCCCAGGTGCTGAAGGGCTGACGGACCGAGCGCTGGTGCTCACAGAGACGACACCAAGGCGTCCGCCCCCCCCCCCCACCCTCCTGGAGAGACGCGATCTCGGTGCCAAATGCGCGGTGGAGAGAGACTTTTGCTGATCCCCCCCCGCTCGTAAATACCCAGAAAGCGGAAGGAGCGGCACCGCCAAGCAGCGGCTGCGGCAGAGGGGAGGGGGACCGCGGCGCTGCGCTGCTGCAGCCCGGCGGCTGATGGCGGAGTTCGGCGGCGGCGGCGGGGGGCTGCCCGGCTCCCCGGGGCCGCTGCAGGGCAAGGTGGCCTTCAGGGCGGGCGACGGGGACGGCGGCGGTGGAGGCGGCGGTGGGAGAGTCCGCTTTGACAGCGCCGGCGGCCGCGTCTCCAACGGGGACTGCTCGCTGGCGGGGGCCGGTGAGGAGCCGGGATCCGCGCCCCCCGGAAGCCCCGAGAACAGCGGCAAGGAGAAAGGGTTTCCCGGCGGGCAGCAGCGGGAGGGCAAGCCCGGCATCCCCCGGAGGAGCAGCATCATTAAGGTAAGGGCAGTGCTCCTCCCAGCGGGGTCTCGGCACCTCTGTGTGGCAGAGATGTCTCTCCACATGAAGGGATACGCTGCTGGTTTTGTCCCCCCCCCCTCCCAGTGAGGGGACCTGATTTTCCCTTTGTCAGAAGTGGACGGCAGGGAAAGGATGGCTTCATACGCATCCACACCTGGCGGGGACCTGTGCTTTGGGGTTTATTCAAATGGAAAGCTGCAACTCCTGTGTGGAAGGTGGGAGAACCTGACTGGCTTCTGAAACAACATGGGCACCAGTCTGGCATTGAAGGATGGGGATTATGCTGCATCTGTGTTGTTTGGGGGGCACTTGTGCCGAGCAATTTGTGGCTCCTTTGGGCTGTGCATGTGACAGACACGCAGCAGGTGATGGAGATGCGGATCTCACTGTGCTGGGGGTGCGAGAAGGTAGGACAGGGGGCTCTTTGTGTTAAAAGTGGCAGTCATATAACAGCAGGCTGTGTTGGGCTTCACCTGTAGGAATAACCTGTGTTTATGCTTTGCTCTGCATATTCTGAATGCTCATGTTTATGCTTGAAAAGTAGGGAAACATCAGCGGTAGGATGTAGATAAGTGGAAAAAGGAATAGGAGGATTGTTGATACAGTTGTTTACACAAACACAATTGTTCTCTTTTTTTTAAACCATTGATTCTGGAAGGTGAGACATTATCTTCAGGTAGCTTTCGTGACTCAGTGGAAAAGCAGAGAGAACATAGAGGAATGCATGCCCATTTGTGCTGATAGCTCTGCTAAGGATAAAATAAAGCACAACTTAAGTGTTTAAGAATTGAGTTCAATCAAGATCAGCTAGATCAAAATCAAGCTAGATTTGTTGTCTGCTTAAATATTTATACACCTCTGAAGTCAGCATATGAAGTTCCATTAGCTGGATAATAGCAAAACGTGTGGAAATGTAGGGCTGGTTCTGTATCTCAGGTTATGTCAGTGCTTCCTGGACCTTGCTTTAGAAACCAAGGGGAGACCAAGGGCAGCCAGCAGCGGAACGCATCTGACAGCCTGCACCCACCCTTCCTGTTCAAGCAGTGGTGCTAGGTGTGTATGTTTGTGTGTGAGTTAAAGAAAATGCAACAATAAACGGGAGGCAGCTGAACTCTGTGTTGGAATAACCTGGTGCGTACTGGGTTTGCCAGCAATTTTTTACAGCTCTGTTAATTCCTAACACTGTTTTGGGTCTTCTGTGGTAGCCCAAGAAAGGTAATATGTTGCTTGCAGTGTGCAACGTGCCGTTGTACCACTTTGTAGTTTATGATTTGGTTACAGCAGCCTTCAGCCTCTTTGGTGACCAATCAAGGACACAGTACGGGGGGATGTGATATACTGTGATATACTGAAATTAAGAAGCATGAGATAAGGAAATCTGGTTTGCGTTATGTTTCATGAACACCTAAGTCAAGGTTCTTGTTTCTACAGAAATTACAGCTCTCTGGAATGTAAAATTACTCAACTTTCTGGTATTGATTGAGTGGAAAAATCTGGCAGCAACGCTTTTAAAGCTGTGTGATCCATGTTTATTTTAGATATGACTCCTTTGATGCTTCTGGGAAAAAATACTTTCTTCACACATGCTGAATATCTTTTGTCTGCTTGCTTCAGCAGTTTGCAGGTAGTTTGAATCAGGTTGCGTAGGTACCTCATTTTCAATATGAATCCTATTGGAAAATCTGGCGTGAGTGGTAAACCTTAACATGCTTCTTGTCTCTTCTTGCAGAGCAGAAGCGTATAAAGCAGAGTGGGGAAAAAAGTAAAATGTAATCTATTTTTCAGGACTGTTCCTGGAGTTTTAGTTACTTACATGAATGATGTAAAACTGCTCTTAAGGAATATAAGGAGTAATCTCAGGAAACTGCTCCATGCCATGCAAACACAATTCTCGTACTTCTGTGCAGAATACAGAGTGATGCTGGTTGATCTTTAAAATGCAGATTTATGGGATATCTAATGCTTTAAATGTTTTGCCTGCCAATTACTGTGTAGGCTTTTGAGTCAAGCAGAAAATTGGTGTGTGAGTAGTAGTTCCAGTTGAGATTAAACTCTTCTGAAGTGCTTGTTTGCGCACAGAAATCAGGCCAAGGTAATATATTTTATTCTCTTTTTAATCTGTGCTTCCACTGGTTGACCGTTTCTGTCCATTTTCAGGACTCTTCTCAGAGCAGTCACTTTTTTTTTTTTTTTTTTTTTTCCCCATTGCTACTTTTTCCCCCTTATTTGCATCTTCTATTTCTTCTTCTTCTTCTTCTTCTTTTTTTTTTTTTTTACTGTTTCCATATTTTTTTCCTTTTATTTTCTGCACCTGAATCGTATTGGGTTTTTATTTCTTCATTGGGACAAGAGAGTTTACTCTTTGAGGGTGATGTCTTCCAGGATGATGACAGGTGATAGGGTCACTGTTACTTGGAAAACTAATATGGTTTTCACATCATGGTAGTTTACTTGGCCTCTCACTCATATTAAGCTATATTAAAGATTGTACCATTAATTCTTAACAGTTTTTGTGGAATAGGCTAATTTCATTGCTTACTGTTGCTGAACCAAACTTGAGGGCTGTGTTTATAGCGATGTGCGCTTTCAGTTTGCTGCCTTCAGTTTATGGGAGTCTGATTTGTTTTCAGAGGTGACAGTGATGATGCATGGTACATTCGTAGGCTTTAGGCTCTTCAGAGACCTAATTTGTGAACTAATTTACATACCAGATACTTGTACCTAATTCCTTTTTTTTTTTGGTCACTGTTATGCTTTTCCATAATGCTTTTCTTGCGGCAACTGTCTGTGGCTTTCTATAATGTAATTTCCTACTGTAGTTCTTACAATTTTCTATAAAATTAATTTGCGGTGAGTCCATCTTGCAGCTGAAAGTGAATGTAAGCATCCTGTGAGCTTCTCTTAGCTGCTCTGGTAATTGGCAGTGGGCTTGCTTTATTTCTTGTGGGGTTCTTTTGCATCTCTCTTAAAAAGACTTTGAGATGGTAAGCCTTTGAGACGCTTTAAGAAAGCAGATGACTTGTGGTCTGCGTGTTTCCTCAAAGCTGCCTGCTTCCAGGACCTCCAGGAAAATACAAACCGCTCAGAGAACCTCACACCTTGTCAAAACTGTAGACCTAGACAGAAAGAGACCCAGCAGTATAAAGGAATGAATGTATTAGGAGAGGTGTTAAAGTACTGAGAAGAGACACACTTAGGAGCAACCCCACTTATCTGGGAAGACAAAAGTGAGAAAGAAATGAAGAAAAGTGGCCAGGTGTTCTGTGAGCAGCAGTGTTCCTATCAGCATGTGTCTAGAAGCAAAGTCCAGGTATGGGTTTGTTTTTTTTCTTTTCTTTTTTTGTATAATAATAATGATCTTAGCGCCAATAAATTTCTAGGCTGATAACTTAAACCAATTTGTATCTCTCTTGTATTTTCCTTCCTTCCTTCTTTCTTTTTGCCTGGCTGTGAACATAAGCTTTCAGTTTGTGAAGTCAGGCACTTGTTGGTCATTGGCAACTCTGTAAGTTCTCATGCCCGTGAGAAGAGAGGAATCAAATTTAGCAGGCAGATTTTCCTAGCTGTAATTCACAACAGAGCTTTGCTTTTGAAATTGGTCATTCTTGTATCTGTGTCTTTATACAGTTAGGGAGTCCTGTAGCATATGCAACAGGGTTTTCTTTTTTTATCAAAACATCAACATATGCCATTATCTCATTCAATCCTCTGTGATCTCCAGTTCATACTGTATACCTGTTTGTATCAGGTGTACAAAATATGAAATACGGAGATCGTTAAGCAGTATTTTCTCCTACTGTGATAGTTTTAAAGGCTTTATATATCCCTTTATTTGCATTTACAGTAAACTCTAAGGCAATATTTTTAGTAGATCTAGGTTCTCTGCAGCCCTAAATTACCTTTGCTAAAATGGCATGTTAGCAAGTCCTGGTGGAGATCCAGGAATAGATCATACACTTTCAGTTTCCACCTAAAAGGGTATAAAGGAGTTAGGTTGTTGGAATCAGTTTAAAGTATATGAAATTATGTGATATTCAGCCATCTTTGATATTGGAAAAGAAACCTGTGAAGTGATATTGTTTTATATATACATGTGTGTGCATTTGTGCCTTAGATGTGCTGGAGATTTTCAACTAAACTTGGCTGAGCACTGACAGGCTCAAAGGTGCCGAGGCTCCTCAAGTTCAAAGAAAACAGTCATATGGGGAAAAGAAAGAGAAAACTAGCCCGTAGTTTCTTGCTTCACACCCTTTCCGCTTGGGAACAAAAACTATTGTATGAGCTTTATTCTTCACAGTTCCACAAGATCTGTGTGGAGGAAAGACATTACAAATGTCCCAGCGCTGGAGGATCATTCGCTCAGCACACACGTGTTAACTGAGTTGATGCCACAACCAAAGCATTAGCAAACAAGTCTGCAGCAGTTCAGCTACTCCTACACCTTACCCTGAGCAGGCTTCCAACTGGATGGTGGAAGTGGAAATTTTCTGAGGAGCTGTTCTGGATTTTGCTGGCTGTTTTGTTCTTGTTGTTGCCTCTTAGAGCCATGATCCCATCGCCACTGTTGGTCACCCACCTCTCCTCCTGTATGGCAACCTGCAGCTTCACAAAGCCTGAAGCTTTCTTTGGAGGTTATTTTCTGTTTGATTTGTCACACTTTGTATCTACATTATGGAAGGTTACAAGCACCTTTTGATACATACGTTTCTTCTGCTTCATCCTCTGCTACTTACAGTGTAACCATTTTTAGAAATACTGCATGAATTGACTTTTAAAACAATACTTGACATATAGTAGCTCTTTCTAAATCTTTATTTTACGATTATTATTATTATTTAGGTATTTGAATAGAGCATATATAAACTGGATCCACACACACACGTATTAGGCAGCGTGCTGCTTTTTAACAGTGAGGCTGTGCTGTGAATTGTATTATGGCACAGCCATTGAGTGAGTGTTTTGTGCGTTGTATTTGGTATACGTTTTTGTTTACCTTAGTGCTTTATCTAGACTGCAGTAATCAAAACTTTGCTTGAATTAACACTATTAAAAAAAAAAAGAAAATGTGTTCATAGAAACAGACACACAAGGATTTTCACTTTACCCCTGTTGGGCATGTAATTTAGTTTGTTTACCTACTATAGCCAGTGAAAAGAAAGCTTTTTTTTTTTCCCCAAGAGATGACTTGGAGCAGGAGCTTAATTTGGATGAATTTAGCTTCTCTGACTTCTCTTCTGGAAGAGCTTATCTGCCCATTTCTGTTGACTGTGCAAAGAGCTTGGCTACTGTGCATAATAGCAACTCCTTCACACCATCCGCCCCCAAATCCTTAGAATATCCATAAAACGTGTTCAGTCTGTTAAGTGAAAAACCAATAAATGGCATTTAAAAATAATTATGAACACCTGATGAGGTTTTTTTTTGTTCGTGCCTATTACCAGACTTGATCAAATATAGAACTATTAGTTTAGACTTTGTTACAACTAGGAATTAGAGTGGTGGTTTCCTACCCGTGGCTCAGGGATAATGGACTGCTCACACGATTTGCTTGCATTCACAGAAGATTAAAAAAAATAGAACTGAGGTTGACAGTCCAAGTTAACTGCATAGTTTCCCAGCCTTTGCTGGTACATGGGTGATATTTGATGTTGGTCTTTATATTTTGTCACTAACTCTATTTAAATTCCTTTAAATAAAATTAGCTGATTGTCTGTCTTTAAGGGACAAATTAACACTTACTGCTGTACTGTGTATGAATTCTAAAATAATTGTCTTTGGACACTAGCTTGGGATTGTGTTGAAAATTTGGAAATCTGAATATAAATAGATGAGCAGATAGACTTTATGGGAAGAATAGTTTGTTTAGCATAAGTGGAGAAGAAGAAAATATGATAGAAAGCAGCAGCATATGTGTATTAAAGCATGTTTAAAAATAGGGCTAAAACAGACCTCAAGAGGTCAGCCTGCTCTGGTCCAGTGCTTTGTTAGAGGATCAACTCTTTATCAATTTTGGTATGACGCTCTTTCAGTTTAATCACTGTTTCTTTTTGTTCCACATGTGCAGAACTGCAGACTGATTTTTGCACATGAGCAAAAGCACTGATCCTCACAGAGTTTCAAAGCTTGTACTTGTCCTATTGCCTGAATTCTAATTATTTTGGATCACATGTTAAATTTATCAGGTTATTTCCGATTGTAACTCACTTTCTAACATGGTTGCAACTCTTCTATCTTCGTATTAATAGCCAGATTTCAATGTGAACCCATTTTCATCATACGATGATATTTGATATTTTTTCTTTATGTGATAATACTCCGTGGTTAAACTACAAATCATTGGTTTTGCTCTTTGCTGCCTGTAAACTGGGCAATACGATGTTGCAGAATCTAACTCTGAAATATATTTATGAGGAGATGCCTTTATTTTTAAATATATGAAGTTAATAGATAGTAAGTATGAATTTATGAATATGCTTGATAGATCGCAAGATTGGGATAAAAAAGGCAGCTCTGAAAGGAGCTGTTTTAGTGTCTTTAAGAAGAGTCAGTAGCAAGTGGTGTCTTTCTTTACTCCTTAGCAGTGCTTACAAAGACTATCCTTAAAGCTTTACAGTCAATTTTCCCATCTAGAATGTCTTTTAAGTAAGGGTCAGTGCCATCACTTTACTAATTTCTTTCTTCTTCAGGCTATTATGTTTGGAGCAATACTTTGGAAGGCTGTATTGTGCATCCTCTTGACTGCAGTACCCCTCTCACTCTACTTAGCTAGTTACTTGTTAAGAAATGTCAGGGTAGGCCTCTTTGTCCCTTGCATCTGAAGAGGAGCATGGCTGATTTCACCTACTTCTTCCCTTCTAGACCTTGACCTCATAAAGCGTCAATGTCCAAGTCAGCAAAGAGCACCATATAGCCTGTCACTGGAAATTGGCTGCCCTGAGGATCACAGTGCTAACTAGCATGGCCTTGAGAGAGTTAAAAGCATGGGAGTTGTTTCTGCTTCTGTTGGCTCCCTGGGGGTTTATTCTGATAAGATTTCACCCCTTGAATAAGTAATAAAATATCCCAAAGTTCATCAGATTGTAGATCTGAAGGAATCAGGGGTCTTTTCAGATACCAGACATTCATTTTCTGGAGACTGCAGTACATAGTTCAGGAGCACAGGCAGACAGGAAGTGACTTTAAATAAAAAAACAAAACACTTTTTTTTCATGGTCTGAGAGTTTTGTACAATAAAACATTAGAACTTATGAAGCCAGATTTCCCACTTAATTTCAGAAAAGCAATGTATTTATGGGTTTTATTTTAGTATATGAAGTATGTACCTTACAAATACATAGCAGATAACACTAATATACATAATATTTATTACAAACGTCCTCTTAACTTTGCTAGAATTGCTGAAAGTGTTTTGCTGTGATGGTAATCAGTATTGCAGGAGAAAAAGAACTGCTGATGTTTTGTTCGAAAGCACTTCCATGGAATTTTCAAGACCTCCTTCTGGTTGAGATTCTGTGATTGCTATTACTTTTTCCTATTTTCTTTTCCTTTTTTTTTTTTGTTTTTGTTTGAACACTTCCCCATCCTTTACCTTTTTAGTGTAGGCTGGGAGAGCTTCTGCAGCAGTAGAACGGTCTGTGTGTTCTTTCTTTGTGAAACACCTCTTGATGTTGGAGAAGCCTGGTAGCTTTATATACTTCATTGCCTAGTTCCTGACGACAGAAGTGTTTGATGTTGTCTGTCAACAGTTTAATCTAACCACAATCCTTAAAACAAAATGTAAATGTCTGTTTACTTAAATAAAAGATAGCATCTAATTTCATTGCTTCATTTGTGATCTGGGTATTATTAAAGTGTACCTTTGGAATAAGGGGACAAGAATGCAACTTGCTGTCAAAGCTTTTGTTTATTTTGCTTTCTTCCTACAAGTTACTGTTGGAGTTTTTAGGATAGGTGGTTGTTTATTGAGTTATAGGTAATTCCTGTTAATGGTACAGGAACAATTTTTTTTTTTTTTAAATAAAAGCAAGAGTTTTTTATATTCTCAATGATAATTTTTCCATTAGTAAATGAAAAGCAGAATCAGTATCTTTCATGAATATTGTGTAGAAAAGGTTGGATTTTGAGTTGCTGAAATACTTCTAGTCATTTCAGTATTTATATATTCACAACTACATACATTATCACTGAATGAGGCAGAAGAAACTAAGGAATAGTTGGAAATAAATTGTGTCTGGAAATTTCTTGAGTCAGCCAAGTGTCACTTATAAAGAATGATCTCTAGATCGGTTTTTTTCTTTTATAAAATATGCTGATAGAAAACTGTTGCAAAAACCATTTCCAGCCTGAATCTAAGAGTTAAAGACTAATTTTATGTGAAACCAGAGAAGGTATTTAGTGTGGTACAGTACTACCACACTGTGGAGAAAGGTATGGAAGATGTAAGGAGTTGGGAGTTCAGGTGGGTTATGGTGTTTTTTTTTCTTTTGAAGAACCCCCGGAAGCATTTCATAGCTGTTAGAAGTACCTGGTTGGCTGGAGCCCAACTCTCCCCATTTGCAGGAAGTGCAGTGACACATCTCACAGCTGTTTGAGGTTGCCAGTGCTGAGCTTTGCTCCTCTGCTTAACTAACATGCACTCTGTGCCTCATACTTGCTCCTTCTTCAGTGAATGGCCAACCTGAATAAAATCTAGCCAGAGTGTTGTTATGGTATGAAGGCACTGAGGATTTAAGTTGTGAGTGTTGTCTTTTGGTATTTTGTGGATTTAGAAATGAGACTGTGGAAGAATTCCTAAAGTTAGTCTTTCACTGTCCTGCTCGGCCTGATTCCATGTTGTCACCTTGTCCTACTGTTTCCCCCTGGCTGTTCATTGCTTCCCGTCTTTGGTCTCCCCTCATCCCTCATACGCCTTTGTTTTTGTGCTTGAGCAGCAGCCACCATGGGCTGGCCATGCTCTGTGCTTCCTCTTTGCTCTGGGGATCCTCCTGTGCCCAGCAAAGTGTGAGAGCAGAGCAGAGCTCTCTGTGCAGTAGAGCAGTGGTTCATGTCTGTGAATCCCCAGAAAGGAGTAATAACATCCTAGGTTGAGGTTCCTGTGCAGGGCTGTCGGCCTTTCACAGTGGCCTGAAGTTCCACAGGGTTGAGGCCCACACTTATAGTGAAGGCTGCCTGCACGGTTTAGGGCAGGTGCATCTGTTCCTGTATACTTTTCTGAAACCCTCTTCACATGTTGCCAGCCCTGTGAATTTAGGAAAGGCTGCCATGTGTGAGACCAGAAGTCCACCTGGTATATTAGCTGGCCTCCAGCAGTGACTCCTGTGAGAAAGATGAGTAGAAAATGCATCCTTTCCTGACATCTGCTCCCGGACATTTGGAACTGAAGATGTCTTTGTGCTTAGTAATCCGTTGTCAAAGACCTGCTTGGCTTTTCTAAGCTTAACACTGCTGTACCATCCTATGGCAGTTTTTTAACGAAGTGCTGTGAGAAGTGCCTTTCTGCCTGGTTTTACATGGTAGCTACTTACTTGTTTACTTGATATCCCTTCATTCATGTGTTAGATAGCAAACAATTGTCTTGTCCTTGCTTTCTGTATTCAACGTGAGTCGAAAGGTGTTCGTCATACTTGCTCTGTGCCATCTTTTTCTTTTCCAGGCCAAAGAATATTGCTGTATTTAGTTGTGATACTAAATTGCACTATAATTTATTACTTTTGAGTGTTGTCATCATGAAAGATGTAAATGCCACTAATTGGCAATGGAAGAGTGCTGTTAAAGCCATTTACCTTCCCTTTGAAGAGCTGTATAAGGATGTCTTTGCTGGTGATGGTGCTTGTTGTGTTGGAAATGGTTGGCATTAACATCTCTATTTGAGGCTGAAGGTCTGTTAGAAATCTTTTAATATGTTATGAAAGTCTTTTTATGGTACTGAGGACAGATGAGGTTGCTGATTAGTATATCTAGCTTCTAGCTATGGTTGAGTGCACTTCTTTGCATATTAACAGAATAGAAAGGCATGGACATTGCATAAAGCTGAAAAATATAGTAGCAATAAAGATGCTTTTAAAATAATCTGTTCAGTATTAAAGAAGGAGGAAAGACCTTGTTTTTATAAATGTGATCTTAGGTTTTTGGATTTTAAGATTCTTGTCCAACACTCATGTAATGGATTATTTTACCCAAATTTTTTTTATTCCTTTCACTTTTACAGTATGTGGGAGTGTATAATTAACAAATGCACAGCTAACAGAGTGGTGTGGTTAGGATGGTATTTTACAGGTTTTATAGTTAGAGTATCATGGTGGAAAGAGACAATCAAAAATAAATGAAATGCTCACCTGTGTCCTAGGCTTGCAGTAGAAAGCTCCAAAGGAAGGGATCTCCAGAAAGAGATCCTTCCCCAGTGGCAGTCAACCCTTAAATGGGTTCTAGGAGAGGTGCAGCCAGGCTCCACCCCTTCCGGTCACGCAGGTAAATTGCCTTCACCTGTGCTCCCATGGCTGACTCAGTCCTTGCCTAGGTGATCAGTCAGTGGTTCAGGCCGTGACTCAACAGTTCGCCATACAGGGGGTCTTCCAGGTTATCTGCATCAGAGTCCAGAACAGCCAAGCATGCATTTCTAGTCTTTAGGAAATGTGTATGAGATATAACAATGAGCTCAGTTAGCTTCCTGAAAATATGAGAGCATCAAATGCTTCATCTTCAGAGAAGAATTCAGTTGAGGATTAAGAAGTTATTGAAAGGTTGCAGTGAGCAGTAAAAGGTAAAAATAGCCAGAAGTTTTTTGGTCCCACAGGATCAATACAACAGCATTATCTTGGAAGAAAATCCCAACACTTTGATGCTTGAGCTGCTGAAAATAGAAGTGTTGCAACAAATCTGATAGATGGCTGTCCTGAGTCCTTGTTAGGGTTATCTAGGAGTACCTCTTTTTTTTTTTATTTTTTAAATTTCCTTTGGAAAGTGAGGTTGCTTTGTTTTCTTCCCTTATTTAGAACTTTCAGGCTGTGGAAGAGAGGGAGTAACCTCTGTTAGTTCTTTCTCAGTCAGATAGCTGTGGTGAGACAGTGAAAGACGCCTCTGTTATTGTCATTCTTGGAAGACACTTCTATTATTGTCACTCTTGAATCTTCATGCTCCTGTGTCCACTTTGTGACAAAGGTCAGCGCTTGAATCATAATATTTTTGAGCATCTCTGTGAGGAATGTTATCTTTATGGAGTTGTTTGGCTTCTAAGCTTCAGATAATTCTACGTCTTGCTTTAAAATGTCTGATTACATGCTGTTTTTCTTCTGCCTGAAAGTGATAAGCGTTCAAATAACAGGAATAGAACATAACATGGATTAACACTGTTTTACGTGTGGAAGATAATATTTCCTAAATATTGAGTTTAGTGTCCCAAATGGTAGTTTGGAGGTCGCTGTCTCACCAAAATAAAATTTACCATTCCCATCCTGGCAGTTGCCGATGAATTTTTATATTTATGTTAATAAAAAAACATAGCTATCTCAATCATATACTTTCAGTGTGGTCAGCTGCAACAAGTATATTCTCTTTCTTCTCTGTTGAATCCCAAATTCGACTCTGTCCCTGGTGGATATATATAACATTTTCTATAATCACTTAGGGGAGAAAGGTGAGGGCAGATTTTAAAGGAAAGAGCCTTGTGGATAAAGGCCTGGCCTCTAAAAATTGATCTCCAAAATTAACCATTTGCCACAGATCTAAGAACCTTGTATTATTATTATTTTTAATTAGCTTACGGTGTTTAGATTTATAGTACAGTCCACAAACAATCCCTTCAGGCATTGGAAATATTCTGAAGTGAATAATTAATTACTGAACTTATTGTGGATCTTATCTTGTTTCAAATAAAGTTGGTAAAAGTACATGATGTAATACCAACAACTAAATGTGTCTTTTCCAGAGAAAACTCCACTTTGTGATTTAGCATGGTGCTTAATTGTTCACCATGAAATAGATTTTGTATACTAATTCAATAGTTGCTCATAGTACTTCACTAACCAGTGCTTGAGGCTGGGATAATACCAAGTAAGGATTTTCTGATGCATTCTGTTATGATACAGTGTAGCTGTTAAAAGTCAGAATAGTCTAAAATAAATACAAGTGAAATTATTTTGTGTATGAAACAGAAACACAGAGCCAGGTTATGTTTCTTTCTGTTTGGCTCAGAACTTTGCTTCTCTTTTCTGTATCATTAAATTTTACAAGAGTCAAAATTATTTATAGTGAAGGTGACTCCTTACTCTTCCCAAAGTGAAATGAGTGATTTGGGAATACAGCTTGCATCTTTGAAAGTTGATGATTCGAGTCAGTAGCCTCAAAGTAAATTGTATGCCTTTCTTACTTCCATGCACAATATCTTATTAATATCTTACAGTATCTTGTAGCTACTTAGTAGATACAATGAACTCAAAATTAATTTAGTATTCCTGTACACCAAGTGAAACTTTTTCTTGGCACTACAAGCTGTGCGTAATTGCATAGTTTATGTGCTTATTGCTTCAAAATACTTATAATACAGTTCTTTACACTAGAAATGTATTCCTCATAATGCTTCCTTATTTTAAATGTCTGATCTGCAGCACTGAATAGTTGTTCATGGGAATATGTCAAGGGTTTCTATTGCATACTTCTGTTTTCTGCTTTGATCATAGCCCAGGTAGGCTCTTTGTTGTACTTCTTTGTTCTAGGAATTTTCAAAAACATGATAGGGAGTGAACTCTTAGGTCAGTTGATTTCAAAATCTTGTGTAATTCTCCACAACACATTGTATGGACCTTCCTCTTTTTAGCTATCTAGAAGACATCACTAAGAGGCTTTTGGAGGCCCTTGTCGGTTGTTGTCTTGTGAACAGTATTGGTCTGGAACTGATCAGCTCTTTACCCTTCATGACCTTCCCTATCCCCAAACTGTGGCTGTATTTAGAGCAAAATCAGTAGTATTGAATATTTCTGCCCATAAAGTTAACTTCCAGTAAACCCTCATGAAACCATCAGCATTATCATTGAACTTTCTGGGACTTTGTAGCTGACTTTTCTTGCTTTGTTGATCTTCTAGTTGTTTTAGACAGCGTGCACTCTTCTGCTTACCTCCTGTGTCCTTATTTTCTTGGGTTGACTGTAACAAAACCCTTTGAGATAAAGTATGTGAAGTGCATGTTTTGCATTCCTGTTATGTTTTCCCACAGCACTGTCTAACTCTTAATATTCAAATATCACGAAGTCTGCAAAACTGTGAAATTAAAAAAAAAAAAAAGCATAACTTGTGAAAATTAATTGATTTGACTTTATGCCATTCTGCGTACGCGCCGTATTTTTGAGTTCCTGGCATAAGAATGTATGAATACATACAAAATCTAAGTTAATATGGAGATTTTCAGATATAAGGCTCCAGAAGGGGTTTAAGAAAACACCAAGTATCATGAGATGGAAGAACATATGATGATTACACAGACAGCTATTATGTTGGGCAGATAACATTAGATAATAGAATATTGATAATACATTTTAGTTTTTATCAAGTCACGCCTTATTGTTTTGTTTCCTTGGCTCATTTTTATGTGATTAGCAAGGTTAGCAAGGTGCCAACATTGCAGTTGAAACTTGCTCTCTTAGCAGCAATTTAATTAATGCTGGAATTGATTGTTTAATGCTTAGTTATATTTACGAAAAATGTTAAGTGCTCTTTAAATTGATCCTATACTTTACTTAATCTATTTGTTTCAGCAGTTTGGGAGTGATTAATTTCTGAGTTGTGTTAAAATAGAGGCCCCACGGGCTTTGTCTACATTCTTTAGTATAACGGGAATCAGGAGCTCAAAACTTCTATTTGGCTGACTATGAAAATCTCTCTGGAGAAAAGAAATTAGGATAAACAGTTCTACAGCATTCTCAAAACTTATAACCAGTTACAGAGCTCTGAGGAGCTGAAGTATACCAGTTAAAAAAAAAGAAGTTCCAATAGTTAGAAATCCTTAAAATGCTGTTCTTGACAGACAAAAAAAGAATCAATTAAAAGATCTTAATTTGTTATAGTAGAAAGGAAGAAAAAAAAAGGTCTTTATTACTACAGGCCAACAACTTTAAATCTGAGTGCAAGGTTTCTGAAGCCAGTGGCTCAAGAATGTTAGCAGATTTCAGTGCTGGTAATGAGGGGGAAAGGCAATGATTTCACAGACAGCTGAGGGAGAAGTCACAGTCGCATTCTTTAAAGCAGTTACTTGAAAAATAGTTACATGCAATAATCAGCAGAGACATTTTAAATTCTGATGTTTCCTATGTTCTCGTTGTTAAGTGGTAGGGTGTTTTTTGAGAGCTGGTGAAAAATATTAAGGACTTTTGGTGGCTGATAAGGATGTTTTTCACGCCTAGGATAATGTGATGGAATGAAGCAAAATATTTTTGAGTCCTTTACCTACAACTTTGGCAGCTCATGAATGATTTCATCATGGTAAAGCAGTGTGCACTAAGTACAACACGTACCAGTACTTTGTGGTGTGCTTGTTCGTATTTTCCTCCTGAGATGCCCAGTACATTTCTTGCTGGAAAGTGTCTTGAGAGATCCTATTGAGAAAGGCAGTTGTTGAGCAGCAGCAAAATCCCTCTGTAATTTGTCAAGTCATGTTCTCTTAATGTTACCATGTACAAAATTTATTTGACATTTCCTATATCTCTGTTTGAAAATACAGTTCTTTTTCATAGTTTTTAAGATTTACTGGTTAATGTAGTCACAGTAATACGTTGTTTTCAATATAACGCATCTTATTTTCCTACTTTAAAATGAAATTCATGACTGTCCCAGGAAGAAAGCCCCATTTTCTTTCCTTATTTCAGTGGGAAAACAAACAGGACTGCCATTCTTGCACCTGCTGCATTGAAGAAAGGGAGAGAGGCAACTCTTCAGAGAAATTAAAATATGTGGATTTTTGTCTTAAATTGCAGAACTGCTCAGGAGTCAGAAATGTTCTCATCCATCGACGTATTTATTAATTGTATGAGAGAATTCTGTTCACTTTATCTGTGGTCATTCTGAATGTTATGCTAGCTGCAGCCTTGTGAGGCAGAAATTGTGCTGCTTGAAACTTCCTCATTTCCATCTCTGTTGTTCGTGTCACTTGCCAAACTTGTTATTTGTTTTAAATCAGCAATGAAAAGCCATTTCTGCCTGCCTCTAGGAAATCATCAGTTTAATGCAATTTGTTACTGTAAAACACGATATGAAATGTACTAGAACTCTGAGAGGTTTGGAATCAAAACTGTTACTGAATATGTTGTTATCTCATCCTGCATCTGACATTTTATTTCAACATTTGTAGTAACTGATTGGTGGAAGGTGACACCTAGTAGGATTTTGTAACCCTCATTTGTTTACATGTAAGAATTTCAGAAAAGCCACCATTGTTTAAGTGTGATATTAAGCTGTAACTTCAACTGCTAATACTAGACAAACTCAGAAATTCACCAAGTTATTTTGAAATTTCTTGCAAGAGGTTATGTACAAATTTTCACATCAATATGTTCTCCTCCAGTTGATGCAAATCTTATTAGGGATGAGAAACCTCTTTGCACTGCATAATGTTCTGAAAGGTCTTGAGTTGTAGCTTGGAGAAACAAGGTCTCGGAAATTGCTGTCAGAGACAGAACAGTAATCAAGGATAGCTTGTTAACAAACACTGAAGGGAATCTGGTAGATTTTCAAACAGAAGGGAAGAAACACTCGATAGAAAGGCTGTCTTTTAAGGTAGCTTCATACAACTCCTTTGCTTTGAATTCCATTCACGTTATTTTTTTTTTCCCTTTTCATTTCTGTGTGTGAGGCTGCAGGGAGTCTTTTCTGATCTGCCTGTTATTTCAGTTCTAATAGTTGACCTGTATTGGTAGCTCAGAACAATAAAAAGGATAGTGCAGTTTTATTTTTTCTACCATATGCATACATAACTTTCTTTCTTTTGTTGTCTATCTTGTGATGTGTGTGTATGTTTTATATCACTTCATGACTCTGTTTTTGGAATCTTTTATTTGAAAAGGTAGCACCATAAATTTTCTGTCATTTTCTGGGACTAAGCGCCTAGGGTTGTTCTACTTAGCACAATGGGCAGGATTAATTGAATAGACTACTTTGGTAGGTAGGTGTTTTATGATATTTATTTAACTTTTGAATTTATATTTTGGTGTCAAGTTTCCTGTCCTATAAAGTAGATATTTATGATGTATAACTTAAAAGATTTCTTGAGATCTAGGAACCTTTTTTGTCATTAAATCATATCTGATTTAACTGTAAGCTACACTTCACTTGCAACTCAGATCTTCTGTACTGCTCAAAGCCTGCTCTGACCTCGTGAACCTGTGTGCTGGTAGTAATTTCACACTGACTTCCAGTGAGTTTCTGAAATATGTCACATCAGTATCCACACTGAGAGTTTGGAATCCTAGTGTCTCCATCTTGTTTGTCTGCATTGTTTAAATATCTGTTCTGTTTTACCCTCATTCTCTATTTAAGTATAATCATTTTCTGTTGTCTTCTTATTTCAATATACAGTCTTCCTACAATTTCTTCCACAAAGGATTCATCATTTTAAACTGTGTGCTATTCAGTTGTTAACAGCTTTTCTCCAACTATTAACATACTAAGAGTTATAGAAAAGAATTAAATTGCTGACACCATTCCTTTTTGGTTTAGATGAAACCTTCTTCTAGTTTTGGCAGATGTGCTTGGAATTATTATTCTCCAAATTAGCCTCTCTAGGCTTTTATATATGTGGAACTATAGAATGGCTTGGGTTGGAAGGGACCTTAAAAGTCATTTAACCCAACCCCCTGCCACGGGCAGGGCTGCTCCCCGCCAGGTCAGGCTGCCCAGGGCCCCATCCAACCTGACCTTGAGTGCCTTCAGAGATGGGGCATCCACAGCTTCTCTGGGCCAGTGCCAGTGCCTCACCACCCTCTAAGTGAAAAATTTCCTCTTAACTTCTAATCTAAATCTTCCCTCTTATAGTTTAAAACCATTCCCCCTTGTATTGTTCTTTTATTTATTCTCCTTCCCTTCCATTCACCTCTTTTACCTGTATAAAAGAAAGCTCTTATTTCTGAAAATGATTGGAATGATTTGACGACTTCTTTGTGTGGGAGAGAGGAAGATTATTTTCTTCATTCTTGATGCCTTTTTCTCTTTTCGAGGAGTTCAAGCTGGCCTTTTATTAACAGAAATTGCTTGCTGGCTGAATCCGTTAATAAAGTTCTTGCATTGAATGTAGGTACCTGTGGCTATCTCGTGGTGGGTACTTAAATTATTCCTTCGTGCTCTGCAGGATGGGGATTGTGGTTTGTAAGAGATGAAAATGAACAAATAACTGTTCAGTGATTGTCTGTGGTTTTCAGAATTGATAAAATCCAGCGGATCTGAATGGTCCTTAGCAGATCATTCTGAATTTGAATCTGGAAAATAATCTGCAAAGTAAAGTTCTGAGTGTTCAACCCTAAAATTCACCAGAAAGAGTTTTTTCCACCATTCCTCATTGGGATTCAAGCTGTATTGCTGCCATATTTTTCTACTGATTGAAAGAAAATAAGATAAAAACTATTTGTATTATTTTCTTGATTTTTTTTCTTTTGATTGTAGAACAAAGTTAGAACATTAAAATTATATGCAAACCCAAAAAACTTAAGGAAGGTGACCTTCTAAGTCTGATTACTTAGACTGGCAAAGTCTGTGCCTGGGGGATTCACAGACTGTGATTTTGTTTTCAAGTGAGAGTTAATGTGTTACCTTAGACAGGAGTCCGAGGCTTTGAACTCTGGGTCTCTGTCAGTACCTTGGGGAGAAGTGTCTCAAGGCAAATATGGAGAGTGATCCGTTCCTTGGGAGATTGTTGGGCACTTATTTTCTGGCTACAGTAATATAAGCAGAGTCTAGAAAAAGCAATCTGGGCTGTGACTGATTAGACAAAACAAATGGCAGTTTCTAGTGTACTGAGGAAAAAGATTGGAAACACTTTGGCAACACATCTGTTGAACAACGTGGTAAAAAGACACTTAATTTAGGAATATAAAATTCTTTCTGCTGCTTGCAGAAGCATATGCAGGGTTAGTATCAAAGTGATGAGAACATAACCCCAGAAGAAACTGAATTGTTAAGTTTCCTTAGTCAGAAATTTGCCCATTTTATTGCTTGCTTTGCAGCATTTTACTTGGCTGTTTTTTTCTCTGTATTTTTATTTGTCTTTACACACACAAAGAGCAGTGGTATTAATCCCAAGAAGGTGCTAGTGTTGATCCCTATTAGCTGAAAATAGGGCTGGAAAGGACCTTGATGGTGCCATGTATGGTGAGTTGCATGTCCAGGGGAGGGAATAAGAACAGGAAAAGCAAGAAAACTCATGGATTGTGATAAAGACTGTTTAATAAGTGAAGGATAGAGAGGTGAAAAAGAAAAAAAGCTGTGCAAGACAAATCCCACGAGCATGCCAATGCCCAGCCAGTCTTTGAGAACAGCTGCCTTGGAAGGTGAACTTCCAAGACAATAAAAGCTCCGGTATTATTGTTGAGTATGATGCTATATGGTATGAATATCCCACTGGGCAGTTGAGGTCCAGGCTGTATCCCGTCCAGCTTCTTGGCAACCCCTGGCCTTCTTGCTGGGGTAGGGACAGAATGAGAAGAGCCTTGACGCTGTGCAAGCACTGTTCAGCAGCAGCCACAACACTGCTGTGTTGTCAGTGCTGCTGTAGCCTGCCAAACACAGCATCATACAGGCTGCTTTGGGAAGGTTAACTCTGTCATAGCCAGGTCAGGTTAGTCCTGTGTCCTGTAGTAGGATCATCAGAGTAACATACTTCTCTCCCGGAATACATGTCTTTCCTTGCATGTGTGTGGTTTAGGGTTTCTCTGCACATGTATTTTGATGTGAATAACAAAACTTAAGGCTAGCATGTATTTTCCCATCTACCAAAAAAAAAAAAAAAAAAGAAAAAAAAGCAACAGACCATGGTCATTTGGGTAAGGATTCTAATTCACTCCTCTCAGTGACAGAGCGTGAAAATCTTCATGACTTTTCTGACGTACGGAGTTTAATTTTAATAGAGGGGTCTTTGATCATTTCTTACTTTCATCTCATGTTCTTCTCATCACGTCAAACATCCGTATGATTTCAGCAAGTGTATGTCAGTTTTTAGGAATTATCTAGGACATGTGGGTCAGAAAGTCTGATAAGATACTAGCATTTTAGTAACATCTGAAAGCAGTTAATTGCTCCTAAGCTGTTAAAAACTCATCTTGAATTCAAAGAGAATGTGCTGTGGCTTGCAAACTGCATTACTCGTGTGTTTGGGAAAAAACTGTCTTTCACACAAAAACTGCCAAGAGATAACTATAGTTGTTGTTTCATTGGTCAAACTACTTCAATTTCCTTTATATTATACAGGTAATTAGCTTAGGAGGAGTCAGTTTGAGAAAGGGTCATAGATTTGATATCATTTGTTATTCTTTTTCCATAGGTAGATATTTAGAACAGATCCTTAAATCAACTGCTCTTGAAAACCCTTATGTAGTTTTATTTCTGTATAATCTAGTTTTAGACGGTTGATTTAGTACAATTTATAAGTAAAGCTTTAAATCATTGTCTTTGTACAAAGAAAATCAATGACATTCGATTCTCACATCGTGTTCCTCGATGTATGTGGGGTTTAAAAAATCTTAAGTATTAAATGCTTGCAGGAAATGTGAAGCTTGACATTAAGTGTTTGCCTGTAGCTGACTGCTTTGGCACAAATAGGTACAATTTTGTACATGAATGGTTTTGAATTAAGTGAAAGATCACCAAGTGCTAAATTAGCACTAATTAAATTGGCATACATCTATTACTATTTTCTGTAGCCATCAGCAGATTGCCAGCTAACTTGCACATCGGTGTGTGAATGTACATTTTTCATTCTCCAGTGTTTCTTTGAGTATTTTACAAAACAACACAGTGCTTATTTTACTTATTTTTGCAGAGCTCCATGTGTGAGTGCCTCAGGTTCTTGTAGGCACAAACAGAGCAATTGGAGAGAGAGCCTTTTTGCTATAGAAGCACTTGCACATTGGTTTGCTATAGAGTGTAGCAGCCTTGCGTGCAGAGGCTGAACAGGCCAACAGGTCATCAGAAAGGCTGAGAAACAGACAGCAGCAGACTGAACCCTTACGGATGGAAAAATGCATTCCCAAGCTTGGCACTGAGTTTGCCACTGCTAGAAATATCCATGAGTTGTCTGTACTGAAACACGTTAAGGAGAAAAGGTTAAAAAGAAGCACAGCGTTAACACTGTGCACAAGAAGAGGCAGTGCCAAGATTTGGATTTATCCTCTGGCTGCTTTTCTCTCTAGCTGCAGTATTGTAGAAGATGAAATGTCAGCTGTAGACCATATTTCATTCACACAGTATAGAAGTTGCAGAGAAAGGATTGCTGTGCAAACATCCACTGCCAAACACGTTTTGGTCAGCTGTTACTGAAATGCCAAATAGTTGGGCCTTCTGTTAGTGTGTTGTTAAGGAAAACTTAGCCCTGTTAAACTTGATGACTTCAAACAAGAATGACAAACTAATCTTGTGTTAAGATTTTGGATATAAAAGAGTACCTGAACTGTTAATGTTGGAACAAGTACATTTTACTATTAAAAAAAAAAATTGAAATAAGCACATTTATCTGGTTTTGCTGTTGGTTTTCCTTGACATTATCATTACACTCCTTTGTTGCTGTAGCTTAACATACAAAACATGCCAAAGTTAAATAGAATGTAAGAAGAACATACCAGTTCTTAATTGGTTCTAATTTAGAAGCTGGGGAGTGGTGGTGATGGGAATAAAGGCATTTTAAAGAGCTTGTGTTCTTTCTGCCAGATTCTAGTACTTACATCTGTTACTGTGTTCTCAGTCTTGCAAGTGGAAAGTAGTTTTTTTTTTTTAATGTTTTAAAGTTTAAGGAAAAGATAATGTTTAATAGAAGAAGGATCAAATGGAGTGTGAAATGATGCAGAAAGTTAAAAAGCCAATTGGATTTTTTTGTTTAAAATGAAAAGGCCAAACCGTATCAACATAGCATTTTGCACTCACTGAAGTAGAAGTAAGCAGTTGTTACATAGCTTATAAAAAATACAATACTGCACGGGTCGTACCAGTAAAAGTAAAAAATTAACTTCCTGTGTTTTATTGGAGGATTTTTTTCCCGTGCTGTTCTCAAACTAAGACTTGACATGAAAGGTAGTGCTTGCTGGTTCAAAGTAATGAGTTAAATGTCACTCTGGTTTCCATTGCCTAGACAGATGTGACACTGAGTAGCTGCCTCCTGCCATTCCTCTTGTTGTACCTACCTGTGGATGGAAACTTGTCTAGATTTTGTGGTCAACCAAACAGCACTGCCTTTTTGATTTCAAGTCAGGAACAGAAAGTTGCAAATGAATTTCAGTATTTTGATTTCACAGAAAATTACATGAGCAAAACCTTCTCTTTAAATGGCAGGAATGTGTCATTTGAGGACACTTGAAATGAAAAATGTGACTTGTCCATTTCATCTGAACTTTTATCACAGAGCTTGCAGTATTCTGGAGGAACAATTTGTTAATGAGATGCAGGAAAACAATACGAAAATCACCCAAGCTTAAAGAGAAATGCATGATTTTTAATTGGTGTGGAGTATTTTGTAAAAATAAGATACCAGAAATATACAAATATATACAAATATGCCTTCAGAATCATTTTATAGAAAGCTTTATACTCTTGTAGACAGTAATATGTCCCATTAGTGACGTAACTTCCCTAATGTTGTTTTCTCTTGTCTCAATAGAAATGTTGCCCTTAGAAAAAAAAATAATAAATTACAGATGTCTTTATCTTCTTTAGTTCCAGAATTACTCGGTTAAGATACACATGTGCAGAACCACTGATTATTAGTGAGTACTTACTCCAAGGAATAGAAGTTCCTCTTTCCCATTTCTAAATGTGTTTGAGCAGCACCATGCTAATGTTAGTGCATTTACCTCACAAGGGACTTTTGTGCTGGGAAAGCGCTATTATCTCTGTTCTGTGAACACAGTTTCTAGAAACTGAGTTTCAGTCTGCTATTGGGTTGTTTGCCAGTAAAAAGCGGCCCAAGGGTTATTTTGGTTACTGTGTGAAACACTGCTAACAAGTCATCACCTCCTCCCTTTCTTCCCCTCCTTCCCTTCTGAAGACTTCTTTGGGCTGCCTCTGCCTTTTCCTCCAATTCCATCACCTTCCAGGTCAAGCAGAACTGTTTTTCCATCTTCATCAACCTGCACAAAATCTGAGATGCTTAGTTTCTACCTCTGAGTCTCCCATCATTTTGCTTTTCATCAAATCTTGATTAATTTCTTAATTTCTACTCTGCGAATCTTATTTGATTTCTTAATAGAAGTAAACATAAAAAATGAAAATGATGTTTGTCATCTTTCTCACCAGTGCCGTTTGTTTTCCTCTGATTGTCCTCATTGTGCTCCTTGCTATAGTGATAAAATACTTTCTTGCTGCTCACACTTCTCCATGGATCATTTTGCTTCCAATTTATGACTTCTCCAGGTTTTACCACTCCCAGTGGAATACCCTCAAGGACTCTTGCCTCTAGTTATGAATGCTATCCTTATTCTCTCTGTGATGTTCATTTTCTGTGCCCTGTCAGCAATGAGAAGGAGTATACCTGTATGAGAGTTGATACTAAAGGATCTGGTAGCTCATTATTCAATAAAATTCCTGACTTTGAAAGACATGTTTATGCCTATTTCTATTTTATCAGTTTACAGAATACAAAAGAAACCCTATGGACTCTTGATTTATTTTTGGAAACTTTGTGATTGGCAGTTTCTAATTACTGTGTTCACATGCTTCTCCTAACTGAGTTTATATGCACTGTCACAACATACAGTGGTGTAGTTGTGCATCCATTTCTATTCAAAACCTGGAGGATAGAGTACAGGCTTTATCTCTTCCTATTGCTGGCCTTTATGAATTAGCAAAATGTGTGCAAATAGTTGTAATCTCTCACCCAAGAGCAGAATAAATTTGCAGAGATAATTCTGTAGTCAGTATGCTTGCAGTAACTGTTAGCATTTACTTAGGCTGTATAGCATGGCAGCTAGAAATGGGAGTATGTAACTAACAGAGATTAGTTAATTACAATGCAGCAGCTTGCACCGGTTGTAAATAATGATGGGCACAGAATGCAGCTCTAACATTAGCAGCTTGGTTTTGTAATGTGTTTATGTAAGTATACTGTCAAGGTTTTTTAATTTAGTGAAGCTGCAAAAATATTTGTATTTGCCCTATTGGTATCTCAGTTTTCTTGGTTGTTTTTTTTTCTCTCCTTGTTTTTTCTTTTTTTCCTTTCAGTGTGTATACTTAAAATTGCAAGTATGACTTGAAGGCACTCTTATTATGTTAATGTATATAATAGATAAGGCATTGTTTTGAAAGTTATCCCTGCAGCTCATATCAAATATCCTGCCTGCCTTGCTATGAACCTTGGAAGTGGAGAATTCTGGTGTTATCTATTAGTAGCTCTTAGTAATGCGGACATGAATTTTACAAGGTAGTATACAAGATAATGATAGAAAAATAGGTACGAAATTGGTTCTCAAATTCCCAAGTATAAATGAATGAATTTAAATCAGTGTAGCCCATTGTGATTGAGGTCTCTAGTTGAAATCTTCTCATTTAATACAGATACTTAAGTATCTTCATTNTTTAATGTTTCAAGAGAGAAAGTTCCTATTAAACTTGGAATGTTGATACTGATGTTCTTCTTGAGAAACTTTTATGACCTTAGGGAGGGTGAAAAAAAGGTCCCCTTTTGGCTCTGCAGCTGAGGAAATCTCAGAACTTGGAACTTGTTGCTAGAAGAAGCAATGAAGGCTGTTCACTTTGCCACATTCAGGAAGTAACTCAAAGTAAATTATTTTCTAGATTTTCAAAATGATGCCTTCATTTGGAAATCAATTTTAAAGGGAAGAAATAAATCTTACTTACTGATAATTAAATGGGAAAGTTGAGAGCATTTCATAGTGTGGTGATGTAAGTTTTGGCTTCAGGTTTTATTTTTCAGAACCATTTGAAAAGCACAAACACGTAAGAGGGTTCTACACACTTTTATGTGTGATGGAATAGACAAAAATTAATAGAAGACAATATAGACAATGAAATGAATCTGTTCCTAGCTGATAAGAATCCAGTATTTTGAGTCAGATTTTTTTTCCCCTGATAAAGTTTAAACTTGGGAGTAATAATGCTTGATTATTTGCTAAGGGACTCACGCTGAATTGTTGCTGAAGTTGTTTGGAAACAAATTGAAACATGTTATTGGTTTAATGTATCTTGTTATCTATCAATAGTGGTCAAACCTCAAATGTATCATTTTCTGCCTTGAATAAATAGCACTAATTCTTAGAAGTTAGTGTTAATTTATTCTTCGAATTGTCATGTCATCAATTTTCAATATTTTTATTCCTAGCTGACCACAATTCTTTAAAACTCACGAATGACTCAATGTAGCAGTAAGACAAAACATGCCTTCAAAACTGCCCTTGTAAATTAGAAATAATGGTATAAAATCCAAATAGTATAAACATTCAAATTAGTCTGATGATTTCCTAAACTGCATTTGTTTCTTGATTTAAAACAGTAAAAACCCTACCAAAAATATGAGATGTAAGTAATTTCAGCATGGTAGCTTTCTGAGCTTTCTGTAATCCAGAGAAAATTCTGATATTCATAATCAATTCCACAGTCCCAGGGAAAAAGGATATGCTTTATTTATAGGATGATGTATCATGAGGATATTCTGGGGCTGATGAGAGATTTCTGATTACCATCTGCTGCAACTACTCAAGTTTCAGAGTGGATTAACTATGTATACCGAGACCGTAAGATCCTATATCCAGCTGTAGACTGTTTGTCAGTAGTGGTAGTCTATGTAAAATCTCCTTGGGTGAAATGTCTGGGTTCTTGTTTACAGAAGAAGTATCTTGGCACCTGGAAGTGACAGTGTTAAATAGTTTCTCAGTCAAACCATGGGCTTTTGTTGGAACTCATTAAATGCATCTTTTCCATTTTGGTGAAAATGAAATTGGAAATTGAATGTGCTGGGTCTAAAGGTGAGACAGTGGTCGAAAGTGCTTTGCAGAAGTTTGCCATATCAGCAGCCATGGTTTTACAGGCTTAAAAACGAAGGAAGATGAGGGTAGAAAACACTTTACTTAAGAATCTACATCTAAGACATGATTCAGTGCAGATTTTAAGATTCTTCAAAGCTCTTGACTTCTCTGTATCTTTCTGCTTAGAAACACAAGGTGTTCCATGGGCAGGAGAAAAAGCGAGGCTTAGTTTTCTAAATATACAACAACTGGAGAATTCTCCTGTTAAATCTCATTCTTTAAGAAGCAGCTGTATAGGAAGTTACAGATATGCCATTCGTTAATGGCTTATGAAGAACAGCTTAATTTTGCCCACTCTTTCTAGTTAGAAGTACTATTTTAAGTCTCACACCAACTCTTGGGAAAGCTGCTGGAATAAAATGATGTTAACAGGTGGTAACGGGTAAAGACAGGAAATAGGAAACATTTAAACTGTTTGCATAATCCGTGTTCTTAAAGTTAGTTAAAAAATATACATAGACTTTTCTGTTTTGAAAGTGAGAAACATGGTAACTTCAACAAGAATTTATTAAATAAATATATATATATTTAGAAGAATGTGAAGACTTTATGCAGCTTCTGTTGTGCTTCGGTTAGTCTGACATAATTTCCCTACTTGACTACTTCCATGGGATCTATAGATGTCGATTTGTTTTCTCTCTTAGGGAGCCTTTTTACTATTGGAATAGAACAGTAATGTAACTCTGATCCTTGTGATGTTCTATAGTCATTTCCTAAATCATAATCCCCAACTGTAGCCTAAATGAAGTAGTTTCTTGCATAGGTTTTTTCCTTCTTGCAGTCTACTGAATCCTTACTAAACTCTTTATGCCTGTTTTTTCTATTAGTTGAACCCCGTAGCTTGAAAAGGGAGCAGGGAGGTTTTTTAATCTATTCTTAAAACAGCTGCAAAAGGAAAGAGAATAAACTGTACTTAAACTCTTTTTGGCCCAGTGCTTTTCCAAGCTAATTTTAGTAAACACATGTTTTGTAAAGGCTGTAAACTTAAAATACATGTTCTGAGAGCTGTCTTTTTCTTTGCAGTTTTTATTGCAGTGGTTGATTAATTAATGTTTGTGGTACGATCAATGGCCCTATGAATGGTAGTTAGAAGGCTCTTGTGGGTTGAGGACTTGGCAAATACTTTTAAATGAAAAACACTAGCTAGTTTTTGCAAAATGGGTGGAAATTTTCCTGGCAAGCTATAGTAGCATTAACAGAAGAAGAAACACATCCTTGCTGCTAACTAAAGAACTTGCTTTCTAACTTCGTGTTATCACTGAATTGATAAAGAAAAGATTGTCTTGTCCTCTTTGTTGCTGAGGAGCAAATGGTTTACAATATTGGAAAGCATAAAGTGTTGGAATTTCATAAGTTAGGCAGTACTGCGGTTGGGAAATGATTAATAATTTGGGGTTTTTCCTTCAATGATTATTAGGATGTATACTGCCCTACTATGAAAATGTTGTGGTGTCTGCAAGGAGGAAAACACCATGAAATAAAACTCATCTAATATTAAGGTAAATTTCCTGGGGAGTTTTATGAGGAAGACAATGGAGGCTGTGAACCACAGGGTCAGTTAAATATCAGTTAAATATTTTCCAGAAATTATTGGAACTAGATGGTCTTAGTGTAATTTCAGGGCTGCTGAGACAATTTTTGCTTAGTTGCCCTGCACTGAAAATCCGGAGTACTGTATTTTAGGTTAGGGTGGCTAAAGGAAGTTCTGAAACAAAGTTATATAAGCTATTTAAAAGTTGTAGTTGTAGACTGTTATATTCCTGGGGTTCTGTAAATCAGTACATAATTAGTTTCTCATAAGACTGATTAAGTGTGACAAGCCATGGCCAAGTGGAGTGGGAAGAGTTCAGTGTAATAAAATATTGAAGTTGCTAGTATCTGTAGACATCTTTATAATGTTATATGGATAAGACAATTTGCTTTTATTTTCCAAGAAAAATAGCAAGTGCGATACTGTGGTAGGTCCTTGTCCTAAAAGAATCGGTGTTTTTCTTTCATTATTTCCATGGACTTTTTCCTGTAGATTTTATGAGATTTTGTTCTTGGTGTGGGGCCTTGAGATGGGAAATTTCATGCAACTCATAATTTGTCATTCTGAGAAGAGAGTAGATTTTTGGACTGCAGGTAAAATGTATTTCAGTATAAAATAGAAGACATAATGACTTGTTACTGAAGCGCCTTTAGATCAGCTATTTTGTGTTCAAAAGCATAAGTATATTGAGATGTATGTATGTGTTTATATATGTGCACATTATGTAAATGTACACAAGAATATATGTTAACACTGTCAACTTAAGTTTTCAGTACAGTGTTACTACTCTGAAATAAAACTTGGCAGGGAATAGGATTATCATAGTCGCGTCCCTGGTGGGATACACTCACACAGAGTTTAGAAAAATTACAATAAAAAATCAGTTAAATGAATTGGATTAAAAAGAAAAGTGTATCATGCTATTCTCAGTAGGTCTTTGATATGTGGTGTTAGGGACATTACGTTATTTGCTTGTCTTTGAGGGAGTACAGCAACCTGTAATACAGCCAGCAAATCTACCCAGTTCTCATCTCGCATTTATTTCTCTGCTCTAAATACCACCCATGCTTTCTCCCAAAATACTTTATTCAGTCTGCAGTATGACTGAAAGCCAATACTTTGAGGTGCAAACACTCAAACTTGTCTTCCTTCATTAGTGAAATACTTGAACTACTCTGCCAGCAAGAGAGATTATGCTTCAAACTGCCCATAATCTACAGACCTGAGTAATTATTTTTGCTAAATCTAAGTTCTGAAAAATTGGCCTGAACTGTGTTTTGATTAAGTTTTGAAAGCCTGTTGCTCAGAAATTAGGGCACTTCTACATCTGATAAACTTTATGTAAAGTTACTTTTAATTTTAGATGTAATCACATATTTTTATCATAGATGCGATCGAAAACAAAGCACATACCAGTAGGGACAGTTTCTTCTCAGAGTCAAAACTATGGAGGATGACTATTCTCCCTTCCCCTTTATTACTTGTTTGTGTGATTGCCTGTATAAACATATACACACCCAGAAACCCCTACATTTTTTATCTTCTTTTCCAAGCAGAATCATTACTGTTCCATCATATTTTTCTATTGCATAGAACATGATGTATTATGAACGAGAGTCATAGCTTGATCCTGCTGTAGAAGCAGGTCCTTTTCCTTTTCTATTTCAGAAATTTAAGCTTCTGTTGAAGTGTTTTGGACTCAAGTAAGATGTGAATAAGAGATTATTTTAATATTGAAAATAAAAATAAAGCAGAGTACTCTTAAAAAA